>OY743183.1:53368465-53968465 GCA_963555705.1 Ligustrum vulgare
GTAGTATACGCGCGTATGACTAGATACAGATTTCAGATGATTTAGTTGGGTACCTTTGGTGTGATTTTCTTATGTATTTCATTTTATCAGTTATGCCACAGATAATTATTCCACGATCTTTATGATTATCCTTAGCATGTATGAATTGATTTAAAGTGACAAAAACTTATGGAATAAATTATGTTTCAGAAATGGTTTATAAAAATACTTTTATTTCAGAAATTCCACTCACTGAGTCACAAGCTCATGTTTTTCCCTACCTTTACAGTATAGGAAGAAAAATAAGAGTTTCAGCAACATCGAAGGAACCTTTGCAGCTCTCGAGGAGCTTTGTAACATTGTCATTTGTAGGAGTTACTTTGGTAAGCTATTAGAAGACATATTCTAGGAAGATGCATTAGAATATGCATTTATTTTATATAAGTAATATACTTTATCAAGAATGTGTCTGATGATGATGTATTTTGAGATCATGTATATATATAGAAGTGGATTAAGAATTGTAGTTATTATATTATGCCAATGGTCTTGGTTGGAAGATTTGAAAAGTGATATAGTTATTTATGATTGAATGTTTGAGGATTTGTTATTGTTTTACAGGTTGGTTAAGTCAATATTATAGGGGAGACTCTGTCAAAATTTTTATTAATACTTATGGGATCAAATTTAAGTATAAGGTGAATCTGAAAGTTAAAGAAAAGTCAAGATTGCCTTGGTGGTGGGTCCAACATCTAGTTGACACCTGCCATCGGCGCATGTCACGTTTCAGGTCCAGTAGGATGACCTGGGACGGGCAGTGACAGTTAATCTGCCTTGAACCATATCCATTGGGTAGATTGCAGACATGGCAATTATTCCAGCACAAGCTTCAGCGCCCAAACGTAATAAAGGAGTCAGCCGAGCATCATCTGCAATAACAAACAAAGTGCAATGACTTTAGATTGTCCTTGATACCCTCAAGAGTTGTCTACATCTATGCCTCACAAATTAAGAAAAACAGTTTGAAAATGATAAGCAATGACACGAGCGAGGGATAAAATATGATGAAAACTTAATCTTGGTACAAAATGATGGAAAAATATTAATTTATACACATCTGGCCAGATAGGAGATTTCTTGGTAATCATCGTGGTAACTGAGCTCACGTGAATACTACCTCTGGTCAACTTGAAGCAGAATCCATAAGACAATTACTATTTTCTCTTTCCGATAGTAGCAAATTTAGATCCCTTCACATCCAAATTATTGCAAACCACAATTGCGTATAAACATTTTTCATCCAAAATAAGATTGGCTTTCATATCCAGATTAAAGAATGAAAGATAACTGAGATGCGTAAAATGTCATAGGGCTAACACTCAACTTCGGGCTTCGAGCTTCCAATGGGGAACTGGTTGGACTTGTATAGACATAACCTATGGCACACAAAATAGCTACTCTAAACTTATATCCACTATTTACTTATGCTTGACAGATTGAGATTTTACTACAATCTGGCACTTAAGGATTAAAACATCAAGTAACACATAAGATAAAGAGGGGAAACAAAGAAAGCCAGATTAATAATCCATTTTGCACCAACATGGAAAAACTGAATATGGAATCAGTAACCAATGGGCTTGGCCCAAAAATGCTGATATCAGTTTCCATGCAGTTAGCTATGCAAGAAAATGGCATAAAATTAAGGTTAGAACTGCTATCAATTGTCTATAAGTTTCCATACGCTTAAGTACACTTTCCTATGGTTTTCAAGACTTCGCTTTCGACTTAGAGCAATGTATGAATATGACATATGGAAAGCAAAGAAAAATAGATCAATATGGATGTCGCTACCAGAAGAAGTAAAATTGAAAATGCAAGTTGTCCTACACACGTCCAAAATATAAAGAAATGAATCTTTGCCAAGACAAGTTAGCAGCAGTGGCTAAGACAAGTTAACAGCAGTGCAACTTTTATTGTGTGCGTACACTAATAAAGACGTAACATTTCCAGTTTGCTGTTGCTACATATACAATATACCCCTGTTGCAACATAAAATGACATAGTCAGATGATGAATGCATCAAAAGAAATTTTAAATAATTGTTTTGTGATAAATAGATACCATACTGAACTCAAAGCTAAGATTTTTCTATAAATCCCTTAATGGAATGCTCTGCACGTTAAATACCAGCTTGCTTAAACAAACAAAAAATACATATTTAAAACTGTCCCACTTGGAGATCATTCACCAACGATTCAACAAATCAACATTACTAATAAAAAAGCCAATATCATAATCTCGCAAGGAGATTATTTTTTTTTGCCATCTCGCGTTTTACTTGAAAGTGAAAATAATATTTATAAGCCTACGTTTGGAAGATTTATAAATGATTTAAAATGACGAATAGTAGTGAGTCCCACAAAATGTGTGGATAATAATGTGTAGTATTTAAGTATTTATGAATGTGTAGTTGAAATTAATATTAGACTCTGACTTGATTTATAAATCATATTTAAATTTGTATCCACACAGAGGCTAAGATTTATAATGACAATATAATTTGTAGTAGGTTCAGCCGTCAAGAGTCTTATTTTTAACCTCCTTATAACTATTTGTTAACAACTGGTCATGAATAAAAACAACAGACTTTAGAAATTCCAAGTTCTAAACTTTTCAGATTCATTATCAAAATTACTATGAAAACAAAAATAATTTTCTAGTCGGCCTAATATATGGCATTAGAACAAAATGTTTAGCTATCAACTTCATCTCTCCACATTCTACAGTGAGGTTTATCAAAATACGAAAATCATCCTAAGGCAGCTGTGTGAGGAATTCCATCAAACACATGATATGCAATAAAATTCACAATAAAAGTCAATAAATTATAGACGAGTGCAGATATATATTTATTAACACGAATGCAGATATATATATATATAGCACTATAAAAAATATAGATGATGAAATTAAACTTACCTGAGTGACACTAATTCACGTTATTGATTTCTATTACGGAATCAGATTATTCAAGAGAGGAGAAATTGAGCTAATTCTTGAGTTGCTACAGAGTCGCAGATAAACATTTACGTAATTTTGGATTGCTCTGTATTTGGGTTGGGTGAAGCCCATGGATTCAAGAGAGTAACGCGAGCATTTATTAAGAGTGCCAAATTTACCATTTTCCAAACTCGGGGCGAATTTACCCAACCACACACGACATCACCGTTGCCTCCTTTTTCCGTTGAGAGAAATTGAAGGGTACATAAGAGAAATTGGTAGTTAGACATTCAAATCGGTGAAATCAACGTGAAGAAGAAACCGCACCGCCTTTGGAGAAGAAACCGCCTTTGAACTTTTTGGTGGTGGGCAGTTGGGAGAAAAAATGGGTACTGGCCATATGCACGGTTTCAAACCCTTCATTCAAAATTAAGGTATCTGGTCAAAATTGTCAAAATCGCTTTGTTTTTATTAATATATATATATATATATATATATATATATATATATATATATATATATTGTCACTAATTTGACTGTTTCTCAGCCAAAGTCACGAAGTAGGATGAATTTACCTTAATTAAAATTAATTAGAGTGTAATTATCTAATTTAATATAAATAATTTTAGAGATACATTTTTTTAAAGACATTTTTAAGTGATATTGTGATATGACGCATATTCATTGAGTGAAAAAATACATACTCAATCACTTACTTTTTCACCATCCAATGTATGTTCTTCATGTTACAGTGTCACTTAAAAAGTCCTTAAAAAATGTCTACTTAGAATTACTCAATTTCAATAATTTTAGAGAGATATTTTTAAATAACATTATGACATAACGCACATTCATTGAGTGGTGAAAATGAATACTCAATAAAACTGAAGTACACTTAGGCCTCGTTCTCTTTACTATTTTCAGCCCGTTTTGAGTTTTCGATTTTTGGAAATATCGAAAACGCATTCACTTTGCCCATTTTCAGAAACGCGTTTTCCAAAATACAAAAAAAAAAATACAAAGGAAACTCAAAACGAGTTTATAGCGTTTTGGATGTTTTGTGTTAAAAAGTCCAAAACGACCAAAACGCGTGTTTTGGATTTTTTTTTTTTTTTGGTAAATGTGAGACACTTCTTTCACTTTAAATTCTTATATTATTTTGTCATTATATATAGATCCATGTTAAGTGTTTTTTTTTTTTTTTTTTTTTTTTTGGTAATTTTTTTTTTTTATTATTATTATTTTTTAAATGTTAGACACTTCATTCACTTGAAGTTCTTATATTATTTTATCATTATATATGGATCCATGTTAAGATTTTTTTTTTTTTTTTTTTTGTAAATTATTATTATTATTATTATTTTTTTGTAAAAGTGAAACACTTCCTTCACTTGAAATTCTTATATTATTTTGTCATTATATATAGATCCATGTTAAGATTTTTTTTTTTTTCTTTTTGTAAATTTTTTTTATTTTATTTTTTGTAAAAGTGAGACACTTCATTCACTTGAAATTCTTATGTTATTTTGCCATTATATATAGATCCTTTTTAAGATTTTTTTTTTTTTTTTGTAATTATTTTTTGTATTTTTTTGTATTTGTTTATTATTATTTTTTTTATTTTGTAAAAGTGAGACATTTCCTTCACTTGAAGTTCTTATGTTATTTTGTCATTATATAAATCCATATTAAGATTATTATTTTTTTGTAATTTTTTTGTAATTATTATTTTGTAAATGTGAGACACTTCCTTCATTTGAAGTTCTTATATTATTTTGTCATTATATATAGATTCATGTTAAAAATTTTCTTTTGTAAATTATTATTTTTTTATTTTTTAGTAAATGTAAGACACTTCCTTCACTTGAAATTCTTATATTATTTTGCCATTATATATAGATCCATGTTAAGATTTTTTTGGTATGATGTTAAATTTTTGTTTAGTTGAAACAATATTAATGATGAATTTATTGACATAGAGAATTAACTAATTTATTAACATTAAAATTAATGTAATTCAACAAATCAACCATTTTTTACATATAAAATATCATAAAATAAATATATCAAAAAATTACAAAGTAAACGTATTTTTCAGTTTTCTATTTTTGAAAACAGTTTTCCAAAATTATAAAGAGAACATATTTTCAGAAATCCAAAAACAAACAACCAAAATCCAAAATTCAAAACAAAATCCAAAACTCAAAATTCAAAATCGAAACACAAAGAGAACGGCCGTATGAGAGCATAGTTATCGAAAACTTCTGCCATTTTGACTATGCTCATTATTGCTTTTCTAGAAAGTATATGGCCATTTTTTCTTGACAATTATATAAATAAAATAATAAAAATCAATGAGACGAATAGTTAAAAAGTCGTGAGTTTCATAAAATATATTGTTAATTTTGATCTAAATTAAAATCTGAATTAAAATTCCTACCAAACATGGCCATTAATATTATCGAGAAAAGCACCAAAACATTTTGTAATTCAATCAAAAATCCATTTTAAGAAACAAACATTAAGCCACTATTCGATAACTGGTTTATAATTCAATTTATAATATATCAAATTTTTAATATTACTTTTTAACCACATATTTTTTCTCTTTCTAATTTTTAACCACATATCTAACTCAAAATCTATGAAATAAATTAATTATAATCAATTTGATAGCCTCCGAATAGAGGCTAAATAGTTTCCTCCTCTTTCTCTTCGGAGGACAAGGCATGAGAAAGCGTATTGGGATTTTTAACACGTGACCCGTGTGATGGTAAGTGCGCATGATGCCAACCATGGACGGAGCCAAGGGCAGGGCCGGCCCTGGAGCCTCCAAAAAATTAGGGGCCTTTATGCGAAATTTTAAATGAGGCCCTTGAACGAAAAAAATTATTAAATAAAATTGTTTAATAATGACGTAAACCGTCAAGATATGAAATTAAATTTATTTTTCTAACATTTTTTGATGACATAGGTATTTTTTTTAGAAATTTTGAAATATCTATTACACTAAACTGCTAGACCTTATATAGTTTTGAAGGCCTTCACACCTTGGGGGCCCTATGCGATTGCATTGACTGCATAGAGCCAGGGCCACCCCTGGCCAAGGGTAGTATTCAGGACCCCCAATTTTCTTTAGATATTTTTTTTAGTATTTTTTATTTTTATTTTAGGATCAATTTTAAATATTTTGGAATGTATTAATATAATCTATCAACAAAATAGGAGAATTCATAATGAAGACCCGTAAAAAAAATTCATCATTGCTATTTTATTTTAGTATTTTTGTACATTTTAATACGGGACTCTCAACAAAACAAAGTCTGGCTCCGTCCCTGATGGAAAGTCTATAGACGTTACTTGTTAGTATAAATGACTAGCTAAGCATATTCTATACGAAGGTAAGAGAAAACTTTTTCATTGCTATTAGCCCTGATGCTGCAAATTGAAATTTTATGATTTAGCCTTCGTTTGATAATATTGTAGTGGTTTATAAATTATTTTTTTATGATTTTTTTTATAAAGGTTTATTTATGATTTTGATATAAAAATGTGATTGAAAAGTGAAGAAATAAAATGTAATGAACAAAAAGTGATTTGAAAAATTGTATGATTTATAAACCGTTTACCAAACGGAAGCTTAATTGCAATTTGGCTGAAAGTTGGATGACCATCAATGTAATTAACCTGTAAAAGTCATTCGCTACATTAGCATCCGTTTGATCCTAAAATTTTCTTTCTTCCTTTTTTTTTTTTTTTTTGTGGGAAGTATTCAATTTTAATCATACATTTTAATAATAGAATATTTTACACATAAATTCAAAACTTTTTTTATCATTTTCAATCACACAATATCACATCAATCACTATTCAAAACATTTTTTTCTACCAAACGGAGGCTTAATGTTTTGGTTCCCTGGGAAATTTGCTAATAGAAATTAGAATCTCATCACGATTTAAATGGACATGAAAAATCTGTTAGCTTCGCACAAAAAATTTCGAACAAGATGATTTGCAATAATAAAAATGAGGATGGAGAGAATAACAACAGCTCATTGTCTGTCATAAATTATCTATTAACAAAGTAAACAGTTCACGTTACATACATCATATATAATCTACAAAATACAAATTTCATGGTTCCACCAAATAATTGATATCGGACTGAGGTATCGACATGATTCTGCACAAGAGGTGGCTGAGTTTCTTCATACTGATTAAATAAATGAACCAAATTGTATCATCTGAGGCTGATCATTCTCCTTATTCGCTGCACGGCAAGGCTGGAATCTTCTACTGACAGTTTATTGAACAATTGGAAAAAAACCATGATTCTGCAAAACAAAAGGAATTCGCTTTCAGAAGGAAAAAAGCAAGAATACTAAGGGAGGAGTAAACTTCAGCATGAAGTAATATCCATAGACTAAAACCTTACCCAAATTTACAGGGTGCTGTCGCTTTACACTTGGACAAATCTAATCAGGAATCTCCTTCTCTTCTGTCTCCATCCTCAACTCGACCAGATACAATATTTAACTGCTGCTGTAACTGCCAGGAGTACACTAATTATGATTACAAAACAGCAGGACTGAACTAGCCAGGTTCATTCTCCAAAATTGACTATCATCTTTAAAAATTGATTGAGAATGAAGATAATCATATAGATCCCGTGCGCAAACAATAGAAAACTCACTTGCATATATTTTAATCTTTCTGCATTTAATTCATCAGTCAAACTAATCATCCTGCAAGTGCCAGTTATGGGGTGGGAGAGTTAGAGATTGAATTAAGTTTCTTTTGCAAAACATAGTAGATAACGAAAACTGTGTAAAGCTTATCATGTCTAATTCTAAATTAGCCACCTTGATTGAAGTTCTGTGATTTTCATAACCAGCATATGCTCCCTTTCAGAAAGTGCTGATTCAACCTGTACATGGGTCAATACTTACAGTGAACTGATGAAATCTTATAGATCAAACAAACATTAGCTTTAGCAGTCAATGACTAATAATGATTCATTTCTACCATCTGAAATCT
This sequence comes from Ligustrum vulgare, assembly GCA_963555705.1. Taxonomy (NCBI): domain Eukaryota; kingdom Viridiplantae; phylum Streptophyta; class Magnoliopsida; order Lamiales; family Oleaceae; genus Ligustrum; species Ligustrum vulgare. The sequence continues at coordinate 53,376,485 of OY743183.1, forward strand.
AGATGTTGAGGAAAAAATAAGAAAAGATAATCTAAAATACTCCCTAAAGTCTCGTCCTGAAATTAAATCCAAGTAGGCTTGAGCCTGGCTCAAGATTCATCAAGTCCGGCATCTCTGAATTGACTATTAAAATAAGAACCTCAAATTTGACCTCTTAACATTATTTTGGCAAGTTCAGGAACCAATAGAATGACCTGTGAACTGTGTCATACTTACCTAAAGGTGAAATCATGAGCCTAATGGAAAAGCTACCATGAATTTGCAACGTGAAAGAAGATCTGATACATATTGAGTGGACTCTCAAAAAGAACTTGAGTACACATGTTGGGCAACTCCATACTCAAGATAAGGATCATGGAAGTTACAGATGGATCCTTTATTTTAAGCATAAAATGACACCCCCCTCTATATGCAATACTTGGATGGCATAATCTGTCAAGACTCATTCCTCTAGTCCATCTAACAAAGTGCACGGTGCATGTGTTCCAACACAAACAATTACCAAAAATTTAGTAGAAGAAGGCAATTTAAATAATAGTTGCAGTTCCTTGTTCACATTTAGTGATCCCAAGGAACGACTTCAATGGGAGGAATACAAATTTGAGAAGAGATTAGATCTGAATCTAAAGTTGGATCATAAAATATAAACCTCCTCCCTGAATGCTTTATCCAAAGAGAGGATCATCTTTGCACCTAGTAAACAAAATTTCGATCAACATGAATGCAAGTTAGGGGCTTACGCTTCCATTATTTTCTGATCCACGAGGTAACGGAGGCAGTTTCCCATTTTGAGGAGCTGAAAGTAGAAACATCAATCTAACCAAAAAAAAAAAAAACTGTCTATGATATATGCAGACAATAAGATTGTCAACTCACCATCTGCTACCTCAACTAGTTGCAAGCTATTCAATAAATTCATTATAAGATCCTGCCGTTAAGATAGCAATAAATAAGTGAACATAGATATAGATAGCTTCCTAATGAAAAAGGCTTGTTAACCTATTTTATAATGATAGAAGCCACGTTAAAAATATAAAAAGAAAAGGTCTTACTTGTTGAATTGATGTTTGCTGGAACAGATTCTGAAGATGAGGCATGAGAACTGAGGCAGGTACATTGCTGTTGCTGATTTCCTTAGGGGACGGGTTATTAGGCTGAAAGCCAATGTCAAATAGATCAATAAGATAGACAGAAACTAAGTAATCAAAATTATTTGGAAGAGAAAGGGGGACAGAACAGTGAGAGGGGTTCAACAGTTAAAAATTGTGCAATAGTATAATAATAAGAGTAGTCAGTGTACAAACCACTGGCTTAGAATCAAACATCCAATCTCCAACACTAGCAGACTTCCTTAGTGGTGACCCCTGAGGACCACGTCAACAGATTATAAAGGGAGAACTGAACAAACTAATCATTTTCAAACAATCAATGGAATGGTTTGCCTCCTACCTGAGAATTTCGTCGAGAGTTTGTACATAATGGAATATCCTAGTATAATTGCACAAGTTAGCAACAGTCATCAGAATTAATAAAGTACCGCAGGAATGATGTTGTACCTTCACAAGATCTACATTTTCAGACGTTACTGAGAACCGCCCTTTTATTTGTACAAGATTGGTCTTTGATTTGTCATCCATAGAATCTTTGAAGCCTAGAATGGTAAAATAAAACAAATGATGTAATAAACTAAAATTTCTCCACGTAGAAAAGTATTTAAAATCAAATCAAAATGACTACCTCCTGAAGATTTGATTGGAGCTGATAAACTGTTTGCCGAAGCTCGGTTTGGAAGCATTAGAGGACCACTAAGGCTGGGTGCTCTCCGTAACTGTTGAGCCCTCTCAACCACTTGATGGTTTTCAATCTCACATCTGACAAACAATTTTTTTGTAAACGTATTCTTCAGCTAACTAGGTGCATAAAAACATGTTGTTTAACCAAAACATACAATATCATACAACGACAAACAGCTTTTCTAACTCACAAGAACAACATTTAGTTTCAAGCTGCTCTCACATTTAGGGCTATCGATGTAAAAGTGTGGGTCCACAAATTACAGCATTGATTTTAAAAAAAACTCTTCGTTACAAGCTCTTTTCAATGCCAAAACTAAGATGGGAACAACATAATAAGCCTCATTCTCGATAAACTACATGATTCCTTTCTCACCATACATGTCACAAAATTAAGACGTGACAAGATGAAACAAATTTCTTACAAAAGCATCTACATGATAATGACCACAAAAATTTGTCCAAATCTATATATGTGGGAAAAGAGATTAAAGATGAAACAATGAGCCTTGCCACCGCCCTAAAATCCATATATTAGGCATGCTTGAGTGCTATCAGAATTAGGGCGTAATCAAACTAAAATTTCCTTAACTGAACTTTGTGATGTACCAAACCATGTCCATTCACCACCACAATTATGACCATGATTCACAACAAAAACTAGGAATAGGGCACATAATCAGACAATCAAGTAAAAAATTCTTCTCGAATGCATTAATGCTAATAAAATCATGTTACAGGCTACTTGTAGAAGCATAAGATAGAATAGAAGATGAGATAATTAATGAATTAAGATAAACCTTTCTAAGTTGCGTGTTCTTTCTGACTTCAAATGATTAACCACAACACCAGGCATTAGTGGTCCACTCTGAGTTTGACGAGGCTTCCCCACCTGAATTCTAGTCTTAGCTTGTGGACTATCCTTCTCCAACATAGGCAGCTCGGCTTTCGATACACTTTTGTTAACTCCAGTTTTCCCCTGGTTATCAGAGAATGGTAAATCATTTTCAAAGACTTTTTCTTTCTTGCTCAGACTTTCAACCACAGGATCCTCGTCACCATTTATCTTCTCTCTGTAAAACAAAAGAAAATATCATGCGGAATTGAGGATAGCCTAAACACACAAAAACAGCAATACTGTATGTTAATCACAAGCATATCAAAAGCTAGAAAATCCATATCAAGGGGAAGAAAGGATTACTAACTTGCTAATTACAAATACAACCAAGTACAAACTCAGTCGGAATATTTAAACACATGAAAAATTGACAAGACGGTGTATGATTCCAAGGTAAAGTCAAGAAGATGATGAATAGATGCCTTTAATCACCTGTAAGTATTATTGGTTGATGTCCTTGGGTTTTCTACTTCAGGTCCAGAACTATATACCACCTGCTAGGACAAAGAGCCCTTTTTCATCTACTGTTCTCCATCAGGAAAACCTCCATTCTGTCGAAAAGAATTAAATAAATAATTATGTTAAGGTTACAAATGACCTTATGGTTAATGTACAAATTCGTGCCATCTTCTTCCTTGATCTCTTGTATATCATCCTCCTCTTGCAGCTGCCAAAATAAGAAGAAAATCAGCTCATATTCACCATGTAGCAAGCTGCAAGACATCAAAGAAGATAGTCATGTACATACAAGTGATGCTTGAAGCTTCAAATCCTCAACATCAAAGTTCCATGCACTTACACCTCGCTGGTACTCGCTCTGAAAGAGACAAACAAGAGAGAGAGAGAGAGAGAGAGAGAGATGAGAGTGGAATTGTGGAAGCTTCTGACCGAGAAAGGCACCAACAAGTGTCCAGCAGGTTCTGTACTTTCCACGTACCCAGTAATTACTTTATTTAATCCACTGATTTCCTCAATTCCTATAGGATAAGATTACTCTTACTTAATCCCCTGAATTCCTAATTTCCTATGGGATAACTAACTAATAAACTAATGGAAAAAATAGCATTTTTCCAAAAACCAATAAAATAAGGAGACCAGAGCTAGAATCTGCTTCAGCCATATCAAGGGGTACAAGAGCCCCAAAGGTAGGGAAAACTCCTATGGTGAAACTAGGCCCTTGATGGATTGTTATACACAAGCAAAGGAGACCTAGAACATCCTGTCCCACCTTTAAGAAGTAGAAAATGATGCTGATACCTCTCAGGAGGGCTTACGCTAAGGCACTGTTTGGTACCAACTGCTTGAGGCAGATGTTTCAGATTAGGAAATAGTCACTAGCAGAGAAAACCCACAAAAAGAAGCAGAAATAAACAAGAATAGACCTCAATTAAAGTTAATCGTAAAACAACTCTTGAGATGCTTATTGGAAGCTTCATACCTGTGATATTGCTTCTTGTTCTGCTGAAGGCATTTTTTTCAGAGCAAGTTGTGCAGCATCTTTGAGCTGCATTGTTTTCAGAAGAACATTATACCAAAAAAAAAAAAAAAAAAAAAGGTAACCCAAGGACCCAGCTAGTAGCACAACTACCTGAAGGTCTTTCACACGCTTCCACAGTGGTGGCAAGTCAGCAAATAGTTTCTTTACGGAAAGCTCTGGAGGCTTGGCATTCTTGAAAAAAGAATGTTTTAACAATTTTTCTGCAGTTGGCCTCTTAGTTTGATCTTTCACCAAGCACATTGCAACCAATTCTTTGAAAGACTGTTTAAAACTGAAGATCATTTAACAATCAACTTACAAAAACGTATAACCCTATCTACTATTATTCCACAGAATGTCTGAAGACAAAAATAACACGGTTACCTTAGAAAACCTTCTATCTCGGTCATAATCAAGCCCGGGAGGGGCATTCTGTATGGTCATAAGCAGAACCTATTGAAAATATAGAGGATAAAAAATTAAAGCATTTAGGACAGTTATCTCCACAAACACATAGCCAAGCTATCAAGTAGACCTTCATACCTTCAATGGGGGATATTTTGAAAATGGTGCATGTCCATGAGCCAACTCCAGTGCAGTTATTCCAAATGACCAAATGTCAGCCCTGTGAATATGAAAAATAATTACGCACCAATCCAGTGTATCTTTATTGCTTCCGGCACTCATGATGTAGAATTGTCGCAAACTGTAATAGATCTTTGGTTGAAAAGGTAAATACTAAAATTAAGTCTCTCTAGGCTGAATTTCATCTTATTTAAATTTAGAAGTAGAAGATTTTTTTACAATAAAATCTTATCAGTCACAACTTCAGAGGTAATCTCATATTTTGTATTAAATATATTATAATAATATTATTGGCTTTTTCTAAATTTTAGGCCACCAAAATTTAGTCTAGGTCTGCCCTTGATCGTTGGTCAAATGGTCAACTTGCATAACATTGCAAAATGATCTCAAACACTTCTCCCACATCTCCTCTATTGTGCTTAAGACAAGGTGGAGTTACTGGACAAATCATCATAAACAACTCAACTAAAAGTCTAAGAAAATAACAATAAATTATTTTTGAGTTGTAATCTAGTCCCTTGGGATATCATGTGCATATCCAAAACATAGGATAAAATAAAAAGATTGTCAATTTTCGTGTAGGCATGCATGAAAACATTTGAGATTTTTGTTCTACATTTATCGAGGCTTTAAATACTTGTATAAATAAAAACTACAAGTAGGGATAAAACCCACTTGAAATCATATCCAGTTCCTGGCTGCAAAACTTCCGGTGCCATCCTGGACATCAAGACAAAAGTTTTAGATAACATACAACTAAAACTATCACAAAAACAGATACAAATTCAGAATACAATATAGAAAACGTAAATGTCAACCCATACCAGCATGGAGTTCCTACAAAGGTATTCCTCGAACGCTGCCTATCACCTTTGTCAAACATGCTTGCTGAAACACCAAAGTCAGCAAGTTTTACCTCCCCAGTACTATCCATTAATATATTTCCTGCCTGCAAAAGAAAATATTAATCGAGCTGCAAAGTAGTTTAGTAGCCAAGCTTAATCCCATGAACTTGTCAAATCTGGAAACGTCTTTTTGTTTGTGTTAAAGAATAAATATTTCAGAAACAATTAACCTTCACATCACGATGGATATGGCCATGCCGATGAAGATATTCCAAAGCCCTTAGAGTTTCTTTCAAGATAGACCCAATGGTTGACTCTTCAAATCCATCAGGATATGCTATCTTCATGAGATGTAGGCAAGAACCCTCAGCCATAAAAGGCATCACCACCCAGAGGTTGCAGTCGACAACAAATGAACAAAATGCTCTGATCACATTAGGATGATCAATTAAGCTCAGTATTTGAGCTTCCCTCCGAATATCATCCTATTAAAATGAGGCCAAGATTATTCAATATGTTACTAATTTTGACACAAAGATTTGACCATGAACAGTCTCCATCGTATAAGTCCAGCCCCCAAAATTTATAACACAACAGAAATATTAATTTTGAATTAATGGCATGATCAGTTAGCAATGTGATAAATCGAGAACGAGAAGTTCAAAAAATACAGGAACTGTGTTATGAGGAAACAAAAATAAAGCAACAGCCGAAAGCAGATAATAGCACAATATAAATGCATGAAACATACATAAATAATGTCATAAACACGGATTGTATTACTCAGATCGGAAGACTGAAAAAAATATTCTACAGAATCTAACTGGAAAATTGCTTGCTTATTGAACATAGTGCTTTATCTTAATTGAAAAGAGAAAAAACAGAAAGAAAGAGGATTATGTTCCAGGTGGTTTTATATAACAGTCTCCCATCCAAGCATAGATCTTCATATCCAGGAGACACAGCACAGCACAGCGTCCAGAGCACAACTTATGCAACTCATGCGTTGACCCAAGTGGCATGCTTTTGATTCGTTACAATCTTCCACAGACAGTGAGATAAAAGAAGCACCAAATGCAGGTGGATAGATCACTAGCATGACTTGTGAGTCAGTTGACAATAAACCATTGATTCATTGACAATAAACCATTGTACACTTTGCCTCAATAATTATAAGTTTCCACTTTGAAAAGCCTTAGTAGATGAGACAATAACTAAATGGTGTACATTCATAGAACGTATCTCCTTTGAAGTATAAAAGCTATTTGAAAAGGTTCAATGATGTAATACAGCATAATATTTCAGAAGCAGCTAAATCTACAATTTGATGCTGCTTCCCCTAAGGATACATGGACAAGAAAAGTGGCAGATTACAATTTCAATGGAGGATATAGCCAAGTCATAGGATTTATTAGGGTTTTTTTATGTCGTGCCTTTTTAGAATTGAAAATGGAAAAAGAAAGGGCAAAAGGGGGAAAAAATCACTGTAATTAGAGATGAGAAAGAATTTGTATATATCACAAAATTCATGCTTGATTAGCCAAATTGGTCCATTTTCAACTTTATACCACTCGGCCTCGTGGTCTTGTCCCAAAATATACCTCATGAGGTTAGGATAATCATGTCATTGCAAGTTCCAAGGTCCTCCCCTATGCCTAGGATTTAAGGGTTAAGGTCTTTAAAATTTTACTGATGGAAATAGAGATAAAGAATAAAGACATAGTTTAATTATGATTTTATAATAAAAGTTCGATTTCAAATTATTTAATTAGATTAAATTTGTTTAATACTTTCTCCGTCCCACAAAGATAGTCTCCTACTAATTTTCACACAGATTAAGAAATGTCAATTAATGTTAAAAACATAAATTTTACAATCACTTTTCCTAATACACCCCTAATAAATTTATGTAATATGCCACAAAATTGAAAGAGTATAAAAATTTATTTAGACCAATAAAAAACACATTAAATAAGGGCAAAATGAGACATAAAATATTAATTTCACTCTTAAAAAGGAAAGTGGGCTATGTGGGACGAACGAAAAGGAATAGTGAACTATCTTTTATGAGACGGAGGGAGTATTTTGATAAAGTTCTATAGTATTAGAAGTTCTTTTGATTTTAGTTTATAAATAGAAGGGCTCATTGTAATATTTAACCAGATTTTTATGAATAAAATTGATTTGCTTTGCCCTCTATTCTTCTCTTATTTGCACCCATTTTTCTACTAATTCCTAATCGTTCGTTATAAATTACACACTCATGTGTCATTTACATTTGGATATAAGGTTCTACTTGGTTAATAGGTCCTAATTTGGCGTCAGAGATAGAGGTTGGTGAATTCAATTGTGGTGCAATACATGGATTTCACATATTGTTGACTTTTTGTTTAATATTAGCAATGATGCAAAATTTGGAATATTAATTACTAGATTCAATTAAAATCCCTCTCTGCCTAGATTAAAGTTCAGCATTGCGTAAGTAGAATAAATGGCTCATGGAGATCCTCAATAAACTATTCTAGTCACAATTCAAACATGACCCAAAGCAAATTGTAGCTTTTTCTCCTCCCATACTAAAAATCAGTTCGCACAAAAAGTTGACTCTCCCTTATCTCCTAAAACTTTTTTGTCAGTTATCTTCAGGATTCCAACCTAACCTTGTATTGGTTCATGTGTTAAACACCTAGGATTCTGGTTTAAAGATAAACTGGTTATACGACACATTGTTGGCATCAAAATTTAATTATATTCCTTATTATTCCATATATGATAAAGTGGGCTTACCATATTTGACTTTTAACATTCACTATGATTTCATTCCAGATTTTCTCGATCTTAAGTATATCCCATTTAATGTTGGACTAGCTACAAAAAGCACAAAAAATTGCCAAACTTGGTATTCAAATTCTTCCCATATACAACCTCGATAAATATTTTGGCAAAACAACTTGTTTGCTGTGCAGGACAAAATTAAATTATATAAACAATCAACATAATAAAAGAGCCAATATCTACTCTGGTTTTGAATAAGCCATTTTCGGCACAAAGAAGAAATCATCTCATTGGACATCCCAAAGTAAATAGCTGTGACATAACTGTTATCTTCAAGATTCACAAGAAAAGAGATGCATCCGATCAATTGCCCATTGTTTTTGGACATCGCCAATAATTCATTATCCAGAAGCAGTCAGTAGTCAACAAGGCTTGGTACTCAAAATTAGGGCATCAGATCATAAACAATGTTTTTTTCCAAGATCCATTCGAACTTTACACATTTCAACACTACTCTAACTACAATCTATGGTCTTATTGAACACAAATTAAAGAATTCTGATACTATCAGCTGCAGTTAAGTTGCATTTTCAAATCGACAACCACCAGCAAAATAAAAATAAAAAACAAGCAATATAACCTATGACAACTATTATCATCTGAAACCAATTTGACACTTCAAGTTTCAAACTTCACCCTAAAACACCATCAAAATCACTTAACAAAAGATACAAGGATACTTCCTCACACAGCGCTATCTCAAATCACAAATCACAAATCTAAACTCAAAGTTCATACACAAAAAAGTCAAATCAATTAAAACAGTCTCAACCTAGATCACAAATCGCAATCACGAATCATCCCATAGCAAATCTCATATACAGAGAATTAAACACAACATCCATCCACATATTCTCAAATTTATCTGCATAAGAAAAGAAATTCGAGGGAATGGAAAACACGACAAACCAGATTGCTACCGCATCTATCGAGATCCAAACACTTGATGGCCACCACTTCATTGAAAGGCAAATGGATTGCTCTGTAAACGGTTGCGCTGGCGCCGTATCCAACCTCTTCTAGGAGCTTGTAATCTTTTGGATTAGAAGAATAATTCTTCTGACCATCCCCCATTTCTTCACAAAACTTCAAACAATACCATCAACTCTTCAATTCTTCAGTTGATTGATAAAAATGGAATTGTTCAGAAAATTATTTGTAACTGTGGAGATTTTTTAATTTTAATTTTAATGTGTATTATATGGGATGGGACAATGAGTCAACAGATATGGACTGTGTTCAAATCTGGGGAAGCTCTCTCTCTCTCTCTCTCTCAACAATGCTCCAAATATACCGATATTTTTCAGATTTTGATTTGGTCCTCCATTTTGTAATTTTAGCTGTTCATAAATAAGATTATAAACAACATATTTTCTTTAATCATTTTTTAACTTCATATTTCTTCAAATCATTTTCAATCACATATTTTACCTTGATAATACACTTTAAGCCTTCATTCAGATCAGTTTGGTCCGATTTTTTTGGATTTTTCACGGATTTTGAGATAAGATTAATGGTTAAAATTTGGAGATAAAAAAGATGTGGGGGTTAAAAAATAATTTGAGAAATTGTGTAGATTATAAATTGGTTTAAAAACCAAATTTTCAAACTTATCGAACAGAGGATAAAATTTTCTTTTTTTTCTACAATACTCAATCTCAACCATCCATTAAAAGTCAAGCCCACAATATTTAATTTTTCAACCACATCTTAATCATCTATTCTTATAAAAATCACTATTCATTTCAAAAAACTCTTTTTAAATAATATCAAATACACTCATAATATTCTATTAATAAACAAAAAAACTTTTTACTAAAAACAATGCATTTTCTTAAACTGCTATTTAACCACAAATTTTTCAAAATCACTTTTCAACAACATATTTATCTCGAATATATCAAATTCTTTGTTTATTAATGTTAAGTTGTTGAGTCTAATTATTTGATAACTGAATAATGCGACAACAAAATAATTGGATAAAGAACCTATGTAAATTAAGTATGTTTTTATAAATTGTTTTAATATATGTATTGATACGTAGGATATGGTTATGTTTGATTAACTTTGACGCCAATTTTAAATACAAGAAATAATAACTGACTTAAGCCCCTGTTTGATGCGTGTTAAAATGCGTCTTTTGCATTTTTGTACAGTAATTATATACTAAAATGTTGTCTTGTGGTACAAGAGTTGCGTCAGTCATCATTATGGTGTAGAACCTGTTCAAATATGTATTCATGTATTACCCTCGGTCAACCGTCACAACTACAAATGACCATAACGTGAAAAGGGCAACTTGGGAAATTCAACATGGTCAACATAATGTGAAAATCGGATGTGTCAGCCAGCCTTAATGCTTTCAATCTTTTTTCATTCATGGGACCCACAAAAATCGAAAGTGAGTTTGACAGAAAAATCATTTTAACGTGCATCAAACAGGGGCTAAATATATCAATACATTCAGAGAAAATTTGTTAACTTCCAACTTTTTGACTTGAAATATAAATCATACTAAAGAAATTTTATGAATTGATATATAACATACTCTTATTTCAATTATATGTACAGAAATAATTACATGATTTTAGTTGTAAACCAGTTTCACATGTATCGATACATGCAATGAAAATATCTGTATTAACTAATAAGTCCAACTTTGTACAAAATTATGAGATACTTAACTAGTTTTTAATGATTGGGGCAAGTAATAGTAGACAAGTAGTACAATTTTACAAATCAATTCACCACCAAGAGCATTATGTATCAATACACGAAGTTAATGTATTTAATATTATTATCATTAATTAATGAAATTATATACTTTACTGCACTCCCAATGCTATAAAATCGAAAATTTATAAAATATGGGAAGTCAAGCAATACTCTTAAAGATAGTAAAAGATCTACACGTATCGATACAAGCAGTATCAGAACTTTGAAAATCTCAGAATTTATTTTCAGAATCGACTTCCTCTACATATTATTAAATGAAAAAATTTTACGTGAAGTTTTGTGTGCCCCACGAAATATGAAATCTGAAAATTAAAGTTTCATCAACAATCCTATCAAAAGAAAACTAGCCTAAAAGTATGATTAAATATAAATAACAACAAGATATATTAGAGTTCATCACCCGAATAATGTCCTTGTTGTAAAAATCTTCAATTTTCCTTCATGCGCCAATTGGTTCTCTAAAAAAAATTGTAGAGTTTTAGTAAGGAATATTGAGAATGAGGAACCCTAAATTCGTGCAATGTCTGGTCTATATATAGGAAAGGACGAAATCTAAGTTCATTAGGAGAAAATTTGACAAGAATTCATGATTAAAGCCCAACTGCGGCCCAGTCGAACATCTACGCAACCGCGGTTCAAGAGATCGCGATCGTGTGTGTTGGTCAATTCCAATTCTTCATGATTTAATTCGAAGGCGTGATCGCGCCACTATTCTTCCAACAATCTTCCAATGATCACATTGTTGATCATTTTCTATGCAATTTCTCACTTTTGTTTTCTGTAAGTTAGTCTTCATACTTTAATTGTTGATAAGTCCTTCATCTTCCAATTACTTCAATTGAGTTCACAAACTTCTTATTTTCTTCAATTAACTCCTTTTTATCCTTGATGGATTCCTTCTTCCTTCATCTTAGCTCCGCTTTGACTCTCGATTGGCTTTATCAAATTCTCCTTTGTACATTTTAGTCATTTTTGTCATCCAATTGGTCCATATTTGCCTTAACTAATCCATTCTCTTAACTTTGGGACAAAATCTGAAATAATAACAAATAGCAACGAAATCAATAGCATTTATTCTAAAACGACAATATAATATCCTACTTTTAGCATGTAAATAAGTGTATAAAAATACACTTATCAAATGCCACAAACTAGAATTATTATTCGTCCTCGAACGAAATAAAACTAAAATATAAAACTGCAAAACAAACTCAATAACAATTTTTTTAGTTAACTATCAATTCGCTTGCCATGTGCCTTAGGTCTAAAAAAAAATTACACTTTAGAAAGACAAAAAAAAAAAAAAAAAGAAGAAGAAGCTAAACAACATAATAAAAATTATTTCTACTTATTAGTTGCTCGACTTTCCATGTGTGTGTGTGAATGACAAAAGTCAAGCGCGTACCCATATAAAAGTATACTCAACATAATATGGCTCATAGTACATTAAAAATTCAAATTCTATGTTGTCAAACAATGATTTTCATTTTTGTTTTTCTCGCATCTCTCATGTGTGTTCACAACCTTATGTTTTTCTCTCCAATCCTGAGGTTCCTTCTACTTATGTGGTCTCTAATTATCAATATCTTGCATTTATCTACACAAGGCAATCAGAATTAGACAAGTCTACATAAAAGATCAATGATAATCAGTTTTCAATTTCACACCCTCAGTCTCTAAAGTTTTAGTTTCAAAGCTTATACCAAGCAGTTTTCTTTCTTTTCCTCATCTTTTGTGTAATATTTTTTTCATTTGCTTTCTAAGTGACACCTGTAGAGAGTTTTAGATTGATAACTCTCAACTCAAATGAATTTAAGATACCAGGTTTTAACACATTTAAAAGACCCGAAGAGAAGAATAAGACTATTTTTTTATGTCGCTAGTACTGACTAATACTAGTTGACTATAAACCCCTTTGACCAAAGGCATTTTTAAGGAGTTCTGGGCCTTTAAAAGTTTATGTATCCCTATACTAATATTTCCACCAAAAAACTGTTCTTGAGCAAGTTTGGTTTCTATGTAGAAGTCAAGATTCCTATAGATTTAAGTTTAGGGGTTATAGAATCAATCATTGGTCAAATTGCATACAAATGCCCCACATATTAAGTATGTTCATTCACAAGTAATAATTTGACATTGGCTATGTGCTTATTTTCATAAAATCTAACATGGATAAGTAGTTAATGAAAAATCAAGTTCAAATATTGTCTATTATTCTAACTAAAGAAAAAATTTAATATAAAAAATATCATAGGATCCCAAAAAATCAAATGAATGCACATATAAAACAGCGAATGAATGAGATATCTATCCCCTAAGTTAGAAAACTACATTACCCTAAATGTATAACAAATATATATCAAATAAAAACAAGGGGTCATTACGACCCATAATACCTTTTATGCTTAATTTTATAAGATCAGTTAGTTTTAAAATATTTTACTAAATCAGGTATAGATAAATACGTACAAACAAAAAATTCAAAACCACATTCACTACATTCTCTCTCTCCCTTCGTGCGTCTTCAACCTTCTCTCCCACGCCCTGTTTGTGCACATTTTCAATCCGGTCGTGCGTGCTCCGGTAACCGCCATCTCTTCATTCCTGTATCCATAATAAGCAGCTCAGTCGTCTTTCATTCCTACATTCACCGAACACGTCGTTATTTCTCTAAGCTTCTTCCTATGGACAATACTCGCTTGACTCCCAAAAAAACATCTAGAGATGTTGTTGAGTTATCGTCTTCCAAAAGCACGGCTTCGAAGAAGAGGCGTAGAGTAGATGCCGAGGTCATTGACATAAGTTCTTCAAAATTGAATGTTGCAAAGAAGAGGCGTGGTGGAAATGTGTCCAAAAAATCAAAGAATGTTCCGGTAAACTCGTTTTTAACTTTAATGCGTACAAGTAAGGAAAGTGTAACTAAGTAGTTGTAGTTTTGTAACCTAATTACAGTTGCAAAAAATTGTAACATAATTACATATGCAGTCATATGTAGTTTTTTAACCTAGTTACAAATTGTAATTAGTTACATTTTGAAATTACATTTTGGTATACTAATTAATGCACACACATGGACTGCATTTTTGTCATTGTTTTTTTAGTACAGAGACTACTTTTTTTTTTTTTTGAAGTTTAAATTATACAAGAATTTATTAATTGTAATTTATCACATGTTGTATAGGATTGGGACTTTATATTGCAACCGGAACACTAGTTTAGATCTAGCATGGTGGTGGCTAGCCCCAATGATGTCATTAGGAATTTAAATGCTAGATTAAACAATGTACAGAAAAACTTATTTCAGTGCACATATTTTGGAAGATATTTGGATATGAAGGATATAATTCTGCAGCCCCAGCTTATTCATTTTGTGTTACTTAGGGAAGTTAAGCAACCAAACAGTGAAGAAATGTGGTTTGACATTGGGAGAAAAAGAGTGAAGTTTGGGATAGAGGAATTTTGTGTAATTTCAGGGTTGAGATGCTCGGGGGAGATTGACAAGTCAAAGTACATGTCTGGTATTTGTAGAATTAGGGAAGCTTACTTTGAAAAGTTTGATAGTGTGGACAAAGAAGATTGGATAGTGTGGACAAAGAGGATATTGAATACAGATTTCAATTTTCTGAAAATATTATCTGTGATGAAGATATGGTGTTGCTTGCCATTTTGTATCTAATATCTTCACTTTTTTACACTAGCAAGTCCCGCAAGGTTTTTGATAATGTTATTATGAGAATGGTTGATTCAGCGAAGAGAAATGTAATTCCTTGGGGCAAGGATTTGTTCAATGTAACCCTGAAATCTCTGAAGACTGTAATGAAGAAATCTGCTGAGAAGGTTGCTATGGGCAGGGAGCCGTCCATTAGTTACAGGATCAATGGTTTCATACTTGCCTTTCAAGTATGGATATATGAAACAATTCCATGTCTGAGGCTAAATATTTGTAAGAAGATTGATAAATCTTTCCCAAGGATTGTCAGTTGGTCATCTTCAGCACATGTGACTGCCACTACCTTTGCTGACAATTTTTTTGGAGATAGTGAGGTGATTACTTTTTTGGCAATATATTTATTTTTATTATATTTTTTAATGTGATTAACTCATAAATTCTCTTTCATGAATTGCAGTTGGAGGTGAAAATTTTTGAACCTAATAACCTGGAGTTTGTCCAAAGATACTGTGAGGGGTTGTTTCCAAAGCCTCACTTTCCATTGGATTTTGAAGAGGTGTGGACTACACAGTTGAGTTCACACCAGAGACGAATGTTGCAATTGAGAACACGGTTGGTGAGCAGTCACAATTATCGAACATGGATCTTGGGAAGGGTGTACAACTATCAGCTTCTCCTGATGAAAGAAATAAGGTTTATTATTTTTATTTTTCTGAATACTAATAATCTAAACATATATCACATTTAGAAAATGAGCACGGGCTTATATGATGTGTGTTTGTTATGTTACAGGGGGATGATGTACAATTGATGGAGAAACTAAGGAAACGTTTAGAGTATGTTGAATTAAAGGTTCAGAGATTGGAATGTGAACGTAGCAACCGACTGGCTACTATCGAAGATAGGCAGAAGGAGCTAGCTAGTAGTATGACAACAATGAAGTTTGAAATTTGTAGCTTGACAACTGAATTCAAAACAATGATTTCTGATTTTCTGGAAATTTTAAAAGAAGGGGTGAAGGATAAGAAGTCAGAGTGCAATGCTGCCCCTAATTTGGGACAAGAGGTAACTTCTAGTTTCGGTATTTAACTGTTTAGTTATAGTTGTAATTCATTATTTTTTGTAATTAACAATTGTAAATTTTAACTAATTACAATTAATTTTTGTAACTAAATACAATTGTAATTAGTTACAATTGTAACTTATTGTAACTATAACTAATTACAATTGTAACTTTTTGTAACTAAATACATTTGTAATTAGTTACAATTATAACTTATAACTAATTACAATTGTATTTACAATTAGTTACAAAACACAACTAGTTACAATTTTTGAAATAAATAATATTGTGACTAATTGTAACTAATTTCAATTTTAATTACAATTAGTTACAATCTAACTTAATAATTTCAATTGTAGTTAAATTGATTAAAATTTATTTTTTTACTGTTTTTTTTTTTCAAATAATGTTGATGGAAAGGATCCGAAAA
The DNA here is from genome assembly GCA_963555705.1 of Ligustrum vulgare. Taxonomy (NCBI): domain Eukaryota; kingdom Viridiplantae; phylum Streptophyta; class Magnoliopsida; order Lamiales; family Oleaceae; genus Ligustrum; species Ligustrum vulgare. The sequence continues at coordinate 53,392,817 of OY743183.1, forward strand.
ATGACTCACCTCAAGGGTGTTGGAGCCTGAGTTAGGAAATCGTGTTTTAGATGATGATATTCCTTCACCTAATTTCAATCTTGGCATTAGTAGTTTAGAGGAGTCTGTTCATGACGTTGAACCAAATAAATTGGGACCTGAGGTAACTGTCATTAAACTGCATACTGTATTGTAACTAATTACAACTATAACTGTTTACAATTTTGAAAATAAATACTACTGTAACTAATTGTAATTAGTTACAATTAGTTACAATCTAACTAAATAATTTCAATTGTAGTTAAATTGATTAATATTTATTTTTTTACTTTTTTTTATCGAAGAATGTTGATATAAATGATTCAGGAAAGGAACCACCTTCAAGGGTGTTGCAGCCTGAGCTAGAAAATCATGTTTTAGATTATGATATTCCTTCGCCTAAGTTCAATCTTGGCATTATTAGTTTAGAGGAGTCTATTCATGATGTTGAACCAAATAAATTGGGACCTGAGGTAACTATTATTTAATTGCGTATTATATTGTATCTAATTGCAACTGTATCTTATTTGCAATTGTACAATTACAATTAACAATTGTAACTAACTAATTTAAGTTGTAGTTTCTCAGAATCTATTATCTTATTGAGTAATTTTTTTATTTTTTTACTGTGTTTTATGAAGAATGTTGATGCAAAAGATCTGAAAAAGGACTCACATTTGAGGGTATCGGAGAGAGAGATAGAAAATCCTAGTTTAGATGGTGAGAAGCATTCTCCTAATATTAATATTAGCATTAGTAGTTTAAGGGCAGATGTTCGTGGTGGTGAACCGGGTGATTACGATTTGTTTTTTACAGAAGAAGTGTTGAAAGAGCTGGAGAAAAGTGATAAGCTTTTTATAGATAAAAAGTTGGAATGTCTTTTTTTATGTTTTGATTACAAATAAATAAATGCCTTGCATTATTTTAATTGTAAAAATGTAATGAATTTTTTTTTATTGATTTTATCTTTCCCTCATTTGTAGGGTGATGAGGACAATCAGCTGGTTCTTAGAGTTATTTCAACTAAAGTTTCTAACCGCTCTTTACCTGATCCTGTATGTAAATTTTTCAGTCTGTTATTAGTTTTCAACAATTCATTAGCTAAAATTTTATACTTTTATAATGTTTTTTAGGGTTCCGATGAAGTGATTGAATTTACCCCTGAATCTGTAGACATCCCAGTGAGAAGGAAACTAATAAAATCCAGACTCTTGCAATCCCTTTTTACCTGCAATCTGTCTACCCCACAAGGAGAGGGAAGTTCCTCGAACGAAGAAGAAAAATGTGCTTTTCAAATTGGTTTAAATCAGCCAAATGAGGAAGATGTTGTTGCATTTGAAAAATGGTTTAATATTTACAATTGTCATTTGTAACTAGTTACATTTTTTAAAATAAATACTATTGTTAGTTACAATTGGCTACAATTCTAACTTACTAATTTCAATTGTAGCTTATTACACTTTGTATGCTGATTACATTTAAGAAAAATGTGTAATTTCTGTAGGAAGAAAAAGTTCACAAATCCCAACATTAAACCTCCTCTAAAGCTTGGCGTGATGGACAGCAATTCAAAATATTGGTGGTATGAGTTGCGTGAGAAGGAGAACTCACTGGCTTGCACGGTACAATTTGTTCATTACTTTTATTTGTTGACAAGTATGGATTGAAGGGTATGTGAGTTGTTTTTTGATTGTTTTTGTCATTTTTGTGCAGCACATTGATGAATGCTTTTATCACCTGCGGAAAATCGCAAAATTTGGGAAAAATATGAAAAATAGGATAACAACTACTAACTGTTGCTTTGCTTCATACATTAGAGGAATTTACCCTGAATGTTCTAAAGATCACTCCAAACTCGCGGACCAAGATTCCCTTATCTTTTATGCATTTGATGAGCAACTGTTGGATGGAACCAGCTGGATTGATGTTGATATTGTTTTAATTCCATTGTGCATAAAAGATCATGCACATTGGATTCTTGGAGAGTTTGACATTTCCAAGAAGTGTCTGAATATATACAACTCTTTGGATAGCTCATTTAAGGGGGACACTTTGACAAGGGATGTCCTGCCATTTACTGAAATGATTCCTCACATAATGGTCAGTACTGACATTTGGAGACCAGAAATTGTTGATGGCGAAGAACGCATTGGCCCTCTACAAGTGAATATTGTTGGTGGACTTCCACAGCAAGATAATGGGTTTGTATCTGACTTAATTTTTTTTTAATGCACCAAATGGAAATATGTGGCTGACTTTTTTTTTTAACATACATGCATGACTGTGGTATCTTTATTATCAAGTTTGCAGAGTTTATAATTAATGGAAAGAAAATTGAAGAGTTTGACGCAGAAGAGGCAAGACACCAATTGGAAGTACAATTGTTCAAATATGCAAGTGCAGTAAAGACGTGCCACAAAAACATGGTCGCAGGAGGCTGAAGAAGATGGAAGATGCATAATAATTGTGCTCAAAGTTTTTTTGTAAAGATGTGCAGAAGATGATCATTTGTTGATTCTTTTTGTGAAAAAACTAGAAACTAATGTAGGTTTGTAAAGCAGCTGTATGGATCTATCTGACCTTTTTGTAATGCTGGGTAAACATTGTGTAAAGTCAGAAATGTAGTAGATATGTAAATATTGAACATGACAGATTTGTCAAGCAGTAGCTAATGATAGAGACTGGTGGTTTCTTTTTTACTTTGATTCTTAGGTCTATTTTACAGTATGTGATTAAGTTAAAAGTTATATTTGATTAAATTCAATATATAATTGGCTACAAACTGGCAATTTGTAATCAATTTACTAATTTGTAATGAATTACAAATTGTAAATAGTTACAAATAAAAAATGTACTATCTAATTACATATGTGATTAGTTACAAATTACCTAAATGAAGTTACATTTAATTAAATTCAATATATAATTAGCCACAAATCGGCAATTTGTAATCAATTAACTGAATTGTAATTAATTACAAATTTTAATTAGTTACAAATAAAAGATGTCCTATCTAATTACAGTGTGTGATTAATTACAAATTACCTAAATGAAGTTACATTTAATTAAATTCGATATATATTTTGCTACAAACCGGCAACTTATAATCAATTAACTGAATTGTAATTAGTTACAAATAAAAGATGTCCTATCTAATTACAGTATGTGACTAGTTACAAATTACCTAAATGAAGTTACATTTAATTAAATTCAATATATACTTTGCTACAAACCAACAACTTGTAATCAATTAACTGAATTGTAATTAATTACAAATTGTAATTAGTTACAAATAAAAGATGTCTTATCTAATTACAGTATGTGATTAGTTACAAATTACCTAAAATGGAGCTACATTTGATTAAATTCAATTTATAATTAGATACAATCCGACAACTTATAATCAATTAACTGAATTGTAATTAATTACAAATTGTAATTAGTTACAAATAAAAGATGTCCTAAACAGTATGTGATTAGTTACAATTTACCTAAATGAAGCTACATTTGATTAAATTCAATATATAATTAGCTACAAACCGGCAACTTGTAATCAATTAACTGAATTGTAATTAGTTACAAATAAAAGATGTCCTATTAGTTACAGTATGTGATTAGTTACAAATTACCTAAATGAAGTTACATTTTGATTAAATTCAATATATAATTAGCTACAAACTAGGTATGGCAAAAAAACCCGAACGACCCGAAACCCGGAGGACCCGAAACGACCCACCCCGTCGGGTTTGCGGGCGAATTTTCCGCCCCGAACAGCTTTTCGGGGCAGGTTCGGGGTGGACCCACCCCGCCCCATGACCCAAGAATTTTTTTTGGGGAATGAGAAACTAAAAATAAATTTAATGAGGTCTACAAGAATTGAACCTTGGTGAAATTTAAGGGTATGAGAATATATAACCACTATATCATTATGTTGTTTATTGATTTTTTTCCCCTTCAAATATACATATTATGTTTAAAGTTCAAACTTAAAAACTCTAACTAGTTCGACTCCTAAGTTTTTCACCTAAAACTTTATTACCAATTTAAAAAAAAAAAATCGGGTCATTTGGCGGGGCGGGACCGCGACCCGCCCTGCGAACAATCGCGGGGCGGGGCATGTCGGGGCGGGGTCATGCCATTTCGGGTCCGGGGCAAGTCGGCCCCGCCCCACCCCGAACCCGATCCATTGCCATTCCTACTACAAACTGGCAACTTGTAATCAATTAACTGAACTGTAATTAATTACAAATTATAATTAGTTACAAATAAAAGATGTTCTATCTAAGTACAGTATGTGATTGATTACAAATTACCCAAATGAAGTTACATTTGATTAAATTCAATATATAATTATCTACAAACTAGCTACTTGTAATCAATTAACTGAATTGTAATCAATCAACAAACTGACCAATATAACCATAAGAGAAATATAAAGAGAGTCAAATATAGTATATATTCAATATTTTTCGACACAATCTGATGTAAGGAATAGTATAATGTCAAGCTTTCTAATGTAAGGAACAAATAGTATCAATCAAGTAATATAAAAGGAGAGTAACGGTTAATCTGGCTACAATTTCAGCACCCCACTATTCTTATTCTTTTTTGTCTTCAATGGGATTGGTTCTTTGCATGTTCTTTTATTATGTGAATATTCACCATACCTGCTACACCTTGTTGCATTATGCCCTTCTGCCACCGATTTATATCTTGTTTCTTTAGGCCTTCCCGGTGGTCTTCTTGTAGAGGGAGGAAGTACAACTAGTGATGTTACGTATTCAGGAAATATCCATTGTGATTTGTCTCCAAAGCGAAAAAATGTCCCCTTTGTATGCTGATACGTAAAACTCTCTTGTATGGTAGCTTGAACAATAATTGTATGCATCAAGCCCTCGTTTCCCTATCACTGCTAGTGCATGGGAACATGGCAGTCCATCAACCTAGAACCGCAGACAGGTGCATGTTATGTCTTGGATATGTACTATGTAGGATGTCATGCCATCAATAACTTCAAATAGTGCTTGACTTGATGAATGAATCTAGGAAAAAAATTTGCACATCAATAACATCTTTTAAGGAAAAAATTGTTATATTAATCAAAAAATTGTACTCCGTACCTTCATCCTTGAACACTCAAAAATGTTTGCCCGTAACACTTTTTCTGGATTGATTGCTAGTCTAGTGAATGTAGCCTCAGCATTCGTACGATTTTTGTTAAACCAATTTTGTAATGTACGCCTCAGGAATTCCAACAATGTCTCAATGGTTAGTTTCTTTGCTGTTTTTATTACTGCATTTACCGATTCGACAATGTTTGATGTCATTGTTGAGTATCAATTTCTTGCCATATATGCCCTTGTCCATCTTTCATGACCAACTTCCTCATGCTATTGTATGAAAAAAGTCAAAAACTTGTGTATGTAACAACAATATTTTCAGAGAAATAACATTTGCTAATTATAATTGTAAATAAATTACAATTTGTAACTAATTGTAACTATTTAGTTACAATTGTAACTAATCAATTTTGTAGTTACAAAATTGTAACTAATGACAATTGTAATTAGTAACTAATTACAATTTGCAACTTTGTAGTTACAAATTGTAACTAAGTAGTTGTAGTTTTGTAACCTAATTACAGTTGCAAAAAATACATATAAAAAGTAGCATAAATAAATCAAACATACCAGGTAACGTCGGATATCTTTATCAATTTTGTCCAACCGCTTCATTTGATATTCAAATTCACCTATTGTATATGCTCTGGCTGCAGCGTTGAATGGTATTGCTTTCTCTTTAGATTTCTTTGAGCATTTTTTCTTTAGGTTCTTCAACAAGTGATAAGAACACAATCCATGAAATGCATTCGGAAAAACTGTTTGGGTTGCATTCTTAATTCTAGGGCATCGATCTGATATTATACACAAATCTTCTCTTTCACCGTATGTTTCTTTGAACCTTAAAAAGAACCATTTCCAGAAGTTATCATTTTCTGAATCTCCAATCCCAAATGCAAGTAGATAAATGTTATTGTTTGCATCTTGTCCACAAGCCGTTAATAAAGTCCCACCATAATGCCCTGTAAAAAATGTATCATCAACAACAACAATAGGCTTGCAGAATTTTCAACCATCAATTGAAGCAACTAAAGCTATATATAGATACCTAAACTGATTGTTTTCATTGGTTTCAAATCTTGCAATAGATCCTGGATTCTTTTCCTTCAACATTTCTAAATAAGCAGGTATATTCCCATAAAAATCTTCAGGATCCCCCATTATAGTACAAAAGGCATGTTCGTTTGCCTTCCAAACCTTTTGATAATTCAAATCCAGACCATATGTATTTAACATATCATGCATAATGTCAGCTGGCCTATATATGGTCTTTGTAGAGGTGTATTTATGCTTAATTACATCACCTATTATTGAGCTTGTCTATGATTTCCCAACATTACATCCAATCCGCATTTATTTTGAACATGTCAGTTCTACAAAACTTTGATGCCCTAAACATCCAGTCACAATCAGCACATGAACATTTAAGAACATACTCCTTTCTGTCTGATCTTTTCACTATGAACTGGAATTTTTTGTTTATAGCATATAGGGCCATACTCTTCTTTAATACAATCTTAGTGCGGAATACCTGCCCTTTTTCAATTGCATCGCCTCTTGGATCTGTAATCACCTCTTTATCATCTGCAATAGGGGTAATTTTGTGGTTTCAACCATTTCACAAAGTTCTTGAGCCATCTCATCTATTGTTGGTATTCTTGCTGCTAAGATCTCAATTGCACCAGTTTGGTGTATGCCAAGTACGGATGAAATCCCAGAGTCAATAGGTATAGTGGTTAACTCATCAGGAACTGGTGGTAAAAGTACTATGCCACCATAAAGTTGCTCAACCTCTATACACAATGGAAAACTTGTTAGATCTATGGCCTTCCTTTTCAGTTATAAATAGAAAGTCAGGGAACTATCATCGACAATACTCATTGGCTCCATGTTTTTGTCCACTGTATATTGTATTCTCAATATATTCACCATTGGATCCAAATTTAATCTTGTGAAAACAACATCCAACATGTTGTAGTATGTCGTTGTAGTGGGTAGGAGGATCCATGCTACCTTTATACCTGTGTAGTTATTGAACTCATCCCAAAATCCACCATAATGTATGAAGATATTCAGTGAATCCATAGCTGCACATAAAAAATGAAGTTTATAACTAATTACAGAAATTCAATCAAGTTGCAACAAATAACAAAATGTAATTTATCTTTTAATGTAATCAAGTTGCAATTGTAACTAACTATAATTATGTCATGCTATATGAAAATAAACGTTATTCAAGTAATTACTCTGCGTTAGACATTCAGTGAATCCATAGATGCACATAAAAAATGAAGTACAGAAATTCAATCAAGTTGCAACAAATAACAAAATGTAATTTATCTTTTAATATAATCAAGTTGCAATTGTAACTAACTACAATTATGTCATGCTCTATGAAAATAAACGTTATTCAAGTAATTACTTCTAATAACACAGAACAATCTAGCCAACCAAATGTAATTACAAATTGTAACTAGTTACAAATATGTAATTCTAGGTATGAATATGTATATCATAATAGTTACAGTTTACAGAATGCAATAAAGTTGTAACATAAAAACAAAATGTAATTTATTTTTAAATGTAATCAAGTTGCAATTGTAACTAAGTAATTACAATCATGTCATGCTCTAACAAAATAAATGTAATTCAAGTAATCACTTCTAATAACATACAACAATCAAAGATACTCAAATGCAATTACAAATCAATTTGTAACTAGTTACAAACTGTAACTAGTTACAAATCTGTAATTCCATATATGAACTATCATTATAGTTACAGTTTGTAATTAGTTACAAATTAAATTTATTTGTAAAATCTATCATGCTCTCGGAAAAGTTCTGTAATGGAAATCACGAACCTGAAATCTAATTGAAGTAGAAGAAATTATAGTAAAGGCTTTTGAAAAGTAACCGAGACAACCAAAACTTCTGGGATTTAAGTATAATGTCCTTGAAATATGTATCTCAGAAAGAATTTGAAAATCCAGTGCAATGTTGTTGATAATTAGCCTCTCCAACCGATTTGAAATAAGAACAGATCTACAATTGACATTTTTCGAAAATCAGTGTGAGGAAAGGTTGTCACAGCTAGTCTCCGATCAATTTTTAAGAGATCAATGTAGCCGCAGTTCGTGATTTTAGTATGATTTTTGGATGGATTCTGTTAGAGATCGCCTCTCTGTGTAGGGTAAGATGGGTTTTAACGTTTTTACCTGAGTTTAGAAATATGTTTTCTAATGTCAAGATTTATTTTAAAATAAATGATATTTAATACAAGCCCTCCAACTTGTGTAGTTGTGTACTTAAACCTAAAAACAATACAAAGAAAATAAAAGGGGTCAATACTTCCCAATTTTAGATGCTTATTGTCATGACATGGCTTTTCTCCTTGCAACGTCTTTTTAGATGATCCGACCATTTTCTTTGTTTTTTCCTATTCGGGTTGCAGAGTCTTTAAGTTGCATATTACTTTCACATGATAGATAATCAATATTAGTAATATACACACCCTATAAATATTTATATAAAACAACAAAACAAAACACCCCCACTTAGTATATAGCATAATAATTGAATGTAGAACATAGGCGACTAGTGATTTTTAATCCAGAACATTGCCTCGAAAAATGAGATTTTTTTGAGACATCTCTGGGTATATGAAAGTATATGATCTAGTCTACAACATAATCAAAATTTAGGTCAAAGAAAGTTCGTTTTGGTTGGGAAAAAAATAGGACAAAGTAAGTGACATGAAACTGTTTGGAACGTGCAGTGATGTCAAGCACAACATGCAATGATGTCAATTTCTACATTATGAATAGAGTTGTGGTAAGTCAAAAGAAAACTAAAACTCCATATGAGCTTTCGAAAAATAGAGTTCAAAATATTGGATATTTTAAAGTTTTTGGTTGCAAATGTTTTGTTCTAAATACAAAAGAAAATTTGGAAAAATTTGATTCAAAATCCGATGTTGGAATATTTCTTGAATATTCACCTACTGGCAAAGCATATAGAGTTTTCAACCCAAAAAAAAAAAAAAAAAAAACTCTAGTAGTGGAAGAATCCATGCATGTTACTTTTGATGAAGCTAATTCTCTTGATCAAGCGAAAAGTGTTGATGTATGTTTGGAAATTCCTTTTGAGCAAATGAATATTCAAGATCAAAACAAGGAAAATCACAAGGACATTGAAGAAAAAGAATTGGAGGAACCAATCTCTCTACAAGAAGAAGGAGAATCATCCAAAAATCCAAGTGATCCAACACTTCCTATTGAATAAAGGTTCACCCCATCTCATCTAAAGGAGTTTATAATTGGTGATCCTTCCAAATGGGTAAGTACTAGAAACTCTACCAAGGAATTTTTAAATAATTGTGCTTTCATTTCTCAAATTGAACAAAAGAATTTCAAAGAAGCCGAATTTGATGAATTTTAAATTCTAGCAATGCAAGAAGAACTAAATCAATTTGAGAGAAACCATGTATGAGATGTAGTTGATAGACCAAATGATCAAATCGTTATTGGTACAAAATGAGTTTTTCAAATTTACGAGATGTAAATGGTATAATTGTGTGTAACAAGTCTAGATTAGTGGCCCAATCTTACAATAAAAAGGAAGGCATAAATTTTGAAGAAACTTTTGCATCGGTTACTAGATCAGAATCCATTCACATGCTTCTTGCTTTTGCTTGCCATAAAGGTTTTACTCTTTATCAAATGGATGTCAAAAGTTCATTTTTAAATGGATTTATTAAAGAAGAAGTCTATGTTAGACAACCTCCCAGTTTCAAAAGTCAAAAATTTCCGGATAATGTGTTTAAACTAAGAAAGGCTCTATATGGTTTAAAATAAGCTCTTAAAGTTTGGTATGAAAGATTGAGCAAATTTCTTATTTCAAATGGGAAATGCGGATACTACACTTTTTATCAAAACTAAAAGGGAAGACATGATTTTTGTGTAAATTTATGTTGATGATATTATTTTTGGTGCAACTAATATTTCCCTTTGTGAAGAATTCTCAAAATGTATGAGTAAGGAATTTGAAATGAGTATGATGGGAGAATTAAAATTCTTTCTTGGACTTCAAATCAAACAAACTAGTGTAGGAATCTTCATCTGTCAAACAAAATATATCATGGACACACTAAAGAAGTTCGAGATGGAAGACTTGAAGCCAATGAACACTCCAATAAGCACTTCAATCAAATTGGATAAAGATGAGCAAGGTACTTCAATTGACATTACAAAATATCGAGGTATGATCGGATCTCTCCTTTACTTAACTACAAGTAGGCCTCGATATTATGTTTAGTATATGCTTATGCGCTAGATTTCAATCTAGTCTTAAAAAATCTCATCTAAGTGCTATAAAAGGAATTTTTAGATATCTATGTGGCACTAGATCTTTGGGACATGGGTATCCAAAGGGCAATCATATTGTTCTTATTAGCTATTCAGATGTTGATTGGGCAGGATGCACTATTTATAGAAAAAGCATAAGTGGAACTTGTCACTTTCTAGGCTTTGCTCTTGTGTCATGTTTTAGTAAGAAACAAAATTTCGTTGCACTATATCCACCGCCGAAGTTAAATATATCTCGGTCACTAGTTGTTATGCTCAAGTTTATGGATGAAACAAACTCTTAATGATTATCAATGTCTTTTGAAAATGCTCCCATTATGTGCGATAATACTAGTGCGATAAATTTTTCGAAAAATCCCATCTCGCACTCTCGCACAAAACATATTGAAATTCGACATCATTTTCTTAGAGATCATGTGCAAAAAAGTGATATTTATTTGGAATTATTAGTACCGAAAAACAATTAGCCGATATTCTTACACAAACCTCACAACCTCTTACTCATTTTCATAGATTAGAAGAGGTTTGTGTATTATTGATGAACCTGATATTTGTGGCTAAAATTATTTTATGTACTTGATTTAACTGAAAGGTGACTTTAGGTTGAACAAATGTTCAACTGAAACCTATTTCGGTTGATCAGCTGTACGCCCGAAACTAGAGTTTCGGTTGACCATCAGTCAGCCGAACCTTCATGTAGCTATCCTTGTAAAAATTTGCAGAGTTTCGGTCGACCGAAAGTTGCGCGACTCAGCAACGTTAAAATTACTTTTCACCTCCAATTTCAACATTTTTCTTCCATAAAAACCCTAGTTTCGTTCTCTTCTCTCCAAATCCTTCAATCTTCATCAATTTCTCAAAAAAATTCTTCATCAAATCCACAATTCCATCTTGCCCACTTCATCAAACACTAAATTTGCTAAACTTTTGTCCAATTTTATCCAAAATCAACAATTCTCAACCTTTTCTCTCAAAACTTGGAAATATCAATTTTCCATCCAAAATCAAAATTTAATCCATCAAAACTACTCTTCTTTTGAAAGAATCGCATTTCTAAACTTCCTCAACCAAGTATTCATATAATTTTCAATCAATTTTCAAAATTCTCCAAACCCTAAAGAATTTTTACTCTTGCTCTTCAATGCCTCCTAAGAAGAAATCAAAGAAAGGAGATGCAAGTTCATCGAATGTTGAAGTTGACACATCATTTCCGGATAGATTCTTCGATTTCCCAATTCTTATTGGCAAGCCTATTGAATTTTTGACTTTTACGCCCAAGTCCCATCGTTTCGTATTGAAGAGTATTGTGAGGTAATAGGATGGAATAATGTCATATCAATCTCCGAAAATGCTTACCTTAGATTAATCATGGAATTCCATAGGAATGCCACACTTTATTCGGATGAAATTGTCTGTCATATAAAAGAAGAATGAATCACAATCACTTGAGCACTTCTTAGAAACCTTCTAAACTTAGAAGCTTGTGATAATCATGCTTACATTACACACTATCTTATTAGGTTTGATGGTTACAAAGAGCTTGAGGCATGTAGTCGTATAACCGACCGACCACACACTACAAGCATGACTTTAAACCTCAATCACTTGACCATTCCATGCCAAATTCTACATCATGCTATCGCACACATTATTGTACCTAGGAGTGGTCAATTTGAAGTCCATCACCTTGAATTATTCATCCTTGACTCTCTTCTCATAGGTCGGAAGTTAGACTTCCCATATATATATTCATAGAACATATTCGTCATGTCCATTCTTCCCCATGTGTCTTAGGGATACCTTATGGTATGACCTTTACCAAAATCTTCAATAATTTCAATGTGCCCTTAGAAAATGAGCCTATTCTTGAACCCAAACATACCAGTTTCATAAATCTCAACACCGTTAAAATCATGAAGATTACCAAGGGTGTTGGGAAATGGGTGTTTCATACTCCAGGGTTCGACAATGCTTCGGAGCCGACTACTTGGCCATTCACCGAAGAAGAAGCGGAAGAGGAAATGGATGTAGGTGAAGGTGCGGGTGCGGGTGCAGATGAAGGTGAAGGTTAAGATGATGGTGATGGCTCTCCTTGACCAATACCTAGAGCTCCCATTCCACCTTGTAGACCATCCACCAGACGTCACTTATCGGAGGATCAATTCAACCTCTTGAATTGGAGCATTGACTCACTTGCTACCACCATGACGACCCGAATGGATACTCTTCAAAACATGATGGAGCAAATGCACATATCCCAAGAGGCATTCTTTGCTCACTTCTACTCCATTCATCCCCGTGATCTTTCATAAGTGTATTTTATACACTTATTTCTATACTTCTTATTTCTATCCTAGAAGTAGGATTTGATTTGTTCATCTGAGAATATTTGCTATTATTTCGTTATTATTTGTTTATATTTCAAAAATACTCACAAGGTCGAGAATGTAGAGGAATTGAAGAAAAATTAAGTTAATTGGATGATAAAATTACTAAAGTGTGCAAATCAAGAGTTGAGGAAGTAAATCAAAGAGCCAATTGGAAGAAAAGTCGAGGAAGAAATCAAATTTGAAAGAAACCAGAAGTTCAAGGACCAAATTGCAATAATCAAAAGTTGAAGGACCTGCTATGTAAATAAACTTTGAGGACCAACTTAAACTGAATCAAAAGTTGAAATTGCACTTCAGCCATGATACTGCGCAGTCATACGCTACAAAACCAAGTGGTCACAAGACCACCAAAATCCGAAACTGAGACTAAAAAGTGTAAACCGTGCGATCGCACGGGTTTATATTGTGTAGTCGTACAGTTATATTCTGGGCCGACTGGTGGGCTTTTACTGGATTTCAATAGATTTTCTCCTATTTTGACCTAAGCTTCGAGCACACCTATAAATACATGACTTGGGACACGAAATTAGGGGTTCCAAAGACACGAAATTAGGGGTTCCAAACTTGTCAAAGATCATCCTGAAGGGCTGTCGAATTCTCAAGGAACCAATTGATGCATGATTGAAGATTCTACTACAACATGGTGAAAAGGGGGATAAACTCCAATTATTATTGTTGAAATTTATCTTTTATCATGTTTTTAGGCTAGATTCTTATTGTTAGAATTGTGATGAAACGTTAATTTCTTGATTCCATGTTTTGACTTTATGGGTTTGATGCAATCAATTGTGTGTTTATTTTCATTTATGATTGTGGACACATGATTGTTGATGTTTGTGATAGATTTCTATCTTCGAAATAGTAGGAATTTATTAGACTTGAATTAATTGCCACAAAGTCTGATAGGGGATAGAAATATAACATTATACTTTGTGTTATCCCGATTAGTGTTCATAATTTGTTAATACTTTTCTACATGTTTGCATTGATCATAAAGATATAGTATAATTTCTTGTGGAAAAATGATTTTATGCATCGCTTGAAAGGGGATATAAATAACTACAGGAACACAAATTTTCAATATTCCATAAATTGTCGTTAAATGTTTAAGTCAAATACATGGTTGAGAGGGTTAACGTGGATTCACGATTCTAACATGTTCATTCCATAGTTTTCACAAATCAGTTTTTCCTGGTTTTTTAGTTTAATTGTTAATTTAGTTTTAATTCAAAAATTCTCAAATCAAGCTTTTCTAGTTCCGGTTAAGATTTGTAATCTAAAATACAATTTACACAATCCTTGTGGGTACAATATTTGGACTTAAATCTACTTTATTACTAGTACGATTCGTACACTTACAGTTAGTGAACAAGTTTTTTGCGCCGTTACCGTGGATTGTAGTTTAAATTTATTTTTTGATTACTTTCACTAATTCGGACTTTTTATTTTTTTTATTTTTATTTTATTCCTTTATTTTAGTGATTTTTAGTTTTAGTTTAGTTTTACTAGTTTCTTTATTTTTCTTTTAATCGTGTATGTTACGTTCAAAAAAGGGAATATTTTCGAAGTTGACCTGGAAGTATAACATACTTTACATCATAGGTTAAGAGAAGTTAGGGAACTAGATAATTTAAAAAATCAAAAAGAGGAATAAATGGTAGACGACAATCTGGCTTTACCTAGTGTTGAGCCAAATGACGAGGGGAATAGACTTGTAGGAGATTTCATGACCCCAAAAATTGTCTAAAACCAATCAAGCATAGTTTATCCACCTTTTGGTTTTGCAAACTTCCAATTAAAGACCAATGCAATAAACTTGTTTTAAAATGGACATCAATTCTATGACAAACCTGATGAAAATCTACATGCACATGTGTCTAAATTTTTAGACATGTGTGAATATTTTAAATATCAGGGTGTATCAGATGACACCATGAGACTTAGGTTGTTTCCATACACGTTAAGAGATATGGCAATATATTTGGTAGATTCTTGTCCTCCCGCAAGTATAACAACTTGGAATGACTTTGCCCAAGAATTTTGCACAAAATTCATACTCCCAGCCAAGGTTGCTAAACTCAGACATAATATAATAATTTTTCAACAACAAGAGTCTGAGTCATTTGATGAAGCACGGAACGGGTTTAAAAACATGCTTAGAAAGTGCCCTCAACATTGACTACCAAAAATGAGCAGGTAAGGTACTTTTATAGTGGCTTTCCCCCTCAATACAAGAGTCTTATTGATTCGTCATCCAATGGATCAATAACTACCCAAAATCTTGATGGAGCACTTGAATTGTTTGAGAGAATAGCCAATACCAACGCAATGTAGGCATCTGAGAGGGCTATTCAAAAGAAACTAGTAGGAGTTAATGCAGTGGATGATGTTTCAGCCTTGTCTGTCAAAATAGACTCTTTGATGAACTTCATACAAACCAACCATTCGGTGAAAAGTGTAGTAACTGGGTGCGAGGAATGTGGGGCTAATAAAAATACATCAAATTGTTCAATTTTGGTAGCACAAGTTGAGCAGGTCAGCTTTGTACAAGGGGGACACCGCCAACATACTCCATATTCTAACACATACAACCCTGGTTGGTGAAATCATCCAAATTTTTCATGGAGGGATAATCAAAATAGCTCAAACCCATATGTACCTCCACTTCAGGCAAAAGAGAAGAAACCTCAAATTGAAGAGATGCTCATTAAATTGATGGAGAAGAATGAGCATTACATGAGCAAAACAGATAAATTCATGGAAAAAACTAACCAATTCACGAGGATGAAATAGAGCCCCAGGTACATTACCTGGTAACACTGAAGTTAATCCCAAGGAGTAGTTAATGGCCATCAAAACTTTCGAGAAAGAGGTAGATTTTGTGCCAGGGAGGATCACTTTTGCTCCATGTGACAGAGTTTATGAACCTCCTACTCCTTTTCCCCAAAGATTGGAAACAAGGAGTAAATGCAATTACTACTCGTAGTGGAGCTCAATTTCCTGAGATTCATGCCCAAAAATCAGTTGAAAAGGAAGGAGAAAAGGCTGGGGTATGTAGGAAGCCATTTGATGAGAAGAAAGAGGGGCATGACCTGAAATTGATAATTTGGCCTCATGAGTCCCGTATACCATTTCCAAAGAGATTACAAAAGCCTAAGGAGGATCAGCAATTCAATAAATTTCTCAACATGCTCAGAAAACTGCACATAAACATTCATTTTTTAGAGGCAATCACTCAAATTCCTAGCTATACTAAGTTTCTAAAGAAGATGATGTCAAACAAAAGAAAACTGGAGGAACTTGAGGAGGTATCCCTGGATGAAGAGTGCAGTGCAATCTTGTAACAGAAACTACCACCAAAGCTGAAAGATCCAGAGAGTTTTACAATTCCTTGCATCATTGGTGACTTAAAATTTCATAAAGTTTTATGTGACCTTAGTGCAAATATAAATTTGATGCCTCTTTTAGTATATATGAAGCTAGGATTAGGGGACCCAAAACTAATCCCAAACATATTACAGCTAGCTGATCACTCCATTCGATACCCATATGGAGTCATTGAGGATGTGCTAGTTAAGGTAGACAAATTCATATTCCGTGCTGATTTCGTGATTCTAGATATGGAGGAAGACAGTAAGGTGCTGTTGATTTTAGGCCGACCCTTTCTGACTACCACTAGGGTTTTGGTTTATGTAGAAAAAGGGAGATCATGTTTCCAGTGGAGGATGAGAAAGTTATGTTTGACATGGTTCAACTAGAGAATCAAAATTCACTACTTGAAAACTGCTTAAAAATTGAAGTAGCACAACATCTTCATTTATGGGAACCATTTGAGTGTAGAGCCAAAGCAAATGATAGGGTCTTAACCTCATGTTTCATGCCACCTTGAGAAGTTTTCCAAAAAGTCTAGCTCTAGACTATAAATGAAGTGCTTGTTGGGAGGTAACCAAATTTCTCAAACCCTTTTGTTAGTTGTTTTATTTATTGCTTTTATGATATTCCTTTGCTTGACATTGGTTGTTTTAGCATTAGGAGTAGTTTTTTAGTTTTCATCGCATTTTTATTGCTTAATTGATTCACATTGCACTTTAGGTTCACTAACATGTTTAAAATTCACATTTTGGCATGTTAGTTGCATTGAAAACTTCATTGCACTTATTTTTGCATGTTTTAGCATTTTTAAGATTTGTTTGCTTTCTATTTGTTTTGTTGCTTGTCATCTCAGTTTTCAACTTGATCATCTAGCTTAGAACATGTAAACATAGTTTAGAAGTTTGTTGCATACATTAGAAGACATTTAGGGGATGAAAACGGGATAAAAAACTAAAAAAAAATGAAAAAATTCATGTTCTGTCTAAAGCAACCGCACGGTCACGGGGTGCTATAACCCTGCAGTGACACGGTGTTTTTCTGGGCACCTCAGCAATTTTTGATATATAGGTGACACAACTTTCGTTTTAACCACTTTTAACACTATTTTCTTCCCTAAAATCATCCAACATTGAGTCTAAAATCATTCCCCACTATTATGCATCGCTTGAAAAGGGGACATAAATAACTATTGGAACACGGATTTTCAATATTCCATAAATTGTTATTTAAATGTTTAAGTCAAACACATAGATGAGAGGGTCAACCTGGATTCACAATTCTAAGATATTCATTCCATAGTTTTCACAAATCAAATTTTCTTGATTTTTTAGTTTAATTGTTAATTTAGTTTTAATTCAAAAATTCTCAAATCAAGCTTTTCTATTTCCGATTAAGGTTCATAATTTAAAATACAATTTACACAATCTCCGTGGGTACGATATCTAGACTTAAATTCACTTTATTACTTATGCGGTCCGTACACTTGCGGTTAGCATATTGCACTCATTGTTCAGATGTCTACATCATAATAGTCTCTTCTTTTCTTGGGTGATTTTGAGCGTCAATAACTTATTCTCAAATGAAATGAAATGCAGTATGAATGAAAGTGGTGGGTCACGCAGACTTTTTATTTAGAGATCGTTCGTCATGACTTCTATTTTTAAAAAAAATTGAAAAAATTATCTTAATTGTTGTTTGAAAACTCACCATAGAGAAATTTACTCCTTCGGGAGAGCTTTTACAATAGTCACAGAGTCAATTTCCTCTAAGAGTCATTTTAATTAGAAGAAGTATTTTTATAAAATTAACCAAATAATTCAAAAGTGTTGTAAATATTATATTGTATTGGTGAATGATAATTGTACCCCTATAATCTTAGACATTATTACTTTGTATATCCCTATTTTCTCCTGTATATGAAGCTCTAGTTTATAATAAAACACACAAGTTTATTGGTCTCTTTTCTCTTTAGTTTATAACACGTTATCAGAACGAGTTCTACCAAATCGAGTTAAAAGGTATTTTTCTGCCATGCCTAGCGATGGCAATGGGGCTGATAGGTGTCGATCCAAATCCACTCCACGAGATTTCGGATCGGATCTGGTCAAACAGTAAAGAACTTGGACCATGTCGGGTTCGGATCAGAACCAATATTAAGAAATCTTCGCTATTTATTTCCGTTAACAACAAGCAAGTTAATACATAATTCACAAAACAACTAATATAACATCCAATTCATATAACAAAATAATACATATATAGATAATTAGAGATTTTGTACCAAATTCAATAAAAGATTCTAGATTTTTTATTTAATAATTAATTTTTTCATAATTTTTTTAGTTTTTTAAAAAAATAAACTGGATCGCGGATTGGATCGGATCGGATCGGATCACCCCTGATCCAAATCCGATCCGTCGATCCATGGATCAGATCGAAGGATCAGATCAAATTTTTTTTGCCATCTCTAGCCATGCCAATGCTTGATTCCTTCTTCAGCAAATGCTTGAAAGCTACCAAATGTAAGACTCTACTTAAACTTACAATTACTTGGATAAAATAATTGAGGAATCGAAGAGAGGTTTAGATACAACAGATGCATCGAGAAATAGCAAAACTCCTTGAAAGTGGTTGCAATCTAAAGTTAGCGAAATTATTGCTGAAATTTTAAATTATGAGCATAATTTTTAGATAATATAATCAAGAATGTGTCTTGATAATACTAGTGAACATGAATCTCAAAATTTTAATAAGTATTGGTTGGGATGTTGATAAATGGTTTAACATTATTACTTGTTAAACGCCTCCAATTAATTTAATTGGGAACAAAATACTTCCCATTTTTTTAGAGAATTCTATTATGTATCATGTTAACATCATAGTTCTCCTTGTTATAATTGACTTATGGTTAGAGCCTAATTTTTCCATCTAATTCTTAGTAGTGCAATTGATCCACCACAATGTACTGAAATGGAAAATAAATAATGTTGAGAATAAATGTGTGGTTTGAATGTATATCCCAAATGAATGATATTTTATAACGCTGAAAAAATGATTGTCAATATGATTGGACAATGCTCTCAGCATTGTAGAGCGAATTAAGAAGTTGAAAAATAATGTACAAATGTATCATTATCTAAATCTTCACAAAAGATCACTCGAACCAGAAGTTTGAATGATAATTTATTTAGATGCATTTATTGATCAAAAGGATCAATAATATCTCACACGTTAGCTTCAAATGCTCCATCTCGAATTAATGTCCTAAAGGACAATTAGTTAATATGATATTTGATGGTACGCTTGAAGCTTAATGATATTTGATTCTAATCTCTAAATGAAAATGAAGCAATTAACAAAGATGGTCTCATTAAGGAGGTATATATTCGTGAGTGAGTATATATTGACATAACTAATTGTAAATCTTCAGAAGAGGTTCAAGTCCTTGAAATATTGAAAATTGACATCTCTATAGTTATGTTATTGTGGGGGAAAGAAATCGAATTGAGATGATAATTGTGTCGACGCACTTTATAAAGCACTTATGCATAATCAAACTGCAAAGCTAGACACATGGTGTTTGATATTTTCAAGCCCATAAACTTTTATAAAAAAGTGCTTCATAATATGAATGACAACGATGATAATAAAGGAAAATATGTCGAAGAAAATCAAAATAAAAATAGTTGGTAAAAGTATACATTCAAGCTAAATTGAACTTACTACAAAACCTGAAATTTTGGAACCTGAAGTCCAAACATTTAAAAGTGTAAAACCAGTAAAATACCTATAGGTATAGTTAGGAATGGCAATGGGTCGGTTTGGGGCGGGTCGGGGCCGACCGGCCCCGAACCCGAAATGGGCAACCCCCGCCCCGCCCTGCCCCGCAACTGTTCGCGGGTCGGGGCGGGGCGACATCCCGCCCCGCCAACCGACCAGAATTTTTTTTTTTTTTTTTTTTGTAATGAAATTTTAGATGAAAAACTTAGGAGTCGAACTAGTTAGAGTTTTTAAGTTTGAACATTAAACATAATATGTTTATTTGAAGGGAAAAAAAATCAATACACAACATAATGGTATAATGATTATGTATTCTCATACCCTTAAATCCCACCAAGGTTCAATTCTTCTAGACCTCATTAAATTTATTTTTAATTTCTCATTTATAAAAAAAAAAAAAAATTCTCGGGTCCGCCCGAACCCGCCCCGCGAACCCGATGGGGCGGGTAATTTTCGGGGCGGGCCGTTTCGGGTCCTCCGGGTTTCAGGTCGTTCGGGTTTTTTTGCCATCCCTAGGTATAGTCGTAATATACGACTTGTTGCGCAACAAATATTTCAAAAATCTGGCACCGCATATGAAATGACATGTAGAAGATGTAATATTTTGTTTTCCTGACAATGCATAATAAGTGCCGATAAATATATGATGAAAGATGATTAACTCTAATTACTAGCTTACGCTCTTTGATGTACTAATGAGTGATATCAAAATGTATGATCATCAACTCAGTATGTTGGGAGTATTCTTTGAAGTATCAATGAGTGAGATTAAAAAGGGTAATAATACCTCGGTACTTTGGGATTGCATTGAAATGATTAGAGAAAATCTATTTGAAATATAGAAATCGTTGCCTATCTAGAGTTTCAAGACTTAAATTTGATGGTAGCAATTTGACAATTTTAATGTGAAACATATATGATGCCTGAAGCATACTATATAATTCTTGAAGGATTAAATATATCTGAAATATATAATTCAAGTTTTTAAGAAACTTGTTTGATCAAAGTATACAAATACAATATCAATATAATTGTAATGGGGAGCTAATATGCGCTACGCACTTTTTTCTTTAGTCGAAGTTTTGTCCCACGTGATTTTCCTAGCAAGGTTTTTAATAATGTAATGGTTATCAATGTTTATTGATATAGTCTCCTATACGATACTCCTGAAGAGATCAAGATATGCATGATTCAATAGAGATTGAATCAGCTGGAGTAGCTATATAAATGATTCAATACAAACTGAAAAAGGGAGAGTAGCTGTACTCTTTTTCATTCGTTCAAGTTTTGTCCTACTGGATTTTTCTGACAAGGTTTTAATGAGCCAGCATAAAAAATACTCCAGAATTTTCAACAAATTCACTCAAGTGACAATGTAGCTAATTAAGCACTGCCAACATCTACATTCAAGAAACCAGTTCACAAGATTGGGATGCATCGACTCCATGATTTACTGTGATCGACTCTAGGCAAGTAGCTATATTCTTTTTCCTTAACCAATATTTTGTCCCATTGGGTTTTCCTGATAAGGTTTTAACGAAGCAACATTCGTCTTAATACTCCAAGGCTAACTGTACTCTTTTTCCTTCGTTTGATATTTTTTTCCCATTGGGTTTTTTATCAAACAAGGTTTTAAAGATGGAAATATTTTATAATATGTCATTCAAGGGGGATTGTTGTAAATATTATATTGTATTGGTGAATGACAATTGTACCCTTATAACCATAGGCATTATTACTTTATATCCTAGTTTTCCCATATATATATATAGAGTTCTAGTTCATAATAAAACACGAGTTTATTGGTCTCTTTATTTTTTTTTTTCTCTTTTCTCTCTAGTTTATAACAAAAAGCAATTTTGAATCTCAAAAACTCATTTTAACATTCTCAAAAGCAGTGTTCTACTTCTAAAAAAAAAAAGGCAGTATTCTAAAAAAATCGCTTACACTTACGTTTAGACGCGCTTTGACTTGAAACTTGGTCTCCTAGCTTCGTCACGCTTCGCTCGAGCATTGCCACTCTTTTTTCGCTTAAGGCTGATGCTCGACCTCGCCGCTTCGTCATGCTTTAAGCTTTTTTAGAATACTACTCAAAAGTCATAAAAAAGAGCTCTTAATTGAGAATTGAAGTTTAGATCTAGAAAATAAAATAATAAAAAATCTTTTCCTGGAAATATATTTTTATTAAATAGGGAGAATGCATTAGTAGGTTGATTTATATTTTCGAGACAATATGTGATTAAAAAATGAATAATTCTATGGAAGAATTTTTTTGGACATTTGTTATTATTTTCACCACTCAATGAATGTGTGACATGTCACAATGTTACTTAAAAATATCCCCAAAAAATGTCTTCCTAGAATTATTGTTAGAAAATGGAGACGTGTGATTAAAAACGAGTTAATACCCCCAATGCTACTATAGTATTTTAAAAGTCCCTCAAGTGCCATTGAAGTTTAAATAGTCTCTGAAGTGTCATTGTACTATTAAATTATACCCCCACATGCCACACTCTTTAACACCGTTAAATTACTTAACGGAATTCATGACGTGACGCACACGTGGTGATTAATAAAAAAATATAACAACCATTGCTGATGTGGCATAAATTAATTTTTTTGAACAACAATTCAAAACACAAAATTACATTACATATTTTTTTTTAGTACATAGCCCTTGGATGCTACTCTATTTAATGTTATTTTCGAGCACAAACAAATCAATAAATCAATTAACAAAGTGCATAACTACAACAAAATTTATAGCTGCAATCAACGTTAAAATCTAGAAATTGATTTATGGCTCCATTTCGTTTCTTTCTAATTTGAAGGGGGAGAACTTAATTTATGGCCAAATTTCGTTTCCTTCTAATTTGGAGTCGTCTCCTCCTAGAATCAATACAAGGAAACAGGGTGACCAAATGAGGCACCTAAATCTAATCAATTACATTATATGCTTTGTCGTTCCAATTTATAGAATAGAACACCATCTTACCAAATACTCTCTCATGTTGTTTCAATTTATAGAATAGAACACCGTCCTACCGAATACTCTCTCGTTAATATAAAATTGCCATTGAGCTGCAAAAAATAAAATACAAATGACAACAAGCAAAGTATAATGTGCACCCAAGTTAGAAGCAAAGCAGTGCAGTGCAAATTTATCAGAAAATAATCCAAACAAAGCACACCATTGACTACATCCCTTGTTTCGTATGCCCCAAGATCTGCCCCTTAGGTAGTGGGACTTATTTCTTATTTATTGAAAAAGGGGGAGTGAGGGGCGGGGGGCGGTATGGAAGATTGGTCCGGACTAAAATTTGATTAAAAAGTCAAAAAAACTCCCGATCCAAAAGCTCATATAAGTCAAATAAGATGAAATTTTGGCGGAGAAATTGGGGATTAATTCCCTGCTAATTCATTAGAATCCACATTTTCATTCCCTTAGTAAAGTCACATTTTTTTTAAAGTAACGTTCAAACCAGCAAGGTAGTAAAGCAACGAATTATACTTTTAAAAAAAATTAATTTATGCCACATCAGCAATAATTTTGCCGATGTAGTTATTCTATTTTTTATTAATTATTCACGTGTGCACAACGTCATAACTTCCGTTAAGTAATTTAACTGTATTAAAGAGAGTATCATGTGAGGGTATATTTTGATAGTATAACGGCACTACAAAGACCATTTAAATTTCAGTGGCACTTGAGAAATCTTTCAAATAGTATAGTGGGAATTGGGGTATTATCTAGACTAGTGTAACACTCGTGGTATGCACTGTCATTTGTTACTTACATATATCAAATTTATATTTTAACATATGGAATGAATATTTAATTAAAAATGAGAAAGGAATGAAGACAATTAATTACAAAGGTACATTACGCATACATCAATTTATTTTTATTTTTATTTTTATTTTTATTTTTATTTTTATTTTTATTTTTTTTACGGTTCGTATGTTTATCGTTTTATGAATTTCTTTAAATATTGTAATTTGAATTGATTTAAAACTTAAAATGTAAAAGAAAAATTATATTTAAATAGAATTTGTAATAAGTAGAAAAAATAGATATATCTGTAATATACGGTCAGAATTTTATTAAAGCGAAAACGAAAAGAAAAAGAAAAATAGATTAATGAACGTTCTTATTTCATCCTCTTTCATTTTCTATTTTTAAATAAAAATATTTATGTGATATTGACAAAGTTTTTTTTATTTTATTTTTACGAATTTTAAAAAAAAATTGTAATTGATTTTAAAGAGGGGATGACGGACCAAGAAATTTCGAAACCTGAAAAATACAGCTATTTAAAAATCTGCATTTAATTGGATTATTTTAAATCTGAATTTTTTCCAAAATGAATAATAAATAGTGAATTAATACTACTAATTACCATTTTAGAAAATGAGTTTAATAATAATGATTTTGTGGAGAATGTATACGTAAGCACCTGTTTGAGACTCATTATTTCAAATAATGTAGTTCGAAACAGTAAATTTTGGTACAATGAGCTATTAAAAAGTATAATTTTTTAAAATTTATATGTAGATTATTTTATTAATAGAATGTTAGTTAAAATGATTTTTATAAAAATGAGGGTTTGAATAAAGTGTACTGAATATGTGCCAATTTTTTTCTAAGTCACCACAATTGTAATAGTTAGGAACTTAAATAACTTACTACTTAAAAAAAATAAAATAATAATACTTCAATGAACATTTGTATAACTCATTTGCATAACTATTGAATTTTAATGATTATTGATGTAATTAACCTTTTCAAAATATAATTTCTAGATTATCACAAATAATTTATCACTATCAGAATAATACTATTAGAATTGGTACTAACTATTTTATTACAATATTTGATATTTAAATTTATTAAACAAACATTTCATTAAATATTTACTTTAACATTATAAATTAAATACATGTGGTTATATATTTAAATGAATGTAGCAAATTAAGCAATATATGAAAGAAAAAAAAATCTAAAAATTCACTTTTTCACAAAAATAATACTAAAAAAAAATCAAAGTCAATTAGTCAACAACCAAATAAAGTTGGAGAACACGAAATTATGCAAAAAATCTTATACCCTATAATCTTTAAAAATTTATTAAAATTAAGAATGATTAATAAAATATTAATCATTCTCTTGATATTATTAACTAAAAAGAAATCAAAGCATAGTTATTCAATATTAGTCTTCGTTCAATAAATTTTTCTATAAATTATTTATGAGTAGTGCATTTTTTAACCACATATATTTTAGAAAATATGATTTTTAATATTAAAGATAACAAATGATTTGACCATTAATAGTTAAAACACAATTTTTATATTGATGACTATACATAGAATTTATAATATTAAGAATAACAAATAAATAAAAAAATAATAATTAAATGATCACTTTAATACTGATAACTACAAATATTGATTGAACTCATTCAATATTAGTGTTAATAATAATAAAATTTAAATTTATTAAAAAATATCAATCATTATATATATATAAGGCAATAAATGCGTTCATATTTATCCAGATTTTGCATTCATACTAATTCACTTTGCATTAAATTTAATTTTATGGGAACTTACTATTTATAGAAACGGAAAATGGAGGGAAAATTATTTTTAGAAACTACCCAACTTTTATATATTATAATATAAAGATTTTATCATTTTAATTTTAATTATAATTATAATAATAAAAACTAAAAAGTGATTGTGAACTTTAGAGCATCTCCAATGTGAGAATGTCTAACATGCCATATCATCAAATTAGACAATGTCAACATAGTTTCTTCTCCAATGCATCCCATGTAAGGCTGATGTGGCCAAAAAAAAAAATTAGACATTGTCTAACATCATGTCTAACTTTGGAAGACAAGTTCATGCTGACTTGACAAATGATGGAGGGAAAAAAGTATTTTTCTTTTACATCCAAGTAACTATTAAATCAAATTCCAATAATCAATTTAAATAAATAGATTTGATGATTCCAATAATCTGATTTTATACTAAAACCGATAATATGGTGATTATTTGCAATTTTCATTGATTACATGATTACTTAAACAAACAAAACTACAAATAATACACTCCATCAGTTTCTATATAAATACAGAAAAAACGAAGGGAAATTAATAGGAGAAATAAATTAAACCTGAAGTGGACTGCGGAACAGGAAGAAAAGAATAACGGGAAGTTTTTTCTTTTGGTTACAAAATAACAGAAAGTGATCGTTCAAAAAAAAAAAAAAATAACAGAAACTGAATTTTACAAGTTTAATAGTTTTATTTTAAACTAGTATTCGCACCCGTGCGTTGCACGGAAAAAATAAATATAATTACTAATTAATGAATAACTAACTAAATATATTCAATAATTAATGAAAATGTTAGAAATATATAACAAAAACAATTAAATTCTTATATTATGGGAAAGAATATGAAGAAACAAAAAAGTATTTAATAGCAAAATTCAATGTAAATTAAAAAAACTTCTTTAAAAATAATAATTGTGGTTCATAATTTTTAAACAATTACGATTCATGGTCATTGCATACAATACTATTAAAAAGAAATGTGGTATAGAAATGTATATTATATAGGAGAATATATGGTTAAAAAGTCGAGATTTTTTTTATATCATGTATAGAATACCTCATTAATAAAATATAGTTAAAAACGAATTTTAAAAAATGAGATGTGAATTAATGAATGTCAAACATAATTCAAAGAATGATCACAGAAAAAAATGTTTTCACAAAGAATGAATGATATAATTTCTTTATTGGACTTTATTATATCAATCCTTAAAATTTAGGATATTAAAACTTTCCAATTAGATCGTGCAGAACATCAATCAATACATGAAAAGGAATTGCACGTGTATTAAATTTATTTATGGAAAATAACAATATTTTTTATTTCTTGCGTTAATATTGCTCAACGTTACAAATAATGTTTTGTAGATATTTTTAGTAATGTCAAAATTTAATAATGATAAAAAAAAATCTATTTCGCAACGTTACATAATTTGTTCTTGAAATCCATATAAAAATTATCCAACTAATGAATCAATGTATTATTGAATTGATTAAACAATTTGTTAGTACTAATCCACTGATTCTCGTGTAGTGAGGAATGAGTGTTAATGCAATGGTGCTGATATAATTGATATTTAATGATCTTAAGTCAAACAAATAAATGTCATATTTTGACCCAAAAAAAAAATGATGTCAGTAGTTTTGGCGGGAAAACTTGGGCCAACTATCTTGTTATTATATATATTAAATAGATAAATAATAGATTATTAATGAATTAATAGATAAATAATTTAATATATTAAATTATTAATGAAAACGTAAGAAATATATAACAAAAACAGTTAAATTTAAATATTATGGGAAAAATATGAAAAAACATAAATGTATTCAATAGCAAAATTCAAAGTAAATTACGAAACACTTCTTTAAAAACAACATTTGCAGTTGATTTTGTTTCTGCATCATCTTTATCACAAATCATGATTTTTAAACCATTACGATTTGTGACCCTCGAAACTGCAACGTAAAGTTGTCCATGACATAATAGTGGTTTCTTCAAGTATAGTTGTAACACCCCAAGTTCAAAAATTTAAAACCTAGGCGTGTTAACTTCCATTCACATTATATGCGGAAATAAATCGTTTAAAACATTAAAATGCGGAAACAAATCATTTAAAAACTTCAACCTTTACATTTTCTATTCTAAAATTCTATAGAAATTTCGGCAGAGTCTCCTCTATAACTTGGACATAACCAACCTGTAGAGG
Organism: Ligustrum vulgare; assembly: GCA_963555705.1. Lineage (NCBI taxonomy): Eukaryota > Viridiplantae > Streptophyta > Magnoliopsida > Lamiales > Oleaceae > Ligustrum > Ligustrum vulgare. The sequence goes on from OY743183.1 coordinate 53,420,695, forward strand.
GACATCACACCTACAATACATATGAAATTCTCAACTCATTCAACATCCAACATTCAACATTCAACCATAATTCCAAAATTCAACTTCAACATCAATTCCCCAAACTCCTCAACCAAAATAATTTGAAGTATAAATTTATAAACTCATGAAACATGATAAAACTAATCACAGGGGAATACCATAACTTATTTTGACTAAGAACCGACAAACTAATTCAAAATGATTTATCAATTTAAAAGAATAACGACTAAAAACTTAAATTAAATCATTAAATTAAATTTTAAATAATTCAAGTCGGTACTGTCTGAGCCTGCCACCACGTGCTCTCCTCTAATCATCTAACTTTCATCACCTGAAATGTTGGGGAGGGATTGGGGTGAGCTAAAGCTCAGTAAGTAAACTTTATGCATGAATGCATGCTTATGACATGAATGCTTTAACTTGAAATATGTATCCCCATTCACTTTAACCTTTCAAAACTTTCAACATTTCGAACTTTCACTTAACATTTCAAAACTTTCACTTCATTTCCATCGTGAGCTCACTTGATGTAACTTCTAGTCAATCAGATAACAGTGGGCCATTCTTATTTGGAACCAGATTAACATGCGCATTTCCACCGCAAAGCGGTTTAACATTCACTTTCCCACCGCAAAGCGGTTCATTCATTCATTCCACCGCAAAGCGGCTCATTACATTCATTCCACCGCAAAGCGGCTCATTACATTCGGGTACGCCGGTCCCCCGCGCCCCATTTCCTACTCGGACCTTTCATGACATAGAAGTACACTCATTCTTTCAAAAACTTGAGATACATAATTTTTGACAAAAATTGCACTTTGACACATTCCTTTCATTAAAACATTTGACTTTCTCATTTCGATGCCAATGCATGCTTAATGATGCAATGACATGATAATGTGCATGTTTGAACATTCCCTTAAATACACGTACTTGCATATGGCAATTCAATTACATCAACATTAAGTAATTAACACGAAATCACTTACGCACATTAATTTCACATTAACTTTCACATTTACATTCAACTTTGATGAAAATAGGGTGTAAGTTTACTTACTTGACATCCTTAGTATTTACCGTTATCTGGATTTGCAAGTGGAAGAGTCTCAGATGCCCGTCGCGTCAATGTGCCCAATAATCCTAATTTATATTCATTCATTAAATAAAATATACTTTTAAATCAAAATGTGGCCTTACGCTATGACCAATACATTAACATCATATTCGAAATGAATAATCCCTTTCAACTTACATTATAAGGTCTTCTATCTTTTAATTCAAACTAACACCCAATTTCACATAGTTTAACCTAACATTATAAAATCACTCCCTTAAAGTTTCAACAAATTCACAAATCTTAAAATCATCATGTATCCAACTTTAACCAAACATTCAACTAAACAACAAATTTCATAAATTTCGAAGTCTGAAAATAGCAACTATAAGTCAAGAATATACATTAAAACTCAATTGGAACCACCTCATTACTTGAAATCCTAAATTTGAAAGTTTCAATTTAAAACAACATTAACCCAACAGAGAATCCATTAAACAACTTCATCATTTAAAAATCTGAAATTTCTCAAAATGGATGTCAATTAAACCAACCGAATCCATAATTTCATAAGTCTGGAAAATCAACTACAGGATCTGAAGATCAATATAACCATTTATATAAATTTTGAAATCTGAAAAAATTAACCCATATAGACTTAAAAATTTGAAAATTAATGATTTAGCTTCGAAATTTAAACCAAGTCTAAATTTGAATTTAGACATGTATATATATATGCATTATCCAAATTTTCAATTAATAAATTTGAAATTAGTCTATAACACAAATTTGGAAATACACAAAATATACATATATATAATTAACCCTAAATTTGAATTTACAATTATAAGTCTATAATCATAGTTTAATCTGAAATCAGAAACTTTAAACAAACATTTGAAAAAATCTGAGATTAATACTTAAGGATGATATTTACATCAATACATACATATATAAACAAAACCAAATTCTCCAATTTAACAGTTAAATTCGAAAATGCAACTAACTTAAATCTGAAAATATGAAAAACCTTCACATATTTGCACACCCTCAACATATATACACATATATATACACACATTGACATCAACATAGGCTTGTGTGCGTTTTCGTGAGTGTAACCCGTGTGTGCTCGCGTGTACTGAGGGGAGATAAAGCGGGGAGGTGTGCATGTTTCGCGTGTAGGGAAGAGGCAGGAGTTACCGTGGTGGTGGTCGTCGGTGGGTGGGTGTCGAAGTCGCCGGGGCTGGGTAGTGTGTGAGGCGAGAGAGAGACAGCGACGCGGAGAGGTGAGAGACGGGTTCGAGGGAGAGAGAGAGAGACCGAGTGCGAGATTTTTGCGTGAGGGAGGTGTGAGAGACGAGAGTATGAGGGTTTAGGTTAGATTAGGTTTAGATATAATCTTTTGGAATTTGCAACTTGGCCCCTCAATTCTCTCTAATTTAGAAACTTAAGTCCATAACTCCCAAATGAAATTTCAATTCGCCCTAAACCTTTTCCCCAACTTTAATTTAACACAATTTAGGTCACTTACAACTTAATCAATTAAAAATTATAGCATGCTTAGGTAATAAAACAATTAATCACATAAAATTTCACGTAACCAATTTATAAGTTTTCTAATTGGCACATTGATCGAGACGGCGTCCAAGTCCTTCCACTGCAAAATAATTCAAATCATAGACATTAAAAATTATCAGTTTAAAATTTATAACAACATTAACATAAATATCACGTAGGATTTTAGAATTGCCCGTAAATGAAAAGCGGTTTTACAATAGTCCAACATGAGACAACGATTGACCTTGACTCTTGTTTATGGTCATAGCATACGATACAATTAATGGATACTGTCTTCGTTGAAATCTGAATGGCAACCTTGAATCCGATGGCGTAAGGGTCATACGTGGAATAAAAACTTTATCTCCAGCATTTGCTCCAGTCAAAATTTTTGCCTCAATCATATGATTTCCTAATCTGGTAATTAGAAGTCTAGTACCATTGCACAAACCAATTGAATGATCAATATTCCTCAGCAACATGACTGGGATTCCAACCTTTAACGTCAACACATGATTAGGAACACCCGAACATCTAATTCCATTCAAAAACTCTGGGGTGTGAAGATCTTGAAGTAGATCAACATTACTATCAGATTTGCATGTTGCGTCACTGCTCAAATATGTCCTCGTATCAGATTCAATACTTGTTACTATAAATTCATTAACTGAGTCTACAACATCAAGGGTTGGTGCAAGAATAGCTCGACCTTGCAGATATGACGTGTCATCTTCCACACTCGATAAATTGGGGTATGTGGAATCCACAATTGCTGCAATCAGATTGCCGACATCTTTTACCAAAATATCATCCGGTATATCAATCATTGCATTACCATCATTTGGACCCCCAGCAAGTCCATCTCCTATGCTTGAAATCCAATCAGAAAATTGTCGAAGCTCATCACATTGACGTTGGTTACCAATTTTTTGAAGGCGCATATTCTTTGTCAATCTTAAAACTTGACAATGTCTCCAAAGATATGATGAGTTTATAGTTGCACGCACAATATCCTGTCTGCTTCCTTTGGGAACAACTGGTAATATCTGTCTGAAGTCTCTACCAAATACAATAGTCTTTCCTCCAAAAGGTTGCTCCAAACTCATTGGGTTTTCAAATCTTAATATATCTCTCATACTTATGTCCAATGCCTCAAAGCAGTACCTATTCATCATCGGTGCCTCATCCCAAATAATAAGTTTAGTCTTCACAATCAACTCAGCTAGTGCACTTCCTTGTTTAATATTGCAAGTCGAATCTTCATTTGGATTAAGAGGAATCGCAAATCTAGAGTGTGCAGTTCGTCCACCATCTAGAAGTAGTGATGCAATACCACTTGATGCCACAGTAAGCACAATTTCTCCTTTTGACCTTAATGCAGCAGATAAAGTTTTCCAAACAAACGTTTTCCCAGTACCTCCATATCCATACAAAAAGAACATGCCGCCATCTCCAGATTGTGCTGCACGCATAATAGTGTCATAAGCATTTCTCTGCTCGTCATTCAGGTTGGAAACTAACTTCTCATGTTCCTCAGTCAACAACTTTCTATCATAACGCATCTCATCATGTATCAATTTATTCAGTCCCGTTGAAAAGTAAACATCATCAGGAAATGGCATAGGAAAGAAGTCGCACAAACTCTTCCCCACCCTCCGCAACACCTTTTCAATTTCTACCAGAGTATAGTTTTTTAATTCCGCCTCACTCAATTCCAAATCTGAAAAAAAATATATATATAAAAACTTGAAAAAAGGATAATATCATATATGTAATAAAATAACCACGATAATACCTTGATGACGCAAAATATTTCGTTGCCGATAAAGAATGTTGTCTGACAAATATTGCCAACATTTATCCCACACAACTTCAGGTCTGGATAAACAATCAGAAGATAGTAGAGTTGCAAAAAGATTTCTCAACATATTAGCAGATCCCCAATGACTGGCTTCAACAATCCCGTCTATATATTCCTTATCGTCATCCAACAGACCAAGCGAGTAGCATGCATCTCTGAACGACTCATGTTGAACACCATTCACAAACAACAAATCTTTATAACACATCAGCCCAAGAACTACATTCAATAGGGTTCTCATATAGTACATATCACCACATCCCGGAGGTACATAAAATATTCTGCCAACAGAAAAACCGCGCTTGCTTGGATGCCATTCACGAAGCTTTGGCTTCCAAACAAATTTAGAAGGAAATTCCGCATAGGTCAAGCTTCTTGCTTCTTCATATTTTTTGTTTGCATTCATCCATGCCGTGAACATGCTGTGGTTAACTGAAGGTCGATTAATAACTTCATCAATTGGATCAGTATCAGAAAAAATAACATTCTGCTCATCTGGCAAATGGAAACTCAAACGCTCAACCGGAGGATCCCTGTACTGTATATCATACCAAAAAATTCTCCATGCAGCCTCACACGGTGAAATATATCGACAATCATAATACATATCAATTTCATTAACATTTGTCTGTGCAGAATCATTAGCACTGGCTTGGTAAAAAGAAGCCGTTACGCGATCATGGCCCTTGTTCACATATTTGAAAAGATACTTAATAGACCGTGATTGATTACACCACTCAACATTTATATGAGCCCCATACTTCAAAAGAAAGTACCTATTGTGCGGTACTACAAATCGATTATCAAGATCGACACCTCCTTTGTTCACTGTCCTTCCAGCATCCCTTCGTCTGTAAACAGGATATCCATCTTCATCAATGCTGGTCTTTTCTACATATCTCTTCGGAAAATGTTTTGTGCAACGACCATTAACCATACATGGAGAATTAATATTTAAGTTTCCACATGGACCGTGCATCATCAAATCCTCAATGCTGAGTAGTAAGCACCATCAACATCTTTATCAGGGATTTCAGCCGATATAATCCTATCGATATCTTCTCCAGTTGGATATTTATCAGCTTGTGATAAAAATAACAGAATGTGCGCATGAGGCAAACCGCGCTTCTGAAACTCAATGGTGTAAATCACTGCAAAAAAAAAAAAAAAAAAAAAATCATAGATAAAAATAATAAATTGTATAATAACTGTTATATTATTTAATAAATGATGAGACAATATAATAAATTGTATATTGTTTAATTATGATGTCCAAGTGTTTTGCGACCCTCGGGTCATTTTTAATCCCGTCTTTTGCTACAACCTCTCCAATAACATCTTCAAAAAAATAAATAATTAAAATAATTAAAATAAATAATGTAATTAAAAAATCTATACACAAAGAACATATTAAAAACCTAATGAACTTACCAAACAACCCAGTCTCGTCTATTTCTTGTGAGACCAAAATCTCACCAAACGGACGAAGAATATACATGTGTTCTTGGAAAAGTGAAATCTTCAACTTTAGTCACTTGCGTCATTGGCATGAAGTTCAATCGATACACATGTCTACATGTCTTGTATTTTGCATTGTTGTGGACAACCGAAAAGTGACGCATTACATACAATCGTCCCTCAAACAACTTAGGCAAAAAAACTCTTATCAAGGATTTCTTAACCTCAGCTTGAATACGACAACCCTAAGAAAAAAATTATAAATTAACATTGGGAAAAAATAATAAAAGAAGTTGCAACACTAAAAATGTAATAGAAAACAATAATTCAGCACAGTAGAAAATCTTAAAAGTTGTAATAATGGAAATTAATACATATGGAAATGAAACATTGTATAAAGAACAAATATCTAAACTACACAGTGAACGAAAAACTGAATTATAAAGTAATCATTTCTCAAATACACAAAGCAAAAAATGAAACAACACATTTTAACTGTTTAATAAAAAATTTCAAAAAAAAAAAAAAAAAATCTGAATCAACAAATACGACAAACTAAACCAAGAATCTTAATTCACAAAAATTTAATAAATTCAGTTTATTTCACTGAACCGAAATGTTATTAAATTCCATCTTTACCAAATATCATATAACAATTATTAAACTTTGTAAATTAAAGAAAACGAAGGTGTAAGTAAAAAATTAACATATAGACGGAAAACTGAATCATAAAGTAATCACTTCTCAAATACACAAAGTGAAAAATGAAACAACATACTTCAACCATTTAATAAAAAAATTAAAAAAAAAAAATTGAAACAACAAATATCAAATAATAATTATTTAATAAAAAAATTTAATAAATTCAGTTTATTTCACTGAATCGAAATGTTATTAAATTCCATCTTTACCAAATATCATATAACAATTATTAAACTTTGTAAATTAAAGAAATCGAAGGTGTAAGTAAAAAACTGACATACAGACGGTAAACAGAATCATAAAGTAATCACTTCTCAAATACACAAGTGAAAAATGAAACAAAATGGACCAAAATGTGGCAGTTAACTGACGTTAACTTTGCCAAATGGACCAAAATCGCACATACCAAAGAGGTAGGTTAACCTACCAAGGAGGTCGGTTAACCTACCAAAGAGGTAGGTTAACATTTACCAAAGTGGTTAGTTAGCAGCAGGTTAACTGACCGCTTTGGTAGGTTAACCTACTTTTTGAATTTGATGGTAGGTTAACATCTACCAAAGTGGTCGGTTAGCAGTAGGTTAACCGACCTCTTTGGTAGGTTAACCTACCTTTTGAATTTGATGGTAGGTTAACATCTACCAAAGTGGTCGGTTAGCAGTAGGTTAACCGACCTCTTTGGTAGGTTAACCTACCTTTATGTTTAATTTTTTAGCCTCGTGTGATTTTTTAAATGTGTAGGTCGAAATTTAGAACTATTCTCAACACTCCCTGAACATTAACTACTCCATAATATAACATACAATAAACACGAATCTAAAAAAAAAGATAATATATAATAAATTAGTATGTAAAAGATTTTCGATCATTAATAATGTCCATATCAATTAAAAAAGTTCATTCCACAAGTCCATGCAAACAAAATAAAACAAAGTATCATAATTGACATACAGACAGAAAACTGAATCATAAAGTAATCACTTCTCAAATACACAAAGTGAAAAATGAAACAACATACTTCAACCATTTAATAAAAAAATAAAAAAAATAAAAAATTGAAACAACAAATATCAAATAATAATTATTTAATAAAAAAATTTAATAAATTAAGTTTATTTCACTGAATCGAAATGTTATTAAATTCCATCTTTACCAAATATCATATAACAATTATTAAACTTTGTAAATTAAAGAAAACGAAGGTGTAAGTAAAAAACTGACATACAGACGGTAAACGGAATCATAAAGTAATCACTTCTCAAATACACAAGTGAAAAATGAAACAACATACTTCAACCGATTAATAAAAAAATTAAAAAAAAAAACTGAAACAACAAATATCAAATAATAATTAGTAAACACAGTAGTTCTTTTGCACAATTCTATGGCAATTTCACATTATTTGCAGACACATTCGAAAACTATTCATCAAACCCATCGAAAATACAACAATGGTTCCATATTTTTTTAGAAAAGCTTATAACTAATCTCTTCTCGAGTTTGACATTAAGAATTATTTTGTGCATTTGTGCAGATTTTTTTGCTTCGCACCAGATCTGGAAGATCTAACCATCAAAGGTACGTTTTCAACATTATTTGCAATCACATTTGGAAAAATAAAATATACGTAAGATAAAATTTGTATACTTACACGGCTGTCGGTAAATATCAGGTTCAGACTAACCAACTCGTTGCTGCTGTTCCTATGTTCCCACAAACGAACTACATGTACCTTGAATGCCCATCTTGTCGTTGATGCCTCGACAGCTTCAAGGAGATTAAAAACCAGTGCCATTCCAATCAAGTTCTGTTAAATTCGTGAATCGACAAAATAAAATTACACAATGTGAGTGAAATTGATAAATTGATAACATCAATACGTCAGATTAATGATCAGGAAAAAAATGACGGATTAATAAAAAAAAAAAAAGATTAGAAACAGATTTACTGATTGATGCAGCTTGTTGCAAGGTCGAAAATGATGAACAGTATTCAGGCACCAATTTATAGATTTCAATTCAATGTATACATTCCCCATTCCAAATGCATCAGACGCTTCGTTTACAACGTAATATTATCTGGCTTCTTCAATGTAATGGTCAATTAGACACGGTGCATTAAATTATACAGATGAATAAAAATGCCAGGTTCATTGCTATAATTCTCCTGCAAAAGTCTTCAGATTCCTATGCATGATCATGTTTTGTATATTATCAATAAGAAAGAATCAGACAATTTAATGCCATGTGTTGACCTAAAAAAAAAAGAAAGGCCAAAAATATGGGCGGGAAAAATTGGTCCAGCTATGTTGTTATTATATGGATAACTAGTGCATCACCCGTGCGATGCACGGATATTGTATCGTACAAAATATATTGTAAAATTAGTGAATAATTTTGGTATATTGAAAAGAGTAATCCTACAGGTACAAGCCCTGTACGAATGCAATTTTCCAATTGAAAATACAAATTTGATTTGTAATAAAATATGTCAACATTTTTCTTTTAAGTTTAGTATAAGCATTATAAATTCAATACTACACCATTTTAATCCATAAATAAAAATAAGTGAGATATTGAGGATGCTATGTTTGTCGGATACTTTAGTATTTTACTTAATACATTAGTAAATAATACTAAAGTATTCGCCAAATATAAATATATTGTGGAAGGTATCAATTATTTCTCATGATTTATGCCTCTAGTATTTAAGTTTTTCCAATTTTGATTCAAAAATATAAATCACAATAATTATAAATGTGTGCTCAATCTTAAACCCACAAATATTTGTATTTAACCAATAAAACTATATTTTTAATTATAAAATCAAGTAATCAAAATAATAATTACATAAATTTAGCAATTATCATGATATGACAACATGCTATGTTGGTGACAAAAAAATTATAACGAAAATGGTATACCATATAATCTTCACACAACTATTAAAATTAAGAATGATTAAAAGAATATTATTCGCTTTTAACCACAATTTTTGCATTTTCCTCACGTATTTAACATTTTATCTAAATCTCTTTCAGAAACATCAATCACAATAATTATAAGCTTTTGTTTAATCTTAAGAGCAAATATTTGTATTTGACCAATAAAAATGATTGTTAATTTCAATAATTTTTATGAGTTATGGTCAACTTCAAAGAAAATCCAAATTTAGTAGTTTATTTAATGGTGTATCATGTTTTTTTATTTAATATTATGGATACAATATTGATTATGTGGAATGTATCAATATATTTCTAATGGTTTATGCATTCTCCTCTCATATTTAAGCTTTAAATTTTTCATTCAAAAATAAGAATCATAATAATTATAAAAGCGTGCTGAATCTTAACCCACAAATATTTGCATTTGACCAATAAAATTATATTTTCACCTATAAAATCAAGTGGTCAAAATAACAATTTCATAAATCTAGCAATTATCGTGATATAACAATCGACAATGTTGGAGTAAAAAAATTATAGCAAAAATCGTACCATATAACCTTTACACAACTATTAAAATTAAGAATTATTAAAAAAATATTATTCATTCTTAACCAATAACATTATAGTTTTACATATAAAATCAAGTAGTTAAAATAATACTTACGCAAATCTTGCAATTATCATGACATGGTAACTGGATAACATTGAAGGTCAAAAAATTATACCGAGAATTTTAGATCATATAATTTTTAGAAAATTATTAAAATTAATCTTATATTTGTTTTATTCAAAAAAATGTATTAATACTAATTAATACTTAAGCCAGCAAAAAATTGCATCGAGCATTTAATATGAAATGGAAAAATGAAAAGCCATTTCCCATCCACACCTCATTAATCAATTCAACATCAACAAATAAAATGTCACTGGCATGACACGTCTTCCACCTATTCCAATACATATTCAAGTTGCTAATTAATGTTAAACAATTGTATCGGAAATCAGGAAAAAAAAAACACAAAAAAACATAAGGTTTCCAAAAAAATAAGTGACAGTGGGTGGGAAATTTTTTTTACGGCTGTTGTGGTTTAATATATACTATAGATGATAATAATAATAATAATAATAATAATAATAATAATATATTATGATTAAGATAAGATTTCTCCCGTACACAAAATGCATAAAAAATAATTAATAAAATTTTACAAACAATAAAACTACTTCAAATTATAATAACTTCTTTGAGTAATAAAAATCAATTTATATATTTAAGTAGTAAATGATTATTAAGTTTTCCACATTTTTTCACCAAAAAAAAAAATAAAAAAAAATGAAGTTGTTGTTCGATAAAAAATTGTTATTATTTTTTATCGAAAATAACAGATATTTGCACATTGTTTGGAGTTGCGTTTTTAAGTATTAAAATGAACATCCTTAATAATTTCAATTTCATTTCCCATTGCACTAAACGCATCATCAAGCCCCTGTTTGGTATCTATTATTTTTAAATCTCATTTTTTAAAAACTCATTTTCAACCACACATTATACCAATAAAATAATCTACACATAAGTCCAAAAATATTCTCCAATTTTTAACTACACATTCTCCAAAAAATTTATTATTCAAAACCACATTATTCCAAATAATGGGTCTCAAACAGGGACCAAATGCAGTCAACACGTCATCCATAATATAGTAATTAATTTCACTATGTAAAATGATTTCCATAATACCATTCAAATTTATATCAATGTGATGACATAATAATTAGTTTTAGTTTCAATAAATTATTAATTATCATGAGTACCTCTTACGTTGATGCAAGCAAGTTTAATTCAAATAATTAAAAAAAAAAATGAATAGTCACCGTTTTCTAAAAAAATGAATTACTGCTTTCTGGAAAAAAAATCTATTAAGAAGTGTAAACAAACTTATTTGTCACTAATATTTTTAACTAAACAAAAAAGAACAATTATTAAAGTTTAATAAAATATTAATCTAATTAATGCACAAATAATGCACGAAAAAGTAAAGTTATTTTTGTTTTTCAAAGTTAATGTGTAGTTTTCCAAATGTATTAATTTCTTTATAAAATTTATTTTTTATAAAACAATTAATGATGAATATTAATGCATTCCAATTTTTGGAAAGTATTTTAGACTGGAAAACAAAAATGATCTACGGAAGTTGCAATTTAATAATATGAATTTTGATAAGTGCTTGTTAATTTTTAATGCTTATACATAATTTCTCCCGTATACAAAATGTTTAAAAGATAATATTATATTAAAATAATTATTAAAATTTTACAAACAATAAAACTACTTCAAATTATAATAGTTATATTAAAAATTTTTATAATTTTTTTATCATCAACTCTTTATTAATTTCCACATCTTGTCTTTTGAGACGATTTTTGTTCAATATATTTGTTTTGTTGGCGAAAAACACTTATTTATCTCTCATATTTTTAAATAATCAAAATAAATAATTAATACAAAAGTTAAAAAAAATATTTGCACATCCTTTCAATGCAAATTAGCAGAATATTTGAATAGAAATTGCGATTAGAAATAAAATTTATTAATTAATTGAATGTTATAAATAACAATGCGAATAAAAAAAGTTAAGAATATAAAAGCAAAACTAAACAAACACCGAAAATCTATCTTGCAATTAAACTATGGTGTAAATTTAAAAAAATGTGTTGTATGAATATAGTTCCCTAAAATAATATATATATATATATATATATATATATATATATATATATATATATATTCAATCAACGACTTTCAATCTTCAATCACTGTTCAAGATTCCTACTTTTTGGAAAGTAGTCGACAGAGCACTGTTCAATCACTGTTCAATCAAGACTTTTCCAGCTGTAGTTCAATTATTCAATATTCTGATGTAACTTTTCATTTTTAGTCTTCTATAAATGTAAGAGTTCATTTCAATTGTTAGGCAGAGTTAATTGGGAGAGTTAGAGTTACTCCAAGAGTGTTTGTTACTCTGAGAGTTAATTAGCTTCAACAATTAATTTCTCCATTTCAAAATATCATTGTAACGTTCATCGTTATAATTTCAATATAACTTTCAATATTTCAATTTGTTGTTCAAGTTTTTCAATTGTTTCATTTCAATTGAATCTTTTTCTGCATTTTGATTATTGTTTCTTCAATATATTCCGCACTATCCTTGTTCTATCTAACCTGGGTTCTATTTGGTATCAGAGCCATTTAGGTTCAAGTTATCCTTGGAGAGTGTTGTTATCTGTTCTGAGTTTGTTTTACAGGTTAAGTTCTGTTAGTGGATGGTTCGAAACCTCGGAGGCAGGGCAGAAGAGTGTAAGACCCGGGTAAGACCACGTGGAGGGAGTAGGTAAAAGTCCGACCTTTAACTTAGCCTCGTTTCTCAAACAAATTGCAGGTAGTAATACCTTTCAAGCTTACCTTGATCCGACAATGTCTTCTTTTTCCAGTTGGTTCAAAGGATCTGGTAGTTCTAGAAATAGAGCTAATATTTTGTCAAACAATTTTCAAAATACTGAAGAATCACTTCAAAATGATTCTGAAACTTTTCAAAATACAAATGAACTTCAAATTCATCAAATTGAACAATTATTGCATAATTGGACAATTCCTAAGGTAGACAAAGGATCTATCTATGAAATTGGTCGATTTGATTTTTCTCAAAATTACATCATCAAAACACATGAGCAAACCATGCATGTTTTGGGTCAAAATACAGAGCTTGCTCTTCTTTCAAAAAACTCCATACAAGAACATCGTAAGAAATTTCAATTCTTACATATTGGTCTTGTTCAAATTGCCCTCAAGCCCTTGTTCAGACTTGGACTTGACATTCCTGTCTTGGTTACTCTTCGTGATCAAAGACATTCAAACTTCGAGCATTCGCTCTTGACAGTTCTAGAATCAAATCTAGAATCTGGTCCAATCTTTTCAAACTGCTATCCAAACTTCACAGTCAGTCTTTTTGACAAACATATCTTAAAGACTCTCAAACTTCATGTTCAAACTAAGAATCTTAGTTTGGATGAATCAAATTCATTCGCTGTAATATACAGAGTATATTACAAACTCTTGGGTACGAATCTCAACATTCGTGCTCTTCGTTCGTCTCCAAGAAACGAATCGCTTCTTATGGAGGTGAATGATCTTCATACTAACACCATGATTCCTAAGAGAATTCCATGGAATCTTCAAACTAGGAGCTTAGAATGGGATATTCTAAGAGCCTCCAAACCGGAGCCTCCTCCTTCATCTGATACTCCTAATCAGATTCTTTCATTTCCTGATGGAAGTGTTAGGATGATCTTTGGAGAATCATCAAACAACTCTTCAAACATTTCAAGATCTAGTTCATCTAAATCTTTTCAAAATTTTCAAAATTCAAATGTTTTTCCTTCAAGATTCTCAACTTCATCCAGCAGACTCAAAGATGTCAACTTTGAATCTGTTATCCCGAAAACTCAATATTCTGAATCTGAACAAGATTCACCTACTGCATCTGACATGCAGCCTCCTTCTGAAGACATTCCTCTTCTGAGAAAGAAACATCACAGAAGAAGTTTATCTTCTCAACTCAACGTCATTTCTTCTAGCATTGATAGAAGATCTGAATTCAAAAAAGATCAGTCTCCTAAGGTCAAAAACCTAAGGAAACTTTTTCGTCAAACTTTTTCAAAAGAAGAAATTGAATCTTACTGGGAAGAGTACTTCGCTCAACCAGAAGATATTTCATTTTTCAAATGGATTAATTTCAAAGTTTTTGGTAAACAAAAGAAGCCTTCAAAATCTTCTTCCAAACCCAAATCCTCTTCGAAACCCAAATCCATTCAAGCTTCATCTTCAAAAGAAAAAACTTGGAAAACTTCTTCCAATCAAACTTTCAAATCGGAATATCCTCCTCTTGAAGAGATCGTTATTCCTCATGGGAATGCAGAAGTTACTGCGTCTCCTTTCAAACAAATTCCTGAAGATAGAACTGATAATGCAGCAGCCAAAACTGTTGATGTCAGAAATCTTCAAATTCAGAACAATTACACAAACATTGTTCTTCAAACTATCGGTAATCAGTTAACCAGAATTGAAGCCAATTCTGAAACTGAAGCCAAATTCAAAATTCCCTCTAATGCTTTTTCTTCCATTAGAGATTCTCCTTCTTCCTCGAGTAATCAAAGGTTGCTTTTCAAACCAACCAATCTTACTCCTGATCTTGGTAAGAAATCTTTAGACACTGATTCTGCAGTGATTAAAGAGCTTGCCTCTCAATTTTCAAAAATGTCCGCATCTTCAAAAAATATCAACACAATTGACATTTCAGATGTCGAAAACCAATTTGTTGAAGAAGCACCGCTTCAAGTAAACAGATTGAAATTTCAATCTTCAAAACTTCCAACATTCTATTCTCGTCCTACTCAACCAGATTTACTTTTAGAAGAATCATCTTTTAGAAGGAAAGTCACTGAGACATACTCAGGCGACGAAATCGTTGAATGGAATATTGATGGAATGACGGAATTCCAGATTATTCAAACTATCAATAAAATGTATGTTTGCTTCAATGCTTACAGATGTCAAAAGATTGATGAAGTGAATGCTTGTAATAATCTTATTATTGGCTTCACTGGACAATTAAAGGGATGGTGGTCTAACTACCTTAACGATGCAAGTCGTTTTGAGGTTATTAATGCCACAAAAACCGAAAATGATCAGATTGTTTCTGATACATTGACGACCCTTGTTTTTGCCATTATCAAACATTTTATTGGATCCCCTGAATTCCTCCAGGATAGATCGTCAGAAATTCTGATGAATTTGTCTTGTCCAAAATTGCACGACTTCAGATGGTATAAGGATATCTTCCTTACCAGAGTCATGCTTCGCGACGACTGCAATCAAGAGTTCTGGAAAGAAAGATTTCTATCTGGACTTCCTAAACTTTTTGCAGAGAAAGTTCGCAATTCAATCAAACTTCAATTTAACAATTCAATTCCTTTTGGTGACTTAACTTATGGCGAACTTGTTAGTTACGTCAATAAGGAAGGGTTATCCCTCTGTAATGATATCAAACTCAAAGCCAAACTCAAATCTGAAAGTTTTGGGTCTAAGCATGAGTTGGGTTCATTCTGTGAACAATATGGTTTTGAAAAAATTCTTCCTCCCTCTTCAAAAAACAAGAAGAAGTTTCCTTCATTTTTGAGGAAACGAAATTTTCAAAATTCCAAAAGATTTTCTTCAAAATCTCATCCTCAATTTCAAAAATCTTTTCAAAAGAATTCTTTTCAAAAATTTCAATCAAAACCAAAACATTTTCAAAAAACTGGTGATTCAGCCAAGGTCACTTGTTTCAAGTGTCATCAAACTGGTCATTATTCAAACGAATGTCCCATGAAGAACAAAATTAATAATCTTCAAATTGCTGAAGATATTAAGATTGATCTTCTCAATCTTCTTCATTCATCATCCGATGATGATTCTGAATTAGAGAAAATTTATCAGCATCAAGAAGATTCTGATAATGAATCTAATTCTTCCTCCTCTTCTCATCCTTGCGAAGGTAAAGGTATTTGTGGTTGCAGAACCATTAATGTCCTTACAAAAGAAGAAGAACTTATTCAAGAAATAATTGAGCAGATTGACAATCCTCAATTAAAGAAGAAGTTCTCTTCGCTCCTTCCTTCTTCTTCAAAAACCCATGAATCGTTTAGTATGAAAGAAATACTAAAAAGATTTAATCAAGAATCTACTTCTAAATCTTCTTCATCTGATTTGAAATCAGAAGTGAGGGAAATGAAGTCTCAAATTTCCTTTTTGGAACGTCAGGTTAAAGAAATTAAACTTGATGTTACCATTATCAAAAATTCCTCTTCAAATATTCAAAATCAAAATAATTCTGATTCTTCTTCTTCTTCCTCAGAAGAATCCTCTGATTCTCGTATTAATGAATTTAGTCCTCTTCAAACTGATGAAGAAAGGATTAATGTTATTAATCGAATTCAACTTCAAAAATGGTACTGTCAAATGACAATCGTCGTTGACAAGTCTTTTCAAATTACCACTAGAGTATTAATTGATTCTGGAGCAGATCAAAACTGCATCAGAGAAGGATTAATACCTTCAAAATACTTTGAGCAAACTACCGAACGTCTCTACGGAGCAGGAGGCAAAAAGCTCAACATTCAAAATAAACTTTCAAAAGCTCATGTTTTCAAATCAAACATTTGTTTCAAAAATGAATTTCTTTTGGTGAAAGATTTGGATCAAGAAGCAATTCTTGGAATTCCTTTCATCGTTCAAATTACCCCTTTTCAAGCTAACGAAAATGGTCTTCAGACCAATGTTTTCGGTCAAAATTTGATTTTCAAATTCATGCATCATACATCTCCAGCAGATGTTCATGATTTCAAAAGAACATCGATTTCTCAAATTAAGAATATTAATTTAAGAAATTTCAAAAAGAAAGAATCTTCAATTTTCAAAAAAGACAAATTGACAGATCACTTTCCTCAAAATTTCCTTGGATCCATTAATAAAGAATCTTTCTTTATTAAATCCTTTTCAAAAGACAATCACGGGTGTCTCCCACTCATCAAAATAAACCAAAATTGTCAAAAGTCGTGGGTCCCAGATAACACCTTTGTCACCTTTGTCAAAAGTGTCATTATTGGTATCCTTTTCATTATTGCTTCAAAGACTTTTTCCCATGTCCAAACAGCTGTGTCAGACATAGGATTAGGTGGGATCGGTAAGGGAAACCTACAGTCGATTTCCTTTGAATCAATTCAAAAACAACAGTATTTTTACTATTCTAGTAACAATAACTGTTTTCAAAATTACTTTTCAAAAAACAAAATTTTTCAAAATAATTTTTGGGATAACTGTTTCACGGAGAAATTTCCCTATAAATTAGAGAGATTCCGAGTGACTGAAAGGCCACCCCAAAAGAGTGTTCAAACAAAAGGTATCAAAATTGATTGGTACAACAAAGTTCTTGAAGACATGGCTTCCTCCATGGCCACTTCCTCAAAAAACAAGAATAAGGGCAAGAAAGTTGCTCTTACTCCTCTTCCTTCAATCGAAGACTTTGTTCAAACTTCCAGCAGAAGTGCTTCTGCTTCAAATATTCCTCAAATTTCCACTTCAAACAACTTTTCTGTTCTTGGCAAAATTCCTCAAACCCCAGAAAAGCCAAGACCTTCAAACTACAAAAAGGCCGTTCTTACTGGTTCAGGAAAACTTCCTGAAATCAATAAAAGCCCTTTTCAATATACCATCAAAAATCCCTTTCTTTCTGTTCTTACATTGGAACCTTCTTGGATTGAAAAATATTCTGATTACAATGATTGTTTATCAAATATTTTTCCTTCAGGTTTCCATTTCATGCCAACATCAATTCAAAAGAACCGTGAGTTTTATGAAAAGATCCTTCTCAAAACAGGATCAGCCATCATTACTCATACTCAAAATAAAGAAAATCCTCAAAATATTGATTTTTCAAAATGTTCAATTGTCAAGGTTTTGTCATATGATGACTGGGGACAGCAACCTTGGATTGAGAAAAAGATGAACCTTGCAAAAGGTGAAACTTTCTCTTCAAAATTCAATTACTTGGATTATCAAGATGCCTGGTTTAATGCCTTTTTGTTTAGACCAGTGAATCATTCTTGGTTCATCCTTTTTCATCAAAATTGCCAAAATAATTTTCCCCAATGGTTTCAAAATTGGTTTAATTATTTTGGACTTGAAGAAAGTATTCTACCCAGTCTCTCTCTTCAAGGATTCAAACATTTCAAAAATGAGGCTAAAGATTTGCTTAAGTCTCAGGAGAATCTTCTCCTTCAATTTTCCTTCAATTTCAAAGTCTCATGGATTCTTTGTTGGGACTTTTTTCTTCTTCAAAATATTGATTCTTTCAGTCCTCAAAGGATTGTTAGGAGATTCAAAATAAAATGGTGGGCAAAATTTCATGAAACAAATTGTTGTCCCAAGGCAGTTCAATCATGGATTAATCAAAAATCAAATGAAGGACTTCCATCAAAAAAGATTCAAGATAAACATGCTGATTTTCTTGCCGAAAAGGGTAGATTATTAGCACTTCTTGCAAAATGCACCAGCCCTGAAGAAATGTCAATTTTAGCAGAGAAAATTGCTGCTCTTGCTGAAAATGCTTCTTCAGTTCAAGATTCCTCAGAAACCAGTTCAGAGGCGGATTTCAACGTCGAAGACAGTTTCTATCAAAATGAAGATGATTTTCTCGCAAATGACTACGATGAAAATCTTTCAAATATTCAAACTACCAAATGACTACATGGACGCAGTTTCCTTGATGACCTCAGAGAATATCGCGTTCAAAAATCAAAAGAATTTTCACTCAAAATAATCAAAGTTAAAAATCAATGTCCACTTTATCCAGAGAATCATTTCTTTTCATAAAAGGACAAATGAGATTTTTGCTTTTTCAAACTTTCGGTGGAGTTGATAGAGTGGTTGGCTAGCTTTTGAAAAGCTGCAGACAAGTCACTGTTCAATCAACGACTTTCAATCTTCAATCACTGTTCAAGATTCCTACTTTTTGGAAAGTAGTCGACAGAGCACTGTTCAATCACTGTTCAATCAAGACTTTTCCAGCTGTAGTTCAATTATTCAATATTCTGATGTAACTTTTCATTTTTAGTCTTCTATAAATGTAAGAGTTCATTTCAATTGTTAGGCAGAGTTAATTGGGAGAGTTAGAGTTACTCCAAGAGTGTTTGTTACTCTGAGAGTTAATTAGCTTCAACAATTAATTTCTCCATTTCAAAATATCATTGTAACGTTCATCGTTATAATTTCAATATAACTTTCAATATTTCAATTTGTTGTTCAAGTTTTTCAATTGTTTCATTTCAATTGAATCTTTTTCTGCATTTTGATTATTGTTTCTTCAATATATTCCGCACTATCCTTGTTCTATCTATATCAGAGCCCAGGTTAGATAGAACAAGGATAGTGCGGAATATATTGAAGAAACAATAATCAAAATGCAGAAAAAGATTCAATTGAAATGAAACAATTGAAAAACTTGAACAACAAATTGAAATATTGAAAGTTATATTGAAATTATAACGATGAACGTTACAATGATATTTTGAAATGGAGAAATTAATTGTTGAAGCTAATTAACTCTCAGAGTAACAAACACTCTTGGAGTAACTCTAACTCTCCCAATTAACTCTGCCTAACAATTGAAATGAACTCTTACATTTATAGAAGAC
The DNA here is from genome assembly GCA_963555705.1 of Ligustrum vulgare. Taxonomy (NCBI): domain Eukaryota; kingdom Viridiplantae; phylum Streptophyta; class Magnoliopsida; order Lamiales; family Oleaceae; genus Ligustrum; species Ligustrum vulgare. The sequence continues at coordinate 53,440,585 of OY743183.1, forward strand.
TAAAAATGAAAAGTTACATCAGAATATTGAATAATTGAACTACAGCTGGAAAAGTCTTGATTGAACAGTGATTGAACAGTGCTCTGTCGACTACTTTCCAAAAAGTAGGAATCTTGAACAGTGATTGAAGATTGAAAGTCGTTGATTGAACAGTGACTTGTCTGCAGCTTTTCAAAAGCTAGCCAACCACTCTATCAACTCCACCGAAAGTTTGAAAAAGCAAAAATCTCATTTGTCCTTTTATGAAAAGAAATGATTCTCTGGATAAAGTGGACATTGATTTTTAACTTTGATTATTTTGAGTGAAAATTCTTTTGATTTTTGAACGCGATATTCTCTGAGGTCATCAAGGAAACTGCGTCCATGTAGTCATTTGGTAGTTTGAATATTTGAAAGATTTTCATCGTAGTCATTTGCGAGAAAATCATCTTCATTTTGATAGAAACTGTCTTCGACGTTGAAATCCGCCTCTGAACTGGTTTCTGAGGAATCTTGAACTGAAGAAGCATTTTCAGCAAGAGCAGCAATTTTCTCTGCTAAAATTGACATTTCTTCAGGGCTGGTGCATTTTGCAAGAAGTGCTAATAATCTACCCTTTTCGGCAAGAAAATCAGCATGTTTATCTTGAATCTTTTTTGATGGAAGTCCTTCATTTGATTTTTGATTAATCCATGATTGAACTGCCTTGGGACAACAATTTGTTTCATGAAATTTTGCCCACCATTTTATTTTGAATCTCCTAACAATCCTTTGAGGACTGAAAGAATCAATATTTTGAAGAAGAAAAAAGTCCCAACAAAGAATCCATGAGACTTTGAAATTGAAGGAAAATTGAAGGAGAAGATTCTCCTGAGACTTAAGCAAATCTTTAGCCTCATTTTTGAAATGTTTGAATCCTTGAAGAGAGAGACTGGGTAGAATACTTTCTTCAAGTCCAAAATAATTAAACCAATTTTGAAACCATTGGGGAAAATTATTTTGGCAATTTTGATGAAAAAGGATGAACCAAGAATGATTCACTGGTCTAAACAAAAAGGCATTAAACCAGGCATCTTGATAATCCAAGTAATTGAATTTTGAAGAGAAAGTTTCACCTTTTGCAAGGTTCATCTTTTTCTCAATCCAAGGTTGCTGTCCCCAGTCATCATATGACAAAACCTTGACAATTGAACATTTTGAAAAATCAATATTTTGAGGATTTTCTTTATTTTGAGTATGAGTAATGATGGCTGATCCTGTTTTGAGAAGGATCTTTTCATAAAACTCACGGTTCTTTTGAATTGATGTTGGCATGAAATGGAAACCTGAAGGAAAAATATTTGATAAACAATCATTGTAATCAGAATATTTTTCAATCCAAGAAGGTTCCAATGTAAGAACAGAAAGAAAGGGATTTTTGATGGTATATTGAAAAGGGCTTTTATTGATTTCAGGAAGTTTTCCTGAACCAGTAAGAACGGCCTTTTTGTAGTTTGAAGGTCTTGGCTTTTCTGGGGTTTGAGGAATTTTGCCAAGAACAGAAAAGTTGTTTGAAGTGGAAATTTGAGGAATATTTGAAGCAGAAGCACTTCTGCTGGAAGTTTGAACAAAGTCTTCGATTGAAGGAAGAGGAGTAAGAGCAACTTTCTTGCCCTTATTCTTGTTTTTTGAGGAAGTGGCCATGGAGGAAGCCATGTCTTCAAGAACTTTGTTGTACCAATCAATTTTGATACCTTTTGTTTGAACACTCTTTTGGGGTGGCCTTTCAGTCACTCGGAATCTCTCTAATTTATAGGGAAATTTCTCCGTGAAACAGTTATCCCAAAAATTATTTTGAAAAATTTTGTTTTTTGAAAAGTAATTTTGAAAACAGTTATTGTTACTAGAATAGTAAAAATACTGTTGTTTTTGAATTGATTCAAAGGAAATCGACTGTAGGTTTCCCTTACCGATCCCACCTAATCCTATGTCTGACACAGCTGTTTGGACATGGGAAAAAGTCTTTGAAGCAATAATGAAAAGGATACCAATAATGACACTTTTGACAAAGGTGACAAAGGTGTTATCTGGGACCCACGACTTTTGACAATTTTGGTTTATTCTGATGAGTGGGAGACACCCGTGATTGTCTTTTGAAAAGGATTTAATAAAGAAAGATTCTTTATTAATGGATCCAAGGAAATTTTGAGGAAAGTGATCTGTCAATTTGTCTTTTTTGAAAATTGAAGATTCTTTCTTTTTGAAATTTCTTAAATTAATATTCTTAATTTGAGAAATCGATGTTCTTTTGAAATCATGAACATCTGCTGGAGATGTATGATGCATGAATTTGAAAATCAAATTTTGACCGAAAACATTGGTCTGAAGACCATTTTCGTTAGCTTGAAAAGGGGTAATTTGAACGATGAAAGGAATTCCAAGAATTGCTTCTTGATCCAAATCTTTCACCAAAAGAAATTCATTTTTGAAACAAATGTTTGATTTGAAAACATGAGCTTTTGAAAGTTTATTTTGAATGTTGAGCTTTTTGCCTCCTGCTCCGTAGAGACGTTCGGTAGTTTGCTCAAAGTATTTTGAAGGTATTAATCCTTCTCTGATGCAGTTTTGATCTGCTCCAGAATCAATTAATACTCTAGTGGTAATTTGAAAAGACTTGTCAACGACGATTGTCATTTGACAGTACCATTTTTGAAGTTGAATTCGATTAATAACATTAATCCTTTCTTCATCAGTTTGAAGAGGACTAAATTCATTAATACGAGAATCAGAGGATTCTTCTGAGGAAGAAGAAGAAGAATCAGAATTATTTTGATTTTGAATATTTGAAGAGGAATTTTTGATAATGGTAACATCAAGTTTAATTTCTTTAACCTGACGTTCCAAAAAGGAAATTTGAGACTTCATTTCCCTCACTTCTGATTTCAAATCAGATGAAGAAGATTTAGAAGTAGATTCTTGATTAAATCTTTTTAGTATTTCTTTCATACTAAACGATTCATGGGTTTTTGAAGAAGAAGGAAGGAGCGAAGAGAACTTCTTCTTTAATTGAGGATTGTCAATCTGCTCAATTATTTCTTGAATAAGTTCTTCTTCTTTTGTAAGGACATTAATGGTTCTGCAACCACAAATACCTTTACCTTCGCAAGGATGAGAAGAGGAGGAAGAATTAGATTCATTATCAGAATCTTCTTGATGCTGATAAATTTTCTCTAATTCAGAATCATCATCGGATGATGAATGAAGAAGATTGAGAAGATCAATCTTAATATCTTCAGCAATTTGAAGATTATTAATTTTGTTCTTCATGGGACATTCGTTTGAATAATGACCAGTTTGATGACACTTGAAACAAGTGACCTTGGCTGAATCACCAGTTTTTTGAAAATGTTTTGGTTTTGATTGAAATTTTTGAAAAGAATTCTTTTGAAAAGATTTTTGAAATTGAGGATGAGATTTTGAAGAAAATCTTTTGGAATTTTGAAAATTTCGTTTCCTCAAAAATGAAGGAAACTTCTTCTTGTTTTTTGAAGAGGGAGGAAGAATTTTTTCAAAACCATATTGTTCACAGAATGAACCCAACTCATGCTTAGACCCAAAACTTTCAGATTTGAGTTTGGCTTTGAGTTTGATATCATTACAGAGGGATAACCCTTCCTTATTGACGTAACTAACAAGTTCGCCATAAGTTAAGTCACCAAAAGGAATTGAATTGTTAAATTGAAGTTTGATTGAATTGCGAACTTTCTCTGCAAAAAGTTTAGGAAGTCCAGATAGAAATCTTTCTTTCCAGAACTCTTGATTGCAGTCGTCGCGAAGCATGACTCTGGTAAGGAAGATATCCTTATACCATCTGAAGTCGTGCAATTTTGGACAAGACAAATTCATCAGAATTTCTGACGATCTATCCTGGAGGAATTCAGGGGATCCAATAAAATGTTTGATAATGGCAAAAACAAGGGTCGTCAATGTATCAGAAACAATCTGATCATTTTCGGTTTTTGTGGCATTAATAACCTCAAAACGACTTGCATCGTTAAGGTAGTTAGACCACCATCCCTTTAATTGTCCAGTGAAGCCAATAATAAGATTATTACAAGCATTCACTTCATCAATCTTTTGACATCTGTAAGCATTGAAGCAAACATACATTTTATTGATAGTTTGAATAATCTGGAATTCCGTCATTCCATCAATATTCCATTCAACGATTTCGTCGCCTGAGTATGTCTCAGTGACTTTCCTTCTAAAAGATGATTCTTCTAAAAGTAAATCTGGTTGAGTAGGACGAGAATAGAATGTTGGAAGTTTTGAAGATTGAAATTTCAATCTGTTTACTTGAAGCGGTGCTTCTTCAACAAATTGGTTTTCGACATCTGAAATGTCAATTGTGTTGATATTTTTTGAAGATGCGGACATTTTTGAAAATTGAGAGGCAAGCTCTTTAATCACTGCAGAATCAGTGTCTAAAGATTTCTTACCAAGATCAGGAGTAAGATTGGTTGGTTTGAAAAGCAACCTTTGATTACTCGAGGAAGAAGGAGAATCTCTAATGGAAGAAAAAGCATTAGAGGGAATTTTGAATTTGGCTTCAGTTTCAGAATTGGCTTCAATTCTGGTTAACTGATTACCGATAGTTTGAAGAACAATGTTTGTGTAATTGTTCTGAATTTGAAGATTTCTGACATCAACAGTTTTGGCTGCTGCATTATCAGTTCTATCTTCAGGAATTTGTTTGAAAGGAGACGCAGTAACTTCTGCATTCCCATGAGGAATAACGATCTCTTCAAGAGGAGGATATTCCGATTTGAAAGTTTGATTGGAAGAAGTTTTCCAAGTTTTTTCTTTTGAAGATGAAGCTTGAATGGATTTGGGTTTCGAAGAGGATTTGGGTTTGGAAGAAGATTTTGAAGGCTTCTTTTGTTTACCAAAAACTTTGAAATTAATCCATTTGAAAAATGAAATATCTTCTGGTTGAGCGAAGTACTCTTCCCAGTAAGATTCAATTTCTTCTTTTGAAAAAGTTTGACGAAAAAGTTTCCTTAGGTTTTTGACCTTAGGAGACTGATCTTTTTTGAATTCAGATCTTCTATCAATGCTAGAAGATATGACGTTGAGTTGAGAAGATAAACTTCTTCTGTGATGTTTCTTTCTCAGAAGAGGAATGTCTTCAGAAGGAGGCTGCATGTCAGATGCAGTAGGTGAATCTTGTTCAGATTCAGAATATTGAGTTTTCGGGATAACAGATTCAAAGTTGACATCTTTGAGTCTGCTGGATGAAGTTGAGAATCTTGAAGGAAAAACATTTGAATTTTGAAAATTTTGAAAAGATTTAGATGAACTAGATCTTGAAATGTTTGAAGAGTTGTTTGATGATTCTCCAAAGATCATCCTAACACTTCCATCAGGAAATGAAAGAATCTGATTAGGAGTATCAGATGAAGGAGGAGGCTCCGGTTTGGAGGCTCTTAGAATATCCCATTCTAAGCTCCTAGTTTGAAGATTCCATGGAATTCTCTTAGGAATCATGGTGTTAGTATGAAGATCATTCACCTCCATAAGAAGCGATTCGTTTCTTGGAGACGAACGAAGAGCACGAATGTTGAGATTCGTACCCAAGAGTTTGTAATATACTCTGTATATTACAGCGAATGAATTTGATTCATCCAAACTAAGATTCTTAGTTTGAACATGAAGTTTGAGAGTCTTTAAGATATGTTTGTCAAAAAGACTGACTGTGAAGTTTGGATAGCAGTTTGAAAAGATTGGACCAGATTCTAGATTTGATTCTAGAACTGTCAAGAGCGAATGCTCGAAGTTTGAATGTCTTTGATCACGAAGAGTAACCAAGACAGGAATGTCAAGTCCAAGTCTGAACAAGGGCTTGAGGGCAATTTGAACAAGACCAATATGTAAGAATTGAAATTTCTTACGATGTTCTTGTATGGAGTTTTTTGAAAGAAGAGCAAGCTCTGTATTTTGACCCAAAACATGCATGGTTTGCTCATGTGTTTTGATGATGTAATTTTGAGAAAAATCAAATCGACCAATTTCATAGATAGATCCTTTGTCTACCTTAGGAATTGTCCAATTATGCAATAATTGTTCAATTTGATGAATTTGAAGTTCATTTGTATTTTGAAAAGTTTCAGAATCATTTTGAAGTGATTCTTCAGTATTTTGAAAATTGTTTGACAAAATATTAGCTCTATTTCTAGAACTACCAGATCCTTTGAACCAACTGGAAAAAGAAGACATTGTCGGATCAAGGTAAGCTTGAAAGGTATTACTACCTGCAATTTGTTTGAGAAACGAGGCTAAGTTAAAGGTCGGACTTTTACCTACTCCCTCCACGTGGTCTTACCCGGGTCTTACACTCTTCTGCCCTGCCTCCGAGGTTTCGAACCATCCACTAACAGAACTTAACCTGTAAAACAAACTCAGAACAGATAACAACACTCTCCAAGGATAACTTGAACCTAAATGGCTCTGATACCAAATAGAACCCAGGTTAGATAGAACAAGGATAGTGCGGAATATATTGAAGAAACAATAATCAAAATGCAGAAAAAGATTCAATTGAAATGAAACAATTGAAAAACTTGAACAACAAATTGAAATATTGAAAGTTATATTGAAATTATAACGATGAACGTTACAATGATATTTTGAAATGGAGAAATTAATTGTTGAAGCTAATTAACTCTCAGAGTAACAAACACTCTTGGAGTAACTCTAACTCTCCCAATTAACTCTGCCTAACAATTGAAATGAACTCTTACATTTATAGAAGACTAAAAATGAAAAGTTACATCAGAATATTGAATAATTGAACTACAGCTGGAAAAGTCTTGATTGAACAGTGATTGAACAGTGCTCTGTCGACTACTTTCCAAAAAGTAGGAATCTTGAACAGTGATTGAAGATTGAAAGTCGTTGATTGAACAGTGACTTGTCTGCAGCTTTTCAAAAGCTAGCCAACCACTCTATCAACTCCACCGAAAGTTTGAAAAAGCAAAAATCTCATTTGTCCTTTTATGAAAAGAAATGATTCTCTGGATAAAGTGGACATTGATTTTTAACTTTGATTATTTTGAGTGAAAATTCTTTTGATTTTTGAACGCGATATTCTCTGAGGTCATCAAGGAAACTGCGTCCATGTAGTCATTTGGTAGTTTGAATATTTGAAAGATTTTCATCGTAGTCATTTGCGAGAAAATCATCTTCATTTTGATAGAAACTGTCTTCGACGTTGAAATCCGCCTCTGAACTGGTTTCTGAGGAATCTTGAACTGAAGAAGCATTTTCAGCAAGAGCAGCAATTTTCTCTGCTAAAATTGACATTTCTTCAGGGCTGGTGCATTTTGCAAGAAGTGCTAATAATCTACCCTTTTCGGCAAGAAAATCAGCATGTTTATCTTGAATCTTTTTTGATGGAAGTCCTTCATTTGATTTTTGATTAATCCATGATTGAACTGCCTTGGGACAACAATTTGTTTCATGAAATTTTGCCCACCATTTTATTTTGAATCTCCTAACAATCCTTTGAGGACTGAAAGAATCAATATTTTGAAGAAGAAAAAAGTCCCAACAAAGAATCCATGAGACTTTGAAATTGAAGGAAAATTGAAGGAGAAGATTCTCCTGAGACTTAAGCAAATCTTTAGCCTCATTTTTGAAATGTTTGAATCCTTGAAGAGAGAGACTGGGTAGAATACTTTCTTCAAGTCCAAAATAATTAAACCAATTTTGAAACCATTGGGGAAAATTATTTTGGCAATTTTGATGAAAAAGGATGAACCAAGAATGATTCACTGGTCTAAACAAAAAGGCATTAAACCAGGCATCTTGATAATCCAAGTAATTGAATTTTGAAGAGAAAGTTTCACCTTTTGCAAGGTTCATCTTTTTCTCAATCCAAGGTTGCTGTCCCCAGTCATCATATGACAAAACCTTGACAATTGAACATTTTGAAAAATCAATATTTTGAGGATTTTCTTTATTTTGAGTATGAGTAATGATGGCTGATCCTGTTTTGAGAAGGATCTTTTCATAAAACTCACGGTTCTTTTGAATTGATGTTGGCATGAAATGGAAACCTGAAGGAAAAATATTTGATAAACAATCATTGTAATCAGAATATTTTTCAATCCAAGAAGGTTCCAATGTAAGAACAGAAAGAAAGGGATTTTTGATGGTATATTGAAAAGGGCTTTTATTGATTTCAGGAAGTTTTCCTGAACCAGTAAGAACAGCCTTTTTGTAGTTTGAAGGTCTTGGCTTTTCTGGGGTTTGAGGAATTTTGCCAAGAACAGAAAAGTTGTTTGAAGTGGAAATTTGAGGAATATTTGAAGCAGAAGCACTTCTGCTGGAAGTTTGAACAAAGTCTTCGATTGAAGGAAGAGGAGTAAGAGCAACTTTCTTGCCCTTATTCTTGTTTTTTGAGGAAGTGGCCATGGAGGAAGCCATGTCTTCAAGAACTTTGTTGTACCAATCAATTTTGATACCTTTTGTTTGAACACTCTTTTGGGGTGGCCTTTCAGTCACTCGGAATCTCTCTAATTTATAGGGAAATTTCTCCGTGAAACAGTTATCCCAAAAATTATTTTGAAAAATTTTGTTTTTTGAAAAGTAATTTTGAAAACAGTTATTGTTACTAGAATAGTAAAAATACTGTTGTTTTTGAATTGATTCAAAGGAAATCGACTGTAGGTTTCCCTTACCGATCCCACCTAATCCTATGTCTGACACAGCTGTTTGGACATGGGAAAAAGTCTTTGAAGCAATAATGAAAAGGATACCAATAATGACACTTTTGACAAAGGTGACAAAGGTGTTATCTGGGACCCACGACTTTTGACAATTTTGGTTTATTTTGATGAGTGGGAGACACCCGTGATTGTCTTTTGAAAAGGATTTAATAAAGAAAGATTCTTTATTAATGGATCCAAGGAAATTTTGAGGAAAGTGATCTGTCAATTTGTCTTTTTTGAAAATTGAAGATTCTTTCTTTTTGAAATTTCTTAAATTAATATTCTTAATTTGAGAAATCGATGTTCTTTTGAAATCATGAACATCTGCTGGAGATGTATGATGCATGAATTTGAAAATCAAATTTTGACCGAAAACATTGGTCTGAAGACCATTTTCGTTAGCTTGAAAAGGGGTAATTTGAACGATGAAAGGAATTCCAAGAATTGCTTCTTGATCCAAATCTTTCACCAAAAGAAATTCATTTTTGAAACAAATGTTTGATTTGAAAACATGAGCTTTTGAAAGTTTATTTTGAATGTTGAGCTTTTTGCCTCCTGCTCCGTAGAGACGTTCGGTAGTTTGCTCAAAGTATTTTGAAGGTATTAATCCTTCTCTGATGCAGTTTTGATCTGCTCCAGAATCAATTAATACTCTAGTGGTAATTTGAAAAGACTTGTCAACGACGATTGTCATTTGACAGTACCATTTTTGAAGTTGAATTCGATTAATAACATTAATCCTTTCTTCATCAGTTTGAAGAGGACTAAAATCATTAATACGAGAATCAGAGGATTCTTCTGAGGAAGAAGAAGAAGAATCAGAATTATTTTGATTTTGAATATTTGAAGAGGAATTTTTGATAATGGTAACATCAAGTTTAATTTCTTTAACCTGACGTTCCAAAAAGGAAATTTGAGACTTCATTTCCCTCACTTCTGATTTCAAATCAGATGATGAAGATTTAGAAGTAGATTCTTGATTAAATCTTTTTAGTATTTCTTTCATACTAAACGATTCATGGGTTTTTGAAGAAGAAGGAAGGAGCGAAGAGAACTTCTTCTTTAATTGAGGATTGTCAATCTGCTCAATTATTTCTTGAATAAGTTCTTCTTCTTTTGTAAGGACATTAATGGTTCTGCAACCACAAATACCTTTACCTTCGCAAGGATGAGAAGAGGAGGAAGAATTAGATTCATTATCAGAATCTTCTTGATGCTGATAAATTTTCTCTAATTCAGAATCATCATCGGATGATGAATGAAGAAGATTGAGAAGATCAATCTTAATATCTTCAGCAATTTGAAGATTATTAATTTTGTTCTTCATGGGACATTCGTTTGAATAATGACCAGTTTGATGACACTTGAAACAAGTGACCTTGGCTGAATCACCAGTTTTTTGAAAATGTTTTGGTTTTGATTGAAATTTTTGAAAAGAATTCTTTTGAAAAGATTTTTGAAATTGAGGATGAGATTTTGAAGAAAATCTTTTGGAATTTTGAAAATTTCGTTTCCTCAAAAATGAAGGAAACTTCTTCTTGTTTTTTGAAGAGGGAGGAAGAATTTTTTCAAAACCATATTGTTCACAGAATGAACCCAACTCATGCTTAGACCCAAAACTTTCAGATTTGAGTTTGGCTTTGAGTTTGATATCATTACAGAGGGATAACCCTTCCTTATTGACGTAACTAACAAGTTCGCCATAAGTTAAGTCACCAAAAGGAATTGAATTGTTAAATTGAAGTTTGATTGAATTGCGAACTTTCTCTGCAAAAAGTTTAGGAAGTCCAGATAGAAATCTTTCTTTCCAGAACTCTTGATTGCAGTCGTCGCGAAGCATGACTCTGGTAAGGAAGATATCCTTATACCATCTGAAGTCGTGCAATTTTGGACAAGACAAATTCATCAGAATTTCTGACGATCTATCCTGGAGGAATTCAGGGGATCCAATAAAATGTTTGATAATGGCAAAAACAAGGGTCGTCAATGTATCAGAAACAATCTGATCATTTTCGGTTTTTGTGGCATTAATAACCTCAAAACGACTTGCATCGTTAAGGTAGTTAGACCACCATCCCTTTAATTGTCCAGTGAAGCCAATAATAAGATTATTACAAGCATTCACTTCATCAATCTTTTGACATCTGTAAGCATTGAAGCAAACATACATTTTATTGATAGTTTGAATAATCTGGAATTCCGTCATTCCATCAATATTCCATTCAACGATTTCGTCGCCTGAGTATGTCTCAGTGACTTTCCTTCTAAAAGATGATTCTTCTAAAAGTAAATCTGGTTGAGTAGGACGAGAATAGAATGTTGGAAGTTTTGAAGATTGAAATTTCAATCTGTTTACTTGAAGCGGTGCTTCTTCAACAAATTGGTTTTCGACATCTGAAATGTCAATTGTGTTGATATTTTTTGAAGATGCGGACATTTTTGAAAATTGAGAGGCAAGCTCTTTAATCACTGCAGAATCAGTGTCTAAAGATTTCTTACCAAGATCAGGAGTAAGATTGGTTGGTTTGAAAAGCAACCTTTGATTACTCGAGGAAGAAGGAGAATCTCTAATGGAAGAAAAAGCATTAGAGGGAATTTTGAATTTGGCTTCAGTTTCAGAATTGGCTTCAATTCTGGTTAACTGATTACCGATAGTTTGAAGAACAATGTTTGTGTAATTGTTCTGAATTTGAAGATTTCTGACATCAACAGTTTTGGCTGCTGCATTATCAGTTCTATCTTCAGGAATTTGTTTGAAAGGAGACGCAGTAACTTCTGCATTCCCATGAGGAATAACGATCTCTTCAAGAGGAGGATATTCCGATTTGAAAGTTTGATTGGAAGAAGTTTTCCAAGTTTTTTCTTTTGAAGATGAAGCTTGAATGGATTTGGGTTTCGAAGAGGATTTGGGTTTGGAAGAAGATTTTGAAGGCTTCTTTTGTTTACCAAAAACTTTGAAATTAATCCATTTGAAAAATGAAATATCTTCTGGTTGAGCGAAGTACTCTTCCCAGTAAGATTCAATTTCTTCTTTTGAAAAAGTTTGACGAAAAAGTTTCCTTAGGTTTTTGACCTTAGGAGACTGATCTTTTTTGAATTCAGATCTTCTATCAATGCTAGAAGAAATGACGTTGAGTTGAGAAGATAAACTTCTTCTGTGATGTTTCTTTCTCAGAAGAGGAATGTCTTCAGAAGGAGGCTGCATGTCAGATGCAGTAGGTGAATCTTGTTCAGATTCAGAATATTGAGTTTTCGGGATAACAGATTCAAAGTTGACATCTTTGAGTCTGCTGGATGAAGTTGAGAATCTTGAAGGAAAAACATTTGAATTTTGAAAATTTTGAAAAGATTTAGATGAACTAGATCTTGAAATGTTTGAAGAGTTGTTTGATGATTCTCCAAAGATCATCCTAACACTTCCATCAGGAAATGAAAGAATCTGATTAGGAGTATCAGATGAAGGAGGAGGCTCCGGTTTGGAGGCTCTTAGAATATCCCATTCTAAGCTCCTAGTTTGAAGATTCCATGGAATTCTCTTAGGAATCATGGTGTTAGTATGAAGATCATTCACCTCCATAAGAAGCGATTCGTTTCTTGGAGACGAACGAAGAGCACGAATGTTGAGATTCGTACCCAAGAGTTTGTAATATACTCTGTATATTACAGCGAATGAATTTGATTCATCCAAACTAAGATTCTTAGTTTGAACATGAAGTTTGAGAGTCTTTAAGATATGTTTGTCAAAAAGACTGACTGTGAAGTTTGGATAGCAGTTTGAAAAGATTGGACCAGATTCTAGATTTGATTCTAGAACTGTCAAGAGCGAATGCTCGAAGTTTGAATGTCTTTGATCACGAAGAGTAACCAAGACAGGAATGTCAAGTCCAAGTCTGAACAAGGGCTTGAGGGCAATTTGAACAAGACCAATATGTAAGAATTGAAATTTCTTACGATGTTCTTGTATGGAGTTTTTTGAAAGAAGAGCAAGCTCTGTATTTTGACCCAAAACATGCATGGTTTGCTCATGTGTTTTGATGATGTAATTTTGAGAAAAATCAAATCGACCAATTTCATAGATAGATCCTTTGTCTACCTTAGGAATTGTCCAATTATGCAATAATTGTTCAATTTGATGAATTTGAAGTTCATTTGTATTTTGAAAAGTTTCAGAATCATTTTGAAGTGATTCTTCAGTATTTTGAAAATTGTTTGACAAAATATTAGCTCTATTTCTAGAACTACCAGATCCTTTGAACCAACTGGAAAAAGAAGACATTGTCGGATCAAGGTAAGCTTGAAAGGTATTACTACCTGCAATTTGTTTGAGAAACGAGGCTAAGTTAAAGGTCGGACTTTTACCTACTCCCTCCACGTGGTCTTACCCGGGTCTTACACTCTTCTGCCCTGCCTCCGAGGTTTCGAACCATCCACTTACAGAACTTAACCTGTAAAACAAACTCAGAACAGATAACAACACTCTCCAAGGATAACTTGAACCTAAATGGCTCTGATACCAAATAGAACCCAGGTTAGATAGAACAAGGATAGTGCGGAATATATTGAAGAAACAATAATCAAAATGCAGAAAAAGATTCAATTGAAATGAAACAATTGAAAAACTTGAACAACAAATTGAAATATTGAAAGTTATATTGAAATTATAACGATGAACGTTACAATGATATTTTGAAATGGAGAAATTAATTGTTGAAGCTAATTAACTCTCAGAGTAACAAACACTCTTGGAGTAACTCTAACTCTCCCAATTAACTCTGCCTAACAATTGAAATGAACCCTTACATTTATAGAAGACTAGAAATGAAAAAGGTACATCAAAATATTGAATAATTGAACTACAGCTGGAAAAGTCTTGATTGAACAGTGATTGAACAGTGCTCTGTCGACTACTTTCCAAAAAGTAGGAATCTTGAATAGTGATTGTAGATTGAAAGTCGTTGATTGAACAGTGACTTGTCTGCAGCTTTTCCAAAAAGCTAGCCAACCACTCCACCAACTCCACCGAAAGTTTGAAAAAGCAAAAATCTCATTTGTCCTTTTATGAAAAGAAATGATTCTCTGGATAAAGTGGACATTGATTTTTAACTTTGATTTTTTTTTTTTTTTTTTTTTTTTTTTGAACGCGATATTTTCTGAGATCATCAAGGAAACTGCGTCCATGTAGTCATTTGGTAGTTTGAATATTTGAAAGATTTTCATCGTAGTAATTTGCGAGAAAATCATCTTCATTTTGATAGAAACTGTCTTCGACGTTGAAATCCGCCTCTGAACTGGTTTCTGAGGAATCTTGAACTGAAGAAGCATTTTCAGTAATAGCAGCAATTTTATCTGCTAAAATTGACATTTCTTCAGGGCTGGTGTATTTTGAAAGAAGTGCTAATAATCTATCCTTTTCGGCAAGAAAATCAGCATGTTTATCTTGAAGTTTGTTTGATGGAAGTCTTTAATTTTGATTTAATAAAGAACAATCTTTATTAAAGTAATTTTTTGAAAGAAGAGAGACTCTTCATCTGAACTTTTGGCAAGTTCATAGCCATCAACGGATTTGAGAATTCTTTACCAGTTACCGTTTGAACTGGAATAGCTACTGACTTCTGAGGCACAGTAGTACCAAATTTTGAAAACATTAAAATTCATTTGCAAATTCACCAAAAGCATGATGAAAGATTGCAAAGTGAAGAATGAACCTGTTAATATTTTCGTTGAAATCATTAACAGTTTCAAAGTATTTTTGCCAAATATTGATTCTACAAAATGGAGAACCCCAGTATCTTTGAGACATGATACAGTTTTCATACCATCTTGCGTCTTGATATTGAAAAGTGAAGAGACGGTGTAATACATGGCAAGTATTACAATTGTAATTTGAAGAAGATTCTTGAGAAAAGAGAATTGCTTCATTATTGACTTTTGAGAGACAATAAGAAGAATTTTGAGAAGATTTTTTGAATTTTGAAGATTTTGGGATCTCCAAAACTGAATCTTGAGGAATATTTGAAGCAGAAGCACTTCTGCTGGAAGTTTGAACAAAGTCTTCGATTGAAGGTAGAGGAGTAAGAGCAACTTTCTTGCCCTTATTCTTGTTTTTTGAGGAAGTGGCCATGGAGGAAGCCATGTCTTCAAGAACTTTGTTGTACCAATCAATTTTGATACCTTTTGTTTGAACACTCTTTTGGGGTGGCCTTTCAGTCACTCGGAATCTCTCTAATTTATAGGGAAATTTCTCCGTGAAACAGTTATCCCAAAAATTATTTTGAAAAATTTTGTTTTTTGAAAAGTAATTTTGAAAACAGTTATTGTTACTAGAATAGTAAAAATACTGTTGTTTTTGAATTGATTCAAAGGAAATCGACTGTAGGTTTCCCTTACCGATCCCACCTAATCCTATGTCTGACACAGCTGTTTGGACATGGGAAAAAGTCTTTGAAGCAATAATGAAAAGGATACCAATAATGACACTTTTGACAAAGGTGACAAAGGTGTTATCTGGGACCCACGACTTTTGACAATTTTGGTTTATTCTGATGAGTGGGAGACACCCGTGATTGTCTTTTGAAAAGGATTTAATAAAGAAAGATTCTTTATTAATGGATCCAAGGAAATTTTGAGGAAAGTGATCTGTCAATTTGTCTTTTTTGAAAATTGAAGATTCTTTCTTTTTGAAATTTCTTAAATTAATATTCTTAATTTGAGAAATCGATGTTCTTTTGAAATCATGAACATCTGCTGGAGATGTATGATGCATGAATTTGAAAATCAAATTTTGACCGAAAACATTGGTCTGAAGACCATTTTCGTTAGCTTGAAAAGGGGTAATTTGAACGATGAAAGGAATTCCAAGAATTGCTTCTTGATCCAAATCTTTCACCAAAAGAAATTCATTTTTGAAACAAATGTTTGATTTGAAAACATGAGCTTTTGAAAGTTTATTTTGAATGTTGAGCTTTTTGCCTCCTGCTCCGTAGAGACGTTCGGTAGTTTGCTCAAAGTATTTTGAAGGTATTAATCCTTCTCTGATGCAGTTTTGATCTGCTCCAGAATCAATTAATACTCTAGTGGTAATTTGAAAAGACTTGTCAACGACGATTGTCATTTGACAGTACCATTTTTGAAGTTGAATTCGATTAATAACATTAATCCTTTCTTCATCAGTTTGAAGAGGACTAAATTCATTAATACGAGAATCAGAGGATTCTTCTGAGGAAGAAGAAGAAGAATCAGAATTATTTTGATTTTGAATATTTGAAGAGGAATTTTTGATAATGGTAACATCAAGTTTAATTTCTTTAACCTGACGTTCCAAAAAGGAAATTTGAGACTTCATTTCCCTCACTTCTGATTTCAAATCAGATGAAGAAGATTTAGAAGTAGATTCTTGATTAAATCTTTTTAGTATTTCTTTCATACTAAACGATTCATGGGTTTTTGAAGAAGAAGGAAGGAGCGAAGAGAACTTCTTCTTTAATTGAGGATTGTCAATCTGCTCAATTATTTCTTGAATAAGTTCTTCTTCTTTTGTAAGGACATTAATGGTTCTGCAACCACAAATACCTTTACCTTCGCAAGGATGAGAAGAGGAGGAAGAATTAGATTCATTATCAGAATCTTCTTGATGCTGATAAATTTTCTCTAATTCAGAATCATCATCGGATGATGAATGAAGAAGATTGAGAAGATCAATCTTAATATCTTCAGCAATTTGAAGATTATTAATTTTGTTCTTCATGGGACATTCGTTTGAATAATGACCAGTTTGATGACACTTGAAACAAGTGACCTTGGCTGAATCACCAGTTTTTTGAAAATGTTTTGGTTTTGATTGAAATTTTTGAAAAGAATTCTTTTGAAAAGATTTTTGAAATTGAGGATGAGATTTTGAAGAAAATCTTTTGGAATTTTGAAAATTTCGTTTCCTCAAAAATGAAGGAAACTTCTTCTTGTTTTTTGAAGAGGGAGGAAGAATTTTTTCAAAACCATATTGTTCACAGAATGAACCCAACTCATGCTTAGACCCAAAACTTTCAGATTTGAGTTTGGCTTTGAGTTTGATATCATTACAGAGGGATAACCCTTCCTTATTGACGTAACTAACAAGTTCGCCATAAGTTAAGTCACCAAAAGGAATTGAATTGTTAAATTGAAGTTTGATTGAATTGCGAACTTTCTCTGCAAAAAGTTTAGGAAGTCCAGATAGAAATCTTTCTTTCCAGAACTCTTGATTGCAGTCGTCGCGAAGCATGACTCTGGTAAGGAAGATATCCTTATACCATCTGAAGTCGTGCAATTTTGGACAAGACAAATTCATCAGAATTTCTGACGATCTATCCTGGAGGAATTCAGGGGATCCAATAAAATGTTTGATAATGGCAAAAACAAGGGTCGTCAATGTATCAGAAACAATCTGATCATTTTCGGTTTTTGTGGCATTAATAACCTCAAAACGACTTGCATCGTTAAGGTAGTTAGACCACCATCCCTTTAATTGTCCAGTGAAGCCAATAATAAGATTATTACAAGCATTCACTTCATCAATCTTTTGACATCTGTAAGCATTGAAGCAAACATACATTTTATTGATAGTTTGAATAATCTGGAATTCCGTCATTCCATCAATATTCCATTCAACGATTTCGTCGCCTGAGTATGTCTCAGTGACTTTCCTTCTAAAAGATGATTCTTCTAAAAGTAAATCTGGTTGAGTAGGACGAGAATAGAATGTTGGAAGTTTTGAAGATTGAAATTTCAATCTGTTTACTTGAAGCGGTGCTTCTTCAACAAATTGGTTTTCGACATCTGAAATGTCAATTGTGTTGATATTTTTTGAAGATGCGGACATTTTTGAAAATTGAGAGGCAAGCTCTTTAATCACTGCAGAATCAGTGTCTAAAGATTTCTTACCAAGATCAGGAGTAAGATTGGTTGGTTTGAAAAGCAACCTTTGATTACTCGAGGAAGAAGGAGAATCTCTAATGGAAGAAAAAGCATTAGAGGGAATTTTGAATTTGGCTTCAGTTTCAGAATTGGCTTCAATTCTGGTTAACTGATTACCGATAGTTTGAAGAACAATGTTTGTGTAATTGTTCTGAATTTGAAGATTTCTGACATCAACAGTTTTGGCTGCTGCATTATCAGTTCTATCTTCAGGAATTTGTTTGAAAGGAGACGCAGTAACTTCTGCATTCCCATGAGGAATAACGATCTCTTCAAGAGGAGGATATTCCGATTTGAAAGTTTGATTGGAAGAAGTTTTCCAAGTTTTTTCTTTTGAAGATGAAGCTTGAATGGATTTGGGTTTCGAAGAGGATTTGGGTTTGGAAGAAGATTTTGAAGGCTTCTTTTGTTTACCAAAAACTTTGAAATTAATCCATTTGAAAAATGAAATATCTTCTGGTTGAGCGAAGTACTCTTCCCAGTAAGATTCAATTTCTTCTTTTGAAAAAGTTTGACGAAAAAGTTTCCTTAGGTTTTTGACCTTAGGAGACTGATCTTTTTTGAATTCAGATCTTCTATCAATGCTAGAAGATATGACGTTGAGTTGAGAAGATAAACTTCTTCTGTGATGTTTCTTTCTCAGAAGAGGAATGTCTTCAGAAGGAGGCTGCATGTCAGATGCAGTAGGTGAATCTTGTTCAGATTCAGAATATTGAGTTTTCGGGATAACAGATTCAAAGTTGACATCTTTGAGTCTGCTGGATGAAGTTGAGAATCTTGAAGGAAAAACATTTGAATTTTGAAAATTTTGAAAAGATTTAGATGAACTAGATCTTGAAATGTTTGAAGAGTTGTTTGATGATTCTCCAAAGATCATCCTAACACTTCCATCAGGAAATGAAAGAATCTGATTAGGAGTATCAGATGAAGGAGGAGGCTCCGGTTTGGAGGCTCTTAGAATATCCCATTCTAAGCTCCTAGTTTGAAGATTCCATGGAATTCTCTTAGGAATCATGGTGTTAGTATGAAGATCATTCACCTCCATAAGAAGCGATTCGTTTCTTGGAGACGAACGAAGAGCACGAATGTTGAGATTCGTACCCAAGAGTTTGTAATATACTCTGTATATTACAGCGAATGAATTTGATTCATCCAAACTAAGATTCTTAGTTTGAACATGAAGTTTGAGAGTCTTTAAGATATGTTTGTCAAAAAGACTGACTGTGAAGTTTGGATAGCAGTTTGAAAAGATTGGACCAGATTCTAGATTTGATTCTAGAACTGTCAAGAGCGAATGCTCGAAGTTTGAATGTCTTTGATCACGAAGAGTAACCAAGACAGGAATGTCAAGTCCAAGTCTGAACAAGGGCTTGAGGGCAATTTGAACAAGACCAATATGTAAGAATTGAAATTTCTTACGATGTTCTTGTATGGAGTTTTTTGAAAGAAGAGCAAGCTCTGTATTTTGACCCAAAACATGCATGGTTTGCTCATGTGTTTTGATGATGTAATTTTGAGAAAAATCAAATCGACCAATTTCATAGATAGATCCTTTGTCTACCTTAGGAATTGTCCAATTATGCAATAATTGTTCAATTTGATGAATTTGAAGTTCATTTGTATTTTGAAAAGTTTCAGAATCATTTTGAAGTGATTCTTCAGTATTTTGAAAATTGTTTGACAAAATATTAGCTCTATTTCTAGAACTACCAGATCCTTTGAACCAACTGGAAAAAGAAGACATTGTCGGATCAAGGTAAGCTTGAAAGGTATTACTACCTGCAATTTGTTTGAGAAACGAGGCTAAGTTAAAGGTCGGACTTTTACCTACTCCCTCCACGTGGTCTTACCCGGGTCTTACACTCTTCTGCCCTGCCTCCGAGGTTTCGAACCATCCACTTACAGAACTTAACCTGTAAAACAAACTCAGAACAGATAACAACACTCTCCAAGGATAACTTGAACCTAAATGGCTCTGACCTGGGTTCTATCTAACCTGGGTTCTATTTGGAAGATTTTCCTCAAGATTCAGTTTTGGAGATCCCAAAATCTTCAAAATTCAAAAAATCTTCTCAAAATTCTTCTTATTGTCTCTCAAAAGTCAATAATGAAGCAATTCTCTTTTCTCAAGAATCTTCTTCAAATTACAATTGTAATACTTGCCATGTATTACACCGTCTCTTCACTTTTCAATATCAAGCCGCAAGATGGTATGAAAACTGTATCATGTCTCAAAGATACTGGGGTTCTCCATTTTGTAGAATCAATATTTGGTATCAGAGCCATTTAGGTTCAAGTTATCCTTGGAGAGTGTTGTTATCTGTTCTGAGTTTGTTTTACAGGTTAAGTTCTGTAAGTGGATGGTTCGAAACCTCGGAGGCAGGGCAGAAGAGTGTAAGACCCGGGTAAGACCACGTGGAGGGAGTAGGTAAAAGTCCGACCTTTAACTTAGCCTCGTTTCTCAAACAAATTGCAGGTAGTAATACCTTTCAAGCTTACCTTGATCCGACAATGTCTTCTTTTTCCAGTTGGTTCAAAGGATCTGGTAGTTCTAGAAATAGAGCTAATATTTTGTCAAACAATTTTCAAAATACTGAAGAATCACTTCAAAATGATTCTGAAACTTTTCAAAATACAAATGAACTTCAAATTCATCAAATTGAACAATTATTGCATAATTGGACAATTCCTAAGGTAGACAAAGGATCTATCTATGAAATTGGTCGATTTGATTTTTCTCAAAATTACATCATCAAAACACATGAGCAAACCATGCATGTTTTGGGTCAAAATACAGAGCTTGCTCTTCTTTCAAAAAACTCCATACAAGAACATCGTAAGAAATTTCAATTCTTACATATTGGTCTTGTTCAAATTGCCCTCAAGCCCTTGTTCAGACTTGGACTTGACATTCCTGTCTTGGTTACTCTTCGTGATCAAAGACATTCAAACTTCGAGCATTCGCTCTTGACAGTTCTAGAATCAAATCTAGAATCTGGTCCAATCTTTTCAAACTGCTATCCAAACTTCACAGTCAGTCTTTTTGACAAACATATCTTAAAGACTCTCAAACTTCATGTTCAAACTAAGAATCTTAGTTTGGATGAATCAAATTCATTCGCTGTAATATACAGAGTATATTACAAACTCTTGGGTACGAATCTCAACATTCGTGCTCTTCGTTCGTCTCCAAGAAACGAATCGCTTCTTATGGAGGTGAATGATCTTCATACTAACACCATGATTCCTAAGAGAATTCCATGGAATCTTCAAACTAGGAGCTTAGAATGGGATATTCTAAGAGCCTCCAAACCGGAGCCTCCTCCTTCATCTGATACTCCTAATCAGATTCTTTCATTTCCTGATGGAAGTGTTAGGATGATCTTTGGAGAATCATCAAACAACTCTTCAAACATTTCAAGATCTAGTTCATCTAAATCTTTTCAAAATTTTCAAAATTCAAATGTTTTTCCTTCAAGATTCTCAACTTCATCCAGCAGACTCAAAGATGTCAACTTTGAATCTGTTATCCCGAAAACTCAATATTCTGAATCTGAACAAGATTCACCTACTGCATCTGACATGCAGCCTCCTTCTGAAGACATTCCTCTTCTGAGAAAGAAACATCACAGAAGAAGTTTATCTTCTCAACTCAACGTCATTTCTTCTAGCATTGATAGAAGATCTGAATTCAAAAAAGATCAGTCTCCTAAGGTCAAAAACCTAAGGAAACTTTTTCGTCAAACTTTTTCAAAAGAAGAAATTGAATCTTACTGGGAAGAGTACTTCGCTCAACCAGAAGATATTTCATTTTTCAAATGGATTAATTTCAAAGTTTTTGGTAAACAAAAGAAGCCTTCAAAATCTTCTTCCAAACCCAAATCCTCTTCGAAACCCAAATCCATTCAAGCTTCATCTTCAAAAGAAAAAACTTGGAAAACTTCTTCCAATCAAACTTTCAAATCGGAATATCCTCCTCTTGAAGAGATCGTTATTCCTCATGGGAATGCAGAAGTTACTGCGTCTCCTTTCAAACAAATTCCTGAAGATAGAACTGATAATGCAGCAGCCAAAACTGTTGATGTCAGAAATCTTCAAATTCAGAACAATTACACAAACATTGTTCTTCAAACTATCGGTAATCAGTTAACCAGAATTGAAGCCAATTCTGAAACTGAAGCCAAATTCAAAATTCCCTCTAATGCTTTTTCTTCCATTAGAGATTCTCCTTCTTCCTCGAGTAATCAAAGGTTGCTTTTCAAACCAACCAATCTTACTCCTGATCTTGGTAAGAAATCTTTAGACACTGATTCTGCAGTGATTAAAGAGCTTGCCTCTCAATTTTCAAAAATGTCCGCATCTTCAAAAAATATCAACACAATTGACATTTCAGATGTCGAAAACCAATTTGTTGAAGAAGCACCGCTTCAAGTAAACAGATTGAAATTTCAATCTTCAAAACTTCCAACATTCTATTCTCGTCCTACTCCCTCCACGTGGTCTTACCCGGGTCTTACACTCTTCTGCCCTGCCTCCGAGGTTTCGAACCATCCACTTACAGAACTTAACCTGTAAAACAAACTCAGAACAGATAACAACACTCTCCAAGGATAACTTGAACCTAAATGGCTCTGATACCAAATAGAACCCAGGTTAGATAGAACAAGGATAGTGCGGAATATATTGAAGAAACAATAATCAAAATGCAGAAAAAGATTCAATTGAAATGAAACAATTGAAAAACTTGAACAACAAATTGAAATATTGAAAGTTATATTGAAATTATAACGATGAACGTTACAATGATATTTTGAAATGGAGAAATTAATTGTTGAAGCTAATTAACTCTCAGAGTAACAAACACTCTTGGAGTAACTCTAACTCTCCCAATTAACTCTATTTCTAGAACTACCAGATCCTTTGAACCAACTGGAAAAAGAAGACATTGTCGGATCAAGGTAAGCTTGAAAGGTATTACTACCTGCAATTTGTTTGAGAAACGAGGCTAAGTTAAAGGTCGGACTTTTACCTACTCCCTCGTTTTTTGAAAATGTTTTGGTTTTGATTGAAATTTTTGAAAAGAATTCTTTTGAAAAGATTTTTGAAATTGAGGATGAGATTTTGAAGAAAATCTTTTGGAATTTTGAAAATTTCGTTTCCTCAAAAATGAAGGAAACTTCTTCTTGTTTTTTGAAGAGGGAGGAAGAATTTTTTCAAAACCATATTGTTCACAGAATGAACCCAACTCATGCTTAGACCCAAAACAAATTGCAGGTAGTAATACCTTTCAAGCTTACCTTGATCCGACAATGTCTTCTTTTTCCAGTTGGTTCAAAGGATCTGGTAGTTCTAGAAATAGAGCTAATATTTTGTCAAACAATTTTCAAAATACTGAAGAATCACTTCAAAATGATTCTGAAACTTTTCAAAATACAAATGAACTTCAAATTCATCAAATTGAACAATTATTGCATAATTGGACAATTCCTAAGGTAGACAAAGGATCTATCTATGAAATTGGTCGATTTGATTTTTCTCAAAATTACATCATCAAAACACATGAGCAAACCATGCATGTTTTGGGTCAAAATACAGAGCTTGCTCTTCTTTCAAAAAACTCCATACAAGAACATCGTAAGAAATTTCAATTCTTACATATTGGTCTTGTTCAAATTGCCCTCAAGCCCTTGTTCAGACTTGGACTTGACATTCCTGTCTTGGTTACTCTTCGTGATCAAAGACATTCAAACTTCGAGCATTCGCTCTTGACAGTTCTAGAATCAAATCTAGAATCTGGTCCAATCTTTTCAAACTGCTATCCAAACTTCACAGTCAGTCTTTTTGACAAACATATCTTAAAGACTCTCAAACTTCATGTTCAAACTAAGAATCTTAGTTTGGATGAATCAAATTCATTCGCTGTAATATACAGAGTATATTACAAACTCTTGGGTACGAATCTCAACATTCGTGCTCTTCGTTCGTCTCCAAGAAACGAATCGCTTCTTATGGAGGTGAATGATCTTCATACTAACACCATGATTCCTAAGAGAATTCCATGGAATCTTCAAACTAGGAGCTTAGAATGGGATATTCTAAGAGCCTCCAAACCGGAGCCTCCTCCTTCATCTGATACTCCTAATCAGATTCTTTCATTTCCTGATGGAAGTGTTAGGATGATCTTTGGAGAATCATCAAACAACTCTTCAAACATTTCAAGATCTAGTTCATCTAAATCTTTTCAAAATTTTCAAAATTCAAATGTTTTTCCTTCAAGATTCTCAACTTCATCCAGCAGACTCAAAGATGTCAACTTTGAATCTGTTATCCCGAAAACTCAATATTCTGAATCTGAACAAGATTCACCTACTGCATCTGACATGCAGCCTCCTTCTGAAGACATTCCTCTTCTGAGAAAGAAACATCACAGAAGAAGTTTATCTTCTCAACTCAACGTCATTTCTTCTAGCATTGATAGAAGATCTGAATTCAAAAAAGATCAGTCTCCTAAGGTCAAAAACCTAAGGAAACTTTTTCGTCAAACTTTTTCAAAAGAAGAAATTGAATCTTACTGGGAAGAGTACTTCGCTCAACCAGAAGATATTTCATTTTTCATGAAACAAATTGTTGTCCCAAGGCAGTTCAATCATGGATTAATCAAAAATCAAATGAAGGACTTCCATCAAAAAAGATTCAAGATAAACATGCTGATTTTCTTGCCGAAAAGGGTAGATTATTAGCACTTCTTGCAAAATGCACCAGCCCTGAAGAAATGTCAATTTTAGCAGAGAAAATTGCTGCTCTTGCTGAAAATGCTTCTTCAGTTCAAGATTCCTCAGAAACCAGTTCAGAGGCGGATTTCAACGTCGAAGACAGTTTCTATCAAAATGAAGATGATTTTCTCGCAAATGACTACGATGAAAATCTTTCAAATATTCAAACTACCAAATGACTACATGGACGCAGTTTCCTTGATGACCTCAGAGAATATCGCGTTCAAAAATCAAAAGAATTTTCACTCAAAATAATCAAAGTTAAAAATCAATGTCCACTTTATCCAGAGAATCATTTCTTTTCATAAAAGGACAAATGAGATTTTTGCTTTTTCAAACTTTCGGTGGAGTTGATAGAGTGGTTGGCTAGCTTTTGAAAAGCTGCAGACAAGTCACTGTTCAATCAACGACTTTCAATCTTCAATCACTGTTCAAGATTCCTACTTTTTGGAAAGTAGTCGACAGAGCACTGTTCAATCACTGTTCAATCAAGACTTTTCCAGCTGTAGTTCAATTATTCAATATTCTGATGTAACTTTTCATTTTTAGTCTTCTATAAATGTAAGAGTTCATTTCAATTGTTAGGCAGAGTTAATTGGGAGAGTTAGAGTTACTCCAAGAGTGTTTGTTACTCTGAGAGTTAATTAGCTTCAACAATTAATTTCTCCATTTCAAAATATCATTGTAACGTTCATCGTTATAATTTCAATATAACTTTCAATATTTCAATTTGTTGTTCAAGTTTTTCAATTGTTTCATTTCAATTGAATCTTTTTCTGCATTTTGATTATTGTTTCTTCAATATATTCCGCACTATCCTTGTTCTATCTAACCTGGGTTCTATGTTTGAAGAGTTGTTTGATGATTCTCCAAAGATCATCCTAACACTTCCATCAGGAAATGAAAGAATCTGATTAGGAGTATCAGGTGAAGGAGGAGGCTCCGGTTTGGAGGCTCTTAGAATATCCCATTCTAAGCTCCTAGTTTGAAGATTCCATGGAATTCTCTTAGGAATCATGGTGTTAGTATGAAGATCATTCACCTCCATAAGAAGCGATTCGTTTCTTGGAGACGAACGAAGAGCACGAATGTTGAGATTCGTACCCAAGAGTTTGTAATATACTCTGTATATTACAGCGAATGAATTTGATTCATCCAAACTAAGATTCTTAGTTTGAACATGAAGTTTGA
Source organism: Ligustrum vulgare (assembly GCA_963555705.1). NCBI lineage: Eukaryota > Viridiplantae > Streptophyta > Magnoliopsida > Lamiales > Oleaceae > Ligustrum > Ligustrum vulgare. The sequence continues at coordinate 53,466,227 of OY743183.1, forward strand.
GAGTCTTTAAGATATGTTTGTCAAAAAGACTGACTGTGAAGTTTGGATAGCAGTTTGAAAAGATTGGACCAGATTCTAGATTTGATTCTAGAACTGTCAAGAGCGAATGCTCGAAGTTTGAATGTCTTTGATCACGAAGAGTAACCAAGACAGGAATGTCAAGTCCAAGTCTGAACAAGGGCTTGAGGGCAATTTGAACAAGACCAATATGTAAGAATTGAAATTTCTTACGATGTTCTTGTATGGAGTTTTTTGAAAGAAGAGCAAGCTCTGTATTTTGACCCAAAACATGCATGGTTTGCTCATGTGTTTTGATGATGTAATTTTGAGAAAAATCAAATCGACCAATTTCATAGATAGATCCTTTGTCTACCTTAGGAATTGTCCAATTATGCAATAATTGTTCAATTTGATGAATTTGAAGTTCATTTGTATTTTGAAAAGTTTCAGAATCATTTTGAAGTGATTCTTCAGTATTTTGAAAATTGTTTGACAAAATATTAGCTCTATTTCTAGAACTACCAGATCCTTTGAACCAACTGGAAAAAGAAGACATTGTCGGATCAAGGTAAGCTTGAAAGGTATTACTACCTGCAATTTGTTTGAGAAACGAGGCTAAGTTAAAGGTCGGACTTTTACCTACTCCCTCAAACGATCGTTGATTGAACAGTGACTTGTCTGCAGCTTTTCAATTTTGGACAAGACAAATTCATCAGAATTTCTGACGATCTATCCCGTTTAGTATGAAAGAAATACTAAAAAGATTTAATCAAGAATCTACTTCTAAATCTTCTTCATCTGATTTGAAATCAGAAGTGAGGGAAATGAAGTCTCAAATTTCCTTTTTGGAACGTCAGGTTAAAGAAATTAAACTTGATGTTACCATTATCAAAAATTCCTCTTCAAATATTCAAAATCAAAATGATTCTGATTCTTCTTCTTCTTCCTCAGAAGAATCCTCTGATTCTCGTATTAATGATTTTAGTCCTCTTCAAACTGATGAAGAACGGATTAATGTTATTAATCGAATTCAACTTCAAAAATGGTACTGTCAAATGACAATCGTCGTTGACAAGTCTTTTCAAATTACCACTAGAGTATTAATTGATTCTGGAGCAGATCAAAACTGCATCAGAGAAGGATTAATACCTACAAAATACTTTGAAAAAACTACTGAGCGTCTTTACGGTGCTAGTGGTAAAAAACTCAACATTCAATATAAGCTTTCAAAAGCTCATGTTTGCAATTCAAACATTTGTTTCAAAAATATTTTCTACTTAGTGAAAGATTTGGATCAAGAAGTCATTCTTGGTACTCCTTTCATTATTCAAATTTACCCTTTTCAAGCTAACGAAAATGGTCTTCAAACCAATATTTTCGGTCAAAATTTGTTTTTCAAATTTACCAATCCTCCATCTTTCATGAACGTTAATGCTCTCAAGCAGGCGTCAATTTCTCAAATCATCAACAACATCAATTTCAAAAAACAACACATTTCTTTTCTCAAAGAAGAAATCAAATTTCAGCGGATCTCTGATCAGCTTCAAAATTCAGCTAATAAAGAAAGAATTTCTTTATTTCTCAAAAAATTCGAAACTGAAGTATGTTCTACTATTCCTAATGCTTTTTGGGATAGAAAGAAACATATCGTTTCTCTTCCATATTCAGTTGATTTTCATGAATCAGCTATTCCAACAAAATCTCGTCCTATTCAAATGAACAAAGAACTCCTTGAGTTTTGTACTAAGGAAATCAAGGATCTTCTTGCAAAAGGACTAATTCGTCCTAGTAAGTCTCCTTGGAGTTGTTCCGCGTTCTATGTTCTCAATCAAGCAGAAATTGAGAGGGGTGCGCCCAGACTTGTTATCAATTACAAGCCTCTTAATACTGCCTTGCAATGGATAAGATATCCAATGCCTTATAAGAAAGATCTTCTCAATCGTCTTCAAAAAGCAGTTGTCTTTTCAAAATTTGATATGAAGTCAGGATTTTGGCAGATTCAAATTAAAGAAGAAGATCGCTACAAAACTGCATTCAATGTTCCATTTGGACAATACGAATGGAATGTTATGCCATTTGGACTTAAAAATGCTCCTTCTGAATTTCAAAAAATTATGAATGACATTTTTAATCCTTTTCAAAATTTTCTCATTGTTTACATTGATGATGTTTTACTCTTTTCTGAAAGTTTAGAACAACATTTCAAACATCTGCATATTTTTTTCAATATTGTCAAAATTAATGGTTTAGCAGTTTCTGCAAAGAAAATTGTTTTATGTCAAGAGAGTATTCGTTTTCTTGGACATACAATTTTTCAAGGAACTATTACACCAATTCAAAGAAGTTTGGATTTTACTGATAAATTTCCAGATCAGATCCTTGATAAAACTTCTCTTCAAAGATTTCTTGGGTGCGTGAATTACGTTTCTGATTTTGTCAAAGATATCAGGATTCTTTGTTCCCCACTCTTCAAAAGACTTCAAAATAATCCAAAACCATGGGGCCCTGAGTGTACCTTAGCCATTCAAAAGGTTAAAAGTGCCATTAAGAGTATCCCATGCCTTTCAATTATTGATCCTTGTGCCAATCTTATTGTTGAGACTGACGCGTCAGACTTAGGGTATGGTGGAGTCCTCAAACAGATTCCTGAAGGGTCAAATCAAGAACAGCTGGTCAGATACTATTCTGGTGTTTGGACTGGTCCTCAAAATAACTATTCAACTATCAAAAAAGAAGTCCTTTCTATTGTCCTTTGTGTTTCCAAATTTCAAGATGATTTAATCAACAAATCTTTTGTTTTGAAAACTGATTGCAAGGCATCTAAAGAAGTTTTGCAAAAGGACGTCAAAAATCTTGTTTCAAAACATATCTTTGCAAGATGGCAAGCCATTTTGTCGTGTTTTGATTTTAAAATTCAATATATTCAAGGAAAGGATAACATTCTTGCAGATTTCCTCACAAGAGAATTCCTCACAAAAGAAAGAAAAAGTGAGTCCAAATCAAAAGAGTGATCAACCAAAAGAATACTAATTTTCATTAGTATGGCTTCTTCAAGAAACTTCAAGAATTTCAAACATCCTGCCCCTTCGGCAGTTCAAAATTCCTTTTCCCTTTCTCTTTCAAATCAATTTTCATGTTTGGAAGATTTTCCTCAAGATTCAGTTTTGGAGATCCCAAAATCTTCAAAATTCAAAAAATCTTCTCAAAATTCTTCTTATTGTCTCTCAAAAGTCAATAATGAAGCAATTCTCTTTTCTCAAGAATCTTCTTCAAATTACAATTGTAATACTTGCCATGTATTACACCGTCTCTTCACTTTTCAATATCAAGCCGCAAGATGGTATGAAAACTGTATCATGTCTCAAAGATACTGGGGTTCTCCATTTTGTAGAATCAATATTTGGCAAAAATACTTTGAAACTGTTAATGATTTCAACGAAAATATTAACAGGTTCATTCTTCACTTTGCAATCTTTCATCATGCTTTTGGTGAATTTGCAAATGAATTTTAATGTTTTCAAAATTTGGTACTACTGTGCCTCAGAAGTCAGTAGCTATTCCAGTTCAAACGGTAACTGGTAAAGAATTCTCAAATCCGTTGATGGCTATGAACTTGCCAAAAGTTCAGATGAAGAGTCTCTCTTCTTTCAAAAAATTACTTTAATAAAGATTGTTCTTTATTAAATCAAAATAAAAGACTTCCATCAAACAAACTTCAAGATAAACATGCTGATTTTCTTGCCGAAAAGGATAGATTATTAGCACTTCTTTCAAAATACACCAGCCCTGAAGAAATGTCAATTTTAGCAGATAAAATTGCTGCTATTACTGAAAATGCTTCTTCAGTTCAAGATTCCTCAGAAACCAGTTCAGAGGCGGATTTCAACGTCGAAGACAGTTTCTATCAAAATGAAGATGATTTTCTCGCAAATGACTACGATGAAAATCTTTCAAATATTCAAACTACCAAATGACTACATGGACGCAGTTTCCTTGATGATCTCAGAAAATATCGCGTTCAAAAAAAAAAATCAAAGTTAAAAATCAATGTCCACTTTATCCAGAGAATCATTTCTTTTCATAAAAGGACAAATGAGATTTTTGCTTTTTCAAACTTTCGGTGGAGTTGGTGGAGTGGTTGGCTAGCTTTTTGGAAAAGCTGCAGACAAGTCACTGTTCAATCAACGACTTTCAATCTACAATCACTATTCAAGATTCCTACTTTTTGGAAAGTAGTCGACAGAGCACTGTTCAATCACTGTTCAATCAAGACTTTTCCAGCTGTAGTTCAATTATTCAATATTTTGATGTACCTTTTTCATTTCTAGTCTTCTATAAATGTAAGGGTTCATTTCAATTGTTAGGCAGAGTTAATTGGGAGAGTTAGAGTTACTCCAAGAGTGTTTGTTACTCTGAGAGTTAATTAGCTTCAACAATTAATTTCTCCATTTCAAAATATCATTGTAACGTTCATCGTTATAATTTCAATATAACTTTCAATATTTCAATTTGTTGTTCAAGTTTTTCAATTGTTTCATTTCAATTGAATCTTTTTCTGCATTTTGATTATTGTTTCTTCAATATATTCCGCACTATCCTTGTTCTATCTAACCTGGGTTCTATTTGGTATCAGAGCCATTTAGGTTCAAGTTATCCTTGGAGAGTGTTGTTATCTGTTCTGAGTTTGTTTTACAGGTTAAGTTCTGTAAGTGGATGGTTCGAAACCTCGGAGGCAGGGCAGAAGAGTGTAAGACCCGGGTAAGACCACGTGGAGGGAGTAGGTAAAAGTCCGACCTTTAACTTAGCCTCGTTTCTCAAACAAATTGCAGGTAGTAATACCTTTCAAGCTTACCTTGATCCGACAATGTCTTCTTTTTCCAGTTGGTTCAAAGGATCTGGTAGTTCTAGAAATAGAGCTAATATTTTGTCAAACAATTTTCAAAATACTGAAGAATCACTTCAAAATGATTCTGAAACTTTTCAAAATACAAATGAACTTCAAATTCATCAAATTGAACAATTATTGCATAATTGGACAATTCCTAAGGTAGACAAAGGATCTATCTATGAAATTGGTCGATTTGATTTTTCTCAAAATTACATCATCAAAACACATGAGCAAACCATGCATGTTTTGGGTCAAAATACAGAGCTTGCTCTTCTTTCAAAAAACTCCATACAAGAACATCGTAAGAAATTTCAATTCTTACATATTGGTCTTGTTCAAATTGCCCTCAAGCCCTTGTTCAGACTTGGACTTGACATTCCTGTCTTGGTTACTCTTCGTGATCAAAGACATTCAAACTTCGAGCATTCGCTCTTGACAGTTCTAGAATCAAATCTAGAATCTGGTCCAATCTTTTCAAACTGCTATCCAAACTTCACAGTCAGTCTTTTTGACAAACATATCTTAAAGACTCTCAAACTTCATGTTCAAACTAAGAATCTTAGTTTGGATGAATCAAATTCATTCGCTGTAATATACAGAGTATATTACAAACTCTTGGGTACGAATCTCAACATTCGTGCTCTTCGTTCGTCTCCAAGAAACGAATCGCTTCTTATGGAGGTGAATGATCTTCATACTAACACCATGATTCCTAAGAGAATTCCATGGAATCTTCAAACTAGGAGCTTAGAATGGGATATTCTAAGAGCCTCCAAACCGGAGCCTCCTCCTTCATCTGATACTCCTAATCAGATTCTTTCATTTCCTGATGGAAGTGTTAGGATGATCTTTGGAGAATCATCAAACAACTCTTCAAACATTTCAAGATCTAGTTCATCTAAATCTTTTCAAAATTTTCAAAATTCAAATGTTTTTCCTTCAAGATTCTCAACTTCATCCAGCAGACTCAAAGATGTCAACTTTGAATCTGTTATCCCGAAAACTCAATATTCTGAATCTGAACAAGATTCACCTACTGCATCTGACATGCAGCCTCCTTCTGAAGACATTCCTCTTCTGAGAAAGAAACATCACAGAAGAAGTTTATCTTCTCAACTCAACGTCATTTCTTCTAGCATTGATAGAAGATCTGAATTCAAAAAAGATCAGTCTCCTAAGGTCAAAAACCTAAGGAAACTTTTTCGTCAAACTTTTTCAAAAGAAGAAATTGAATCTTACTGGGAAGAGTACTTCGCTCAACCAGAAGATATTTCATTTTTCAAATGGATTAATTTCAAAGTTTTTGGTAAACAAAAGAAGCCTTCAAAATCTTCTTCCAAACCCAAATCCTCTTCGAAACCCAAATCCATTCAAGCTTCATCTTCAAAAGAAAAAACTTGGAAAACTTCTTCCAATCAAACTTTCAAATCGGAATATCCTCCTCTTGAAGAGATCGTTATTCCTCATGGGAATGCAGAAGTTACTGCGTCTCCTTTCAAACAAATTCCTGAAGATAGAACTGATAATGCAGCAGCCAAAACTGTTGATGTCAGAAATCTTCAAATTCAGAACAATTACACAAACATTGTTCTTCAAACTATCGGTAATCAGTTAACCAGAATTGAAGCCAATTCTGAAACTGAAGTCAAATTCAAAATTCCCTCTAATGCTTTTTCTTCCATTAGAGATTCTCCTTCTTCCTCGAGTAATCAAAGGTTGCTTTTCAAACCAACCAATCTTACTCCTGATCTTGGTAAGAAATCTTTAGACACTGATTCTGCAGTGATTAAAGAGCTTGCCTCTCAATTTTCAAACGAATGTCCCATGAAGAACAAAATTAATAATCTTCAAATTGCTGAAGATATTAAGATTGATCTTCTCAATCTTCTTCATTCATCATCCGATGATGATTCTGAATTAGAGAAAATTTATCAGCATCAAAAAGATTCTGATAATGAATCTAATTCTTCCTCCTCTTCTCATCCTTGCGAAGGTAAAGGTATTTGTGGTTGCAGAACCATTAATGTCCTTACAAAAGAAGAAGAACTTATTCAAGAAATAATTGAGCAGATTGACAATCCTCAATTAAAGAAGAAGTTCTCTTCGCTCCTTCCTTCTTCTTCAAAAACCCATGAATCGTTTAGTATGAAAGGCAGAGTTAATTGGGAGAGTTAGAGTTACTCCAAGAGTGTTTGTTACTCTGAGAGTTAATTAGCTTCAACAATTAATTTCTCCATTTCAAAATATCATTGTAACGTTCATCGTTATAATTTCAATATAACTTTCAATATTTCAATTTGTTGTTCAAGTTTTTCAATTGTTTCATTTCAATTGAATCTTTTTCTGCATTTTGATTATTGTTTCTTCAATATATTCCGCACTATCCTTGTTCTATCTAACCTGAGTTCTATTTGGTATCAGAGCCATTTAGGTTCAAGTTATCCTTGGAGAGTGTTGTTATCTGTTCTGAGTTTGTTTTACAGGTTAAGTTCTGTAAGTGGATGGTTCGAAACCTCGGAGGCAGGGCAGAAGAGTGTAAGACCCGGGTAAGACCACGTGGAGGGAGTAGGTAAAAGTCCGACCTTTAACTTAGCCTCGTTTCTCAAACAAATTGCAGGTAGTAATACCTTTCAAGCTTACCTTGATCCGACAATGTCTTCTTTTTCCAGTTGGTTCAAAGGATCTGGTAGTTCTAGAAATAGAGCTAATATTTTGTCAAACAATTTTCAAAATACTGAAGAATCACTTCAAAATGATTCTGAAACTTTTCAAAATACAAATGAACTTCAAATTCATCAAATTGAACAATTATTGCATAATTGGACAATTCCTAAGGTAGACAAAGGATCTATCTATGAAATTGGTCGATTTGATTTTTCTCAAAATTACATCATCAAAACACATGAGCAAACCATGCATGTTTTGGGTCAAAATACAGAGCTTGCTCTTCTTTCAAAAAACTCCATACAAGAACATCGTAAGAAATTTCAATTCTTACATATTGGTCTTGTTCAAATTGCCCTCAAGCCCTTGTTCAGACTTGGACTTGACATTCCTGTCTTGGTTACTCTTCGTGATCAAAGACATTCAAACTTCGAGCATTCGCTCTTGACAGTTCTAGAATCAAATCTAGAATCTGGTCCAATCTTTTCAAACTGCTATCCAAACTTCACAGTCAGTCTTTTTGACAAACATATCTTAAAGACTCTCAAACTTCATGTTCAAACTAAGAATCTTAGTTTGGATGAATCAAATTCATTCGCTGTAATATACAGAGTATATTACAAACTCTTGGGTACGAATCTCAACATTCGTGCTCTTCGTTCGTCTCCAAGAAACGAATCGCTTCTTATGGAGGTGAATGATCTTCATACTAACACCATGATTCCTAAGAGAATTCCATGGAATCTTCAAACTAGGAGCTTAGAATGGGATATTCTAAGAGCCTCCAAACCGGAGCCTCCTCCTTCATCTGATACTCCTAATCAGATTCTTTCATTTCCTGATGGAAGTGTTAGGATGATCTTTGGAGAATCATCAAACAACTCTTCAAACATTTCAAGATCTAGTTCATCTAAATCTTTTCAAAATTTTCAAAATTCAAATGTTTTTCCTTCAAGATTCTCAACTTCATCCAGCAGACTCAAAGATGTCAACTTTGAATCTGTTATCCCGAAAACTCAATATTCTGAATCTGAACAAGATTCACCTACTGCATCTGACATGCAGCCTCCTTCTGAAGACATTCCTCTTCTGAGAAAGAAACATCACAGAAGAAGTTTATCTTCTCAACTCAACGTCATTTCTTCTAGCATTGATAGAAGATCTGAATTCAAAAAAGATCAGTCTCCTAAGGTCAAAAACCTAAGGAAACTTTTTCGTCAAACTTTTTCAAAAGAAGAAATTGAATCTTACTGGGAAGAGTACTTCGCTCAACCAGAAGATATTTCATTTTTCAAATGGATTAATTTCAAAGTTTTTGGTAAACAAAAGAAGCCTTCAAAATCTTCTTCCAAACCCAAATCCTCTTCGAAACCCAAATCCATTCAAGCTTCATCTTCAAAAGAAAAAACTTGGAAAACTTCTTCCAATCAAACTTTCAAATCGGAATATCCTCCTCTTGAAGAGATCGTTATTCCTCATGGGAATGCAGAAGTTACTGCGTCTCCTTTCAAACAAATTCCTGAAGATAGAACTGATAATGCAGCAGCCAAAACTGTTGATGTCAGAAATCTTCAAATTCAGAACAATTACACAAACATTGTTCTTCAAACTATCGGTAATCAGTTAACCAGAATTGAAGCCAATTCTGAAACTGAAGCCAAATTCAAAATTCCCTCTAATGCTTTTTCTTCCATTAGAGATTCTCCTTCTTCCTCGAGTAATCAAAGGTTGCTTTTCAAACCAACCAATCTTACTCCTGATCTTGGTAAGAAATCTTTAGACACTGATTCTGCAGTGATTAAAGAGCTTGCCTCTCAATTTTCAAAAATGTCCGCATCTTCAAAAAATATCAACACAATTGACATTTCAGATGTCGAAAACCAATTTGTTGAAGAAGCACCGCTTCAAGTAAACAGATTGAAATTTCAATCTTCAAAACTTCCAACATTCTATTCTCGTCCTACTCAACCAGATTTACTTTTAGAAGAATCATCTTTTAGAAGGAAAGTCACTGAGACATACTCAGGCGACGAAATCGTTGAATGGAATATTGATGGAATGACGGAATTCCAGATTATTCAAACTATCAATAAAATGTATGTTTGCTTCAATGCTTACAGATGTCAAAAGATTGATGAAGTGAATGCTTGTAATAATCTTATTATTGGCTTCACTGGACAATTAAAGGGATGGTGGTCTAACTACCTTAACGATGCAAGTCGTTTTGAGGTTATTAATGCCACAAAAACCGAAAATGATCAGATTGTTTCTGATACATTGACGACCCTTGTTTTTGCCATTATCAAACATTTTATTGGATCCCCTGAATTCCTCCAGGATAGATCGTCAGAAATTCTGATGAATTTGTCTTGTCCAAAATTGCACGACTTCAGATGGTATAAGGATATCTTCCTTACCAGAGTCATGCTTCGCGACGACTGCAATCAAGAGTTCTGGAAAGAAAGATTTCTATCTGGACTTCCTAAACTTTTTGCAGAGAAAGTTCGCAATTCAATCAAACTTCAATTTAACAATTCAATTCCTTTTGGTGACTTAACTTATGGCGAACTTGTTAGTTACGTCAATAAGGAAGGGTTATCCCTCTGTAATGATATCAAACTCAAAGCCAAACTCAAATCTGAAAGTTTTGGGTCTAAGCATGAGTTGGGTTCATTCTGTGAACAATATGGTTTTGAAAAAATTCTTCCTCCCTCTTCAAAAAACAAGAAGAAGTTTCCTTCATTTTTGAGGAAACGAAATTTTCAAAATTCCAAAAGATTTTCTTCAAAATCTCATCCTCAATTTCAAAAATCTTTTCAAAAGAATTCTTTTCAAAAATTTCAATCAAAACCAAAACATTTTCAAAAAACTGGTGATTCAGCCAAGGTCACTTGTTTCAAGTGTCATCAAACTGGTCATTATTCAAACGAATGTCCCATGAAGAACAAAATTAATAATCTTCAAATTGCTGAAGATATTAAGATTGATCTTCTCAATCTTCTTCATTCATCATCCGATGATGATTCTGAATTAGAGAAAATTTATCAGCATCAAGAAGATTCTGATAATGAATCTAATTCTTCCTCCTCTTCTCATCCTTGCGAAGGTAAAGGTATTTGTGGTTGCAGAACCATTAATGTCCTTACAAAAGAAGAAGAACTTATTCAAGAAATAATTGAGCAGATTGACAATCCTCAATTAAAGAAGAAGTTCTCTTCGCTCCTTCCTTCTTCTTCAAAAACCCATGAATCGTTTAGTATGAAAGAAATACTAAAAAGATTTAATCAAGAATCTACTTCTAAATCTTCTTCATCTGATTTGAAATCAGAAGTGAGGGAAATGAAGTCTCAAATTTCCTTTTTGGAACGTCAGGTTAAAGAAATTAAACTTGATGTTACCATTATCAAAAATTCCTCTTCAAATATTCAAAATCAAAATAATTCTGATTCTTCTTCTTCTTCCTCAGAAGAATCCTCTGATTCTCGTATTAATGATTTTAGTCCTCTTCAAACTGATGAAGAAAGGATTAATGTTATTAATCGAATTCAACTTCAAAAATGGTACTGTCAAATGACAATCGTCGTTGACAAGTCTTTTCAAATTACCACTAGAGTATTAATTGATTCTGGAGCAGATCAAAACTGCATCAGAGAAGGATTAATACCTTCAAAATACTTTGAGCAAACTACCGAACGTCTCTACGGAGCAGGAGGCAAAAAGCTCAACATTCAAAATAAACTTTCAAAAGCTCATGTTTTCAAATCAAACATTTGTTTCAAAAATGAATTTCTTTTGGTGAAAGATTTGGATCAAGAAGCAATTCTTGGAATTCCTTTCATCGTTCAAATTACCCCTTTTCAAGCTAACGAAAATGGTCTTCAGACCAATGTTTTCGGTCAAAATTTGATTTTCAAATTCATGCATCATACATCTCCAGCAGATGTTCATGATTTCAAAAGAACATCGATTTCTCAAATTAAGAATATTAATTTAAGAAATTTCAAAAAGAAAGAATCTTCAATTTTCAAAAAAGACAAATTGACAGATCACTTTCCTCAAAATTTCCTTGGATCCATTAATAAAGAATCTTTCTTTATTAAATCCTTTTCAAAAGACAATCACGGGTGTCTCCCACTCATCAAAATAAACCAAAATTGTCAAAAGTCGTGGGTCCCAGATAACACCTTTGTCACCTTTGTCAAAAGTGTCATTATTGGTATCCTTTTCATTATTGCTTCAAAGACTTTTTCCCATGTCCAAACAGCTGTGTCAGACATAGGATTAGGTGGGATCGGTAAGGGAAACCTACAGTCGATTTCCTTTGAATCAATTCAAAAACAACAGTATTTTTACTATTCTAGTAACAATAACTGTTTTCAAAATTACTTTTCAAAAAACAAAATTTTTCAAAATAATTTTTGGGATAACTGTTTCACGGAGAAATTTCCCTATAAATTAGAGAGATTCCGAGTGACTGAAAGGCCACCCCAAAAGAGTGTTCAAACAAAAGGTATCAAAATTGATTGGTACAACAAAGTTCTTGAAGACATGGCTTCCTCCATGGCCACTTCCTCAAAAAACAAGAATAAGGGCAAGAAAGTTGCTCTTACTCCTCTTCCTTCAATCGAAGACTTTGTTCAAACTTCCAGCAGAAGTGCTTCTGCTTCAAATATTCCTCAAATTTCCACTTCAAACAACTTTTCTGTTCTTGGCAAAATTCCTCAAACCCCAGAAAAGCCAAGACCTTCAAACTACAAAAAGGCCGTTCTTACTGGTTCAGGAAAACTTCCTGAAATCAATAAAAGCCCTTTTCAATATACCATCAAAAATCCCTTTCTTTCTGTTCTTACATTGGAACCTTCTTGGATTGAAAAATATTCTGATTACAATGATTGTTTATCAAATATTTTTCCTTCAGGTTTCCATTTCATGCCAACATCAATTCAAAAGAACCGTGAGTTTTATGAAAAGATCCTTCTCAAAACAGGATCAGCCATCATTACTCATACTCAAAATAAAGAAAATCCTCAAAATATTGATTTTTCAAAATGTTCAATTGTCAAGGTTTTGTCATATGATGACTGGGGACAGCAACCTTGGATTGAGAAAAAGATGAACCTTGCAAAAGGTGAAACTTTCTCTTCAAAATTCAATTACTTGGATTATCAAGATGCCTGGTTTAATGCCTTTTTGTTTAGACCAGTGAATCATTCTTGGTTCATCCTTTTTCATCAAAATTGCCAAAATAATTTTCCCCAATGGTTTCAAAATTGGTTTAATTATTTTGGACTTGAAGAAAGTATTCTACCCAGTCTCTCTCTTCAAGGATTCAAACATTTCAAAAATGAGGCTAAAGATTTGCTTAAGTCTCAGGAGAATCTTCTCCTTCAATTTTCCTTCAATTTCAAAGTCTCATGGATTCTTTGTTGGGACTTTTTTCTTCTTCAAAATATTGATTCTTTCAGTCCTCAAAGGATTGTTAGGAGATTCAAAATAAAATGGTGGGCAAAATTTCATGAAACAAATTGTTGTCCCAAGGCAGTTCAATCATGGATTAATCAAAAATCAAATGAAGGACTTCCATCAAAAAAGATTCAAGATAAACATGCTGATTTTCTTGCCGAAAAGGGTAGATTATTAGCACTTCTTGCAAAATGCACCAGCCCTGAAGAAATGTCAATTTTAGCAGAGAAAATTGCTGCTCTTGCTGAAAATGCTTCTTCAGTTCAAGATTCCTCAGAAACCAGTTCAGAGGCGGATTTCAACGTCGAAGACAGTTTCTATCAAAATGAAGATGATTTTCTCGCAAATGACTACGATGAAAATCTTTCAAATATTCAAACTACCAAATGACTACATGGACGCAGTTTCCTTGATGACCTCAGAGAATATCGCGTTCAAAAATCAAAAGAATTTTCACTCAAAATAATCAAAGTTAAAAATCAATGTCCACTTTATCCAGAGAATCATTTCTTTTCATAAAAGGACAAATGAGATTTTTGCTTTTTCAAACTTTCGGTGGAGTTGATAGAGTGGTTGGCTAGCTTTTGAAAAGCTGCAGACAAGTCACTGTTCAATCAACGACTTTCAATCTTCAATCACTGTTCAAGATTCCTACTTTTTGGAAAGTAGTCGACAGAGCACTGTTCAATCACTGTTCAATCAAGACTTTTCCAGCTGTAGTTCAATTATTCAATATTCTGATGTAACTTTTCATTTTTAGTCTTCTATAAATGTAAGAGTTCATTTCAATTGTTAGGCAGAACAAGGATAGTGCGGAATATATTGAAGAAACAATAATCAAAATGCAGAAAAAGATTCAATTGAAATGAAACAATTGAAAAACTTGAACAACAAATTGAAATATTGAAAGTTATATTGAAATTATAACGATGAACGTTACAATGATATTTTGAAATGGAGAAATTAATTGTTGAAGCTAATTAACTCTCAGAGTAACAAACACTCTTGGAGTAACTCTAACTCTCCCAATTAACTCTGCCTATTTGGTATCCACGTGCTCTGATACCAAATAGAACCCAGGTTAGATAGAACAAGGATAGTGCGGAATATATTGAAGAAACAATAATCAAAATGCAGAAAAAGATTCAATTGAAATGAAACAATTGAAAAACTTGAACAACAAATTGAAATATTGAAAGTTATATTGAAATTATAACGATGAACGTTACAATGATATTTTGAAATGGAGAAATTAATTGTTGAAGCTAATTAACTCTCAGAGTAACAAACACTCTTGGAGTAACTCTAACTCTCCCAATTAACTCTGCCTAACAATTGAAATGAACCCTTACATTTATAGAAGACTAGAAATGAAAAAGGTACATCAAAATATTGAATAATTGAACTACAGCTGGAAAAGTCTTGATTGAACAGTGATTGAACAGTGCTCTGTCGACTACTTTCCAAAAAGTAGGAATCTTGAATAGTGATTGTAGATTGAAAGTCGTTGATTGAACAGTGACTTGTCTGCAGCTTTTCCAAAAAGCTAGCCAACCACTCCACCAACTCCACCGAAAGTTTGAAAAAGCAAAAATCTCATTTGTCCTTTTATGAAAAGAAATGATTCTCTGGATAAAGTGGACATTGATTTTTAACTTTGATTTTTTTTTTTTTTTTTTTTTTTTTTTTTTTTTTGAACGCGATATTTTCTGAGATCATCAAGGAAACTGCGTCCATGTAGTCATTTGGTAGTTTGAATATTTGAAAGATTTTCATCGTAGTAATTTGCGAGAAAATCATCTTCATTTTGATAGAAACTGTCTTCGACGTTGAAATCCGCCTCTGAACTGGTTTCTGAGGAATCTTGAACTGAAGAAGCATTTTCAGTAATAGCAGCAATTTTATCTGCTAAAATTGACATTTCTTCAGGGCTGGTGTATTTTGAAAGAAGTGCTAATAATCTATCCTTTTCGGCAAGAAAATCAGCATGTTTATCTTGAAGTTTGTTTGATGGAAGTCTTTTATTTTGATTTAATAAAGAACAATCTTTATTAAAGTAATTTTTTGAAAGAAGAGAGACTCTTCATCTGAACTTTTGGCAAGTTCATAGCCATCAACGGATTTGAGAATTCTTTACCAGTTACCGTTTGAACTGGAATAGCTACTGACTTCTGAGGCACAGTAGTACCAAATTTTGAAAACATTAAAATTCATTTGCAAATTCACCAAAAGCATGATGAAAGATTGCAAAGTGAAGAATGAACCTGTTAATATTTTCGTTGAAATCATTAACAGTTTCAAAGTATTTTTGCCAAATATTGATTCTACAAAATGGAGAACCCCAGTATCTTTGAGACATGATACAGTTTTCATACCATCTTGCGGCTTGATATTGAAAAGTGAAGAGACGGTGTAATACATGGCAAGTATTACAATTGTAATTTGAAGAAGATTCTTGAGAAAAGAGAATTGCTTCATTATTGACTTTTGAGAGACAATAAGAAGAATTTTGAGAAGATTTTTTGAATTTTGAAGATTTTGGGATCTCCAAAACTGAATCTTGAGGAATATTTGAAGCAGAAGCACTTCTGCTGGAAGTTTGAACAAAGTCTTCGATTGAAGGAAGAGGAGTAAGAGCAACTTTCTTGCCCTTATTCTTGTTTTTTGAGGAAGTGGCCATGGAGGAAGCCATGTCTTCAAGAACTTTGTTGTACCAATCAATTTTGATACCTTTTGTTTGAACACTCTTTTGGGGTGGCCTTTCAGTCACTCGGAATCTCTCTAATTTATAGGGAAATTTCTCCGTGAAACAGTTATCCCAAAAATTATTTTGAAAAATTTTGTTTTTTGAAAAGTAATTTTGAAAACAGTTATTGTTACTAGAATAGTAAAAATACTGTTGTTTTTGAATTGATTCAAAGGAAATCGACTGTAGGTTTCCCTTACCGATCCCACCTAATCCTATGTCTGACACAGCTGTTTGGACATGGGAAAAAGTCTTTGAAGCAATAATGAAAAGGATACCAATAATGACACTTTTGACAAAGGTGACAAAGGTGTTATCTGGGACCCACGACTTTTGACAATTTTGGTTTATTTTGATGAGTGGGAGACACCCGTGATTGTCTTTTGAAAAGGATTTAATAAAGAAAGATTCTTTATTAATGGATCCAAGGAAATTTTGAGGAAAGTGATCTGTCAATTTGTCTTTTTTGAAAATTGAAGATTCTTTCTTTTTGAAATTTCTTAAATTAATATTCTTAATTTGAGAAATCGATGTTCTTTTGAAATCATGAACATCTGCTGGAGATGTATGATGCATGAATTTGAAAATCAAATTTTGACCGAAAACATTGGTCTGAAGACCATTTTCGTTAGCTTGAAAAGGGGTAATTTGAACGATGAAAGGAATTCCAAGAATTGCTTCTTGATCCAAATCTTTCACCAAAAGAAATTCATTTTTGAAACAAATGTTTGATTTGAAAACATGAGCTTTTGAAAGTTTATTTTGAATGTTGAGCTTTTTGCCTCCTGCTCCGTAGAGACGTTCGGTAGTTTGCTCAAAGTATTTTGAAGGTATTAATCCTTCTCTGATGCAGTTTTGATCTGCTCCAGAATCAATTAATACTCTAGTGGTAATTTGAAAAGACTTGTCAACGACGATTGTCATTTGACAGTACCATTTTTGAAGTTGAATTCGATTAATAACATTAATCCTTTCTTCATCAGTTTGAAGAGGACTAAAATCATTAATACGAGAATCAGAGGATTCTTCTGAGGAAGAAGAAGAAGAATCAGAATTATTTTGATTTTGAATATTTGAAGAGGAATTTTTGATAATGGTAACATCAAGTTTAATTTCTTTAACCTGACGTTCCAAAAAGGAAATTTGAGACTTCATTTCCCTCACTTCTGATTTCAAATCAGATGATGAAGATTTAGAAGTAGATTCTTGATTAAATCTTTTTAGTATTTCTTTCATACTAAACGATTCATGGGTTTTTGAAGAAGAAGGAAGGAGCGAAGAGAACTTCTTCTTTAATTGAGGATTGTCAATCTGCTCAATTATTTCTTGAATAAGTTCTTCTTCTTTTGTAAGGACATTAATGGTTCTGCAACCACAAATACCTTTACCTTCGCAAGGATGAGAAGAGGAGGAAGAATTAGATTCATTATCAGAATCTTCTTGATGCTGATAAATTTTCTCTAATTCAGAATCATCATCGGATGATGAATGAAGAAGATTGAGAAGATCAATCTTAATATCTTCAGCAATTTGAAGATTATTAATTTTGTTCTTCATGGGACATTCGTTTGAATAATGACCAGTTTGATGACACTTGAAACAAGTGACCTTGGCTGAATCACCAGTTTTTTGAAAATGTTTTGGTTTTGATTGAAATTTTTGAAAAGAATTCTTTTGAAAAGATTTTTGAAATTGAGGATGAGATTTTGAAGAAAATCTTTTGGAATTTTGAAAATTTCGTTTCCTCAAAAATGAAGGAAACTTCTTCTTGTTTTTTGAAGAGGGAGGAAGAATTTTTTCAAAACCATATTGTTCACAGAATGAACCCAACTCATGCTTAGACCCAAAACTTTCAGATTTGAGTTTGGCTTTGAGTTTGATATCATTACAGAGGGATAACCCTTCCTTATTGACGTAACTAACAAGTTCGCCATAAGTTAAGTCACCAAAAGGAATTGAATTGTTAAATTGAAGTTTGATTGAATTGCGAACTTTCTCTGCAAAAAGTTTAGGAAGTCCAGATAGAAATCTTTCTTTCCAGAACTCTTGATTGCAGTCGTCGCGAAGCATGACTCTGGTAAGGAAGATATCCTTATACCATCTGAAGTCGTGCAATTTTGGACAAGACAAATTCATCAGAATTTCTGACGATCTATCCTGGAGGAATTCAGGGGATCCAATAAAATGTTTGATAATGGCAAAAACAAGGGTCGTCAATGTATCAGAAACAATCTGATCATTTTCGGTTTTTGTGGCATTAATAACCTCAAAACGACTTGCATCGTTAAGGTAGTTAGACCACCATCCCTTTAATTGTCCAGTGAAGCCAATAATAAGATTATTACAAGCATTCACTTCATCAATCTTTTGACATCTGTAAGCATTGAAGCAAACATACATTTTATTGATAGTTTGAATAATCTGGAATTCCGTCATTCCATCAATATTCCATTCAACGATTTCGTCGCCTGAGTATGTCTCAGTGACTTTCCTTCTAAAAGATGATTCTTCTAAAAGTAAATCTGGTTGAGTAGGACGAGAATAGAATGTTGGAAGTTTTGAAGATTGAAATTTCAATCTGTTTACTTGAAGCGGTGCTTCTTCAACAAATTGGTTTTCGACATCTGAAATGTCAATTGTGTTGATATTTTTTGAAGATGCGGACATTTTTGAAAATTGAGAGGCAAGCTCTTTAATCACTGCAGAATCAGTGTCTAAAGATTTCTTACCAAGATCAGGAGTAAGATTGGTTGGTTTGAAAAGCAACCTTTGATTACTCGAGGAAGAAGGAGAATCTCTAATGGAAGAAAAAGCATTAGAGGGAATTTTGAATTTGGCTTCAGTTTCAGAATTGGCTTCAATTCTGGTTAACTGATTACCGATAGTTTGAAGAACAATGTTTGTGTAATTGTTCTGAATTTGAAGATTTCTGACATCAACAGTTTTGGCTGCTGCATTATCAGTTCTATCTTCAGGAATTTGTTTGAAAGGAGACGCAGTAACTTCTGCATTCCCATGAGGAATAACGATCTCTTCAAGAGGAGGATATTCCGATTTGAAAGTTTGATTGGAAGAAGTTTTCCAAGTTTTTTTTTTTGAAGATGAAGCTTGAATGGATTTGGGTTTCGAAGAGGATTTGGGTTTGGAAGAAGATTTTGAAGGCTTCTTTTGTTTACCAAAAACTTTGAAATTAATCCATTTGAAAAATGAAATATCTTCTGGTTGAGCGAAGTACTCTTCCCAGTAAGATTCAATTTCTTCTTTTGAAAAAGTTTGACGAAAAAGTTTCCTTAGGTTTTTGACCTTAGGAGACTGATCTTTTTTGAATTCAGATCTTCTATCAATGCTAGAAGATATGACGTTGAGTTGAGAAGATAAACTTCTTCTGTGATGTTTCTTTCTCAGAAGAGGAATGTCTTCAGAAGGAGGCTGCATGTCAGATGCAGTAGGTGAATCTTGTTCAGATTCAGAATATTGAGTTTTCGGGATAACAGATTCAAAGTTGACATCTTTGAGTCTGCTGGATGAAGTTGAGAATCTTGAAGGAAAAACATTTGAATTTTGAAAATTTTGAAAAGATTTAGATGAACTAGATCTTGAAATGTTTGAAGAGTTGTTTGATGATTCTCCAAAGATCATCCTAACACTTCCATCAGGAAATGAAAGAATCTGATTAGGAGTATCAGATGAAGGAGGAGGCTCCGGTTTGGAGGCTCTTAGAATATCCCATTCTAAGCTCCTAGTTTGAAGATTCCATGGAATTCTCTTAGGAATCATGGTGTTAGTATGAAGATCATTCACCTCCATAAGAAGCGATTCGTTTCTTGGAGACGAACGAAGAGCACGAATGTTGAGATTCGTACCCAAGAGTTTGTAATATACTCTGTATATTACAGCGAATGAATTTGATTCATCCAAACTAAGATTCTTAGTTTGAACATGAAGTTTGAGAGTCTTTAAGATATGTTTGTCAAAAAGACTGACTGTGAAGTTTGGATAGCAGTTTGAAAAGATTGGACCAGATTCTAGATTTGATTCTAGAACTGTCAAGAGCGAATGCTCGAAGTTTGAATGTCTTTGATCACGAAGAGTAACCAAGACAGGAATGTCAAGTCCAAGTCTGAACAAGGGCTTGAGGGCAATTTGAACAAGACCAATATGTAAGAATTGAAATTTCTTACGATGTTCTTGTATGGAGTTTTTTGAAAGAAGAGCAAGCTCTGTATTTTGACCCAAAACATGCATGGTTTGCTCATGTGTTTTGATGATGTAATTTTGAGAAAAATCAAATCGACCAATTTCATAGATAGATCCTTTGTCTACCTTAGGAATTGTCCAATTATGCAATAATTGTTCAATTTGATGAATTTGAAGTTCATTTGTATTTTGAAAAGTTTCAGAATCATTTTGAAGTGATTCTTCAGTATTTTGAAAATTGTTTGACAAAATATTAGCTCTATTTCTAGAACTACCAGATCCTTTGAACCAACTGGAAAAAGAAGACATTGTCGGATCAAGGTAAGCTTGAAAGGTATTACTACCTGCAATTTGTTTGAGAAACGAGGCTAAGTTAAAGGTCGGACTTTTACCTACTCCCTCCACGTGGTCTTACCCGGGTCTTACACTTTTCGGCAAGAAAATCAGCATGTTCATCTAAATCTTTTCAAAATTTTCAAAATTCAAATGTTTTTCCTTCAAGATTCTCAACTTCATCCAGCAGACTCAAAGATGTCAACTTTGAATCTGTTATCCCGAAAACTCAATATTCTGAATCTGAACAAGATTCACCTACTGCATCTGACATGCAGCCTCCTTCTGAAGACATTCCTCTTCTGAGAAAGAAACATCACAGAAGAAGTTTATCTTCTCAACTCAACGTCATATCTTCTAGCATTGATAGAAGATCTGAATTCAAAAAAGATCAGTCTCCTAAGGTCAAAAACCTAAGGAAACTTTTTCGTCAAACTTTTTCAAAAGAAGAAATTGAATCTTACTGGGAAGAGTACTTCGCTCAACCAGAAGATATTTCATTTTTCAAATGGATTAATTTCAAAGTTTTTGGTAAACAAAAGAAGCCTTCAAAATCTTCTTCCAAACCCAAATCCTCTTCGAAACCCAAATCCATTCAAGCTTCATCTTCAAAAGAAAAAACTTGGAAAACTTCTTCCAATCAAACTTTCAAATCGGAATATCCTCCTCTTGAAGAGATCGTTATTCCTCATGGGAATGCAGAAGTTACTGCGTCTCCTTTCAAACAAATTCCTGAAGATAGAACTGATAATGCAGCAGCCAAAACTGTTGATGTCAGAAATCTTCAAATTCAGAACAATTACACAAACATTGTTCTTCAAACTATCGGTAATCAGTTAACCAGAATTGAAGCCAATTCTGAAACTGAAGCCAAATTCAAAATTCCCTCTAATGCTTTTTCTTCCATTAGAGATTCTCCTTCTTCCTCGAGTAATCAAAGGTTGCTTTTCAAACCAACCAATCTTACTCCTGATCTTGGTAAGAAATCTTTAGACACTGATTCTGCAGTGATTAAAGAGCTTGCCTCTCAATTTTCAAAAATGTCCGCATCTTCAAAAAATATCAACACAATTGACATTTCAGATGTCGAAAACCAATTTGTTGAAGAAGCACCGCTTCAAGTAAACAGATTGAAATTTCAATCTTCAAAACTTCCAACATTCTATTCTCGTCCTACTCAACCAGATTTACTTTTAGAAGAATCATCTTTTAGAAGGAAAGTCACTGAGACATACTCAGGCGACGAAATCGTTGAATGGAATATTGATGGAATGACGGAATTCCAGATTATTCAAACTATCAATAAAATGTATGTTTGCTTCAATGCTTACAGATGTCAAAAGATTGATGAAGTGAATGCTTGTAATAATCTTATTATTGGCTTCACTGGACAATTAAAGGGATGGTGGTCTAACTACCTTAACGATGCAAGTCGTTTTGAGGTTATTAATGCCACAAAAACCGAAAATGATCAGATTGTTTCTGATACATTGACGACCCTTGTTTTTGCCATTATCAAACATTTTATTGGATCCCCTGAATTCCTCCAGGATAGATCGTCAGAAATTCTGATGAATTTGTCTTGTCCAAAATTGCACGACTTCAGATGGTATAAGGATATCTTCCTTACCAGAGTCATGCTTCGCGACGACTGCAATCAAGAGTTCTGGAAAGAAAGATTTCTATCTGGACTTCCTAAACTTTTTGCAGAGAAAGTTCGCAATTCAATCAAACTTCAATTTAACAATTCAATTCCTTTTGGTGACTTAACTTATGGCGAACTTGTTAGTTACGTCAATAAGGAAGGGTTATCCCTCTGTAATGATATCAAACTCAAAGCCAAACTCAAATCTGAAAGTTTTGGGTCTAAGCATGAGTTGGGTTCATTCTGTGAACAATATGGTTTTGAAAAAATTCTTCCTCCCTCTTCAAAAAACAAGAAGAAGTTTCCTTCATTTTTGAGGAAACGAAATTTTCAAAATTCCAAAAGATTTTCTTCAAAATCTCATCCTCAATTTCAAAAATCTTTTCAAAAGAATTCTTTTCAAAAATTTCAATCAAAACCAAAACATTTTCAAAAAACTGGTGATTCAGCCAAGGTCACTTGTTTCAAGTGTCATCAAACTGGTCATTATTCAAACGAATGTCCCATGAAGAACAAAATTAATAATCTTCAAATTGCTGAAGATATTAAGATTGATCTTCTCAATCTTCTTCATTCATCATCCGATGATGATTCTGAATTAGAGAAAATTTATCAGCATCAAGAAGATTCTGATAATGAATCTAATTCTTCCTCCTCTTCTCATCCTTGCGAAGGTAAAGGTATTTGTGGTTGCAGAACCATTAATGTCCTTACAAAAGAAGAAGAACTTATTCAAGAAATAATTGAGCAGATTGACAATCCTCAATTAAAGAAGAAGTTCTCTTCGCTCCTTCCTTCTTCTTCAAAAACCCATGAATCGTTTAGTATGAAAGAAATACTAAAAAGATTTAATCAAGAATCTACTTCTAAATCTTCATCATCTGATTTGAAATCAGAAGTGAGGGAAATGAAGTCTCAAATTTCCTTTTTGGAACGTCAGGTTAAAGAAATTAAACTTGATGTTACCATTATCAAAAATTCCTCTTCAAATATTCAAAATCAAAATAATTCTGATTCTTCTTCTTCTTCCTCAGAAGAATCCTCTGATTCTCGTATTAATGATTTTAGTCCTCTTCAAACTGATGAAGAAAGGATTAATGTTATTAATCGAATTCAACTTCAAAAATGGTACTGTCAAATGACAATCGTCGTTGACAAGTCTTTTCAAATTACCACTAGAGTATTAATTGATTCTGGAGCAGATCAAAACTGCATCAGAGAAGGATTAATACCTTCAAAATACTTTGAGCAAACTACCGAACGTCTCTACGGAGCAGGAGGCAAAAAGCTCAACATTCAAAATAAACTTTCAAAAGCTCATGTTTTCAAATCAAACATTTGTTTCAAAAATGAATTTCTTTTGGTGAAAGATTTGGATCAAGAAGCAATTCTTGGAATTCCTTTCATCGTTCAAATTACCCCTTTTCAAGCTAACGAAAATGGTCTTCAGACCAATGTTTTCGGTCAAAATTTGATTTTCAAATTCATGCATCATACATCTCCAGCAGATGTTCATGATTTCAAAAGAACATCGATTTCTCAAATTAAGAATATTAATTTAAGAAATTTCAAAAAGAAAGAATCTTCAATTTTCAAAAAAGACAAATTGACAGATCACTTTCCTCAAAATTTCCTTGGATCCATTAATAAAGAATCTTTCTTTATTAAATCCTTTTCAAAAGACAATCACGGGTGTCTCCCACTCATCAAAATAAACCAAAATTGTCAAAAGTCGTGGGTCCCAGATAACACCTTTGTCACCTTTGTCAAAAGTGTCATTATTGGTATCCTTTTCATTATTGCTTCAAAGACTTTTTCCCATGTCCAAACAGCTGTGTCAGACATAGGATTAGGTGGGATCGGTAAGGGAAACCTACAGTCGATTTCCTTTGAATCAATTCAAAAACAACAGTATTTTTACTATTCTAGTAACAATAACTGTTTTCAAAATTACTTTTCAAAAAACAAAATTTTTCAAAATAATTTTTGGGATAACTGTTTCACGGAGAAATTTCCCTATAAATTAGAGAGATTCCGAGTGACTGAAAGGCCACCCCAAAAGAGTGTTCAAACAAAAGGTATCAAAATTGATTGGTACAACAAAGTTCTTGAAGACATGGCTTCCTCCATGGCCACTTCCTCAAAAAACAAGAATAAGGGCAAGAAAGTTGCTCTTACTCCTCTTCCTTCAATCGAAGACTTTGTTCAAACTTCCAGCAGAAGTGCTTCTGCTTCAAATATTCCTCAAATTTCCACTTCAAACAACTTTTCTGTTCTTGGCAAAATTCCTCAAACCCCAGAAAAGCCAAGACCTTCAAACTACAAAAAGGCTGTTCTTACTGGTTCAGGAAAACTTCCTGAAATCAATAAAAGCCCTTTTCAATATACCATCAAAAATCCCTTTCTTTCTGTTCTTACATTGGAACCTTCTTGGATTGAAAAATATTCTGATTACAATGATTGTTTATCAAATATTTTTCCTTCAGGTTTCCATTTCATGCCAACATCAATTCAAAAGAACCGTGAGTTTTATGAAAAGATCCTTCTCAAAACAGGATCAGCCATCATTACTCATACTCAAAATAAAGAAAATCCTCAAAATATTGATTTTTCAAAATGTTCAATTGTCAAGGTTTTGTCATATGATGACTGGGGACAGCAACCTTGGATTGAGAAAAAGATGAACCTTGCAAAAGGTGAAACTTTCTCTTCAAAATTCAATTACTTGGATTATCAAGATGCCTGGTTTAATGCCTTTTTGTTTAGACCAGTGAATCATTCTTGGTTCATCCTTTTTCATCAAAATTGCCAAAATAATTTTCCCCAATGGTTTCAAAATTGGTTTAATTATTTTGGACTTGAAGAAAGTATTCTACCCAGTCTCTCTCTTCAAGGATTCAAACATTTCAAAAATGAGGCTAAAGATTTGCTTAAGTCTCAGGAGAATCTTCTCCTTCAATTTTCCTTCAATTTCAAAGTCTCATGGATTCTTTGTTGGGACTTTTTTCTTCTTCAAAATATTGATTCTTTCAGTCCTCAAAGGATTGTTAGGAGATTCAAAATAAAATGGTGGGCAAAATTTCATGAAACAAATTGTTGTCCCAAGGCAGTTCAATCATGGATTAATCAAAAATCAAATGAAGGACTTCCATCAAAAAAGATTCAAGATAAACATGCTGATTTTCTTGCCGAAAAGGGTAGATTATTAGCACTTCTTGCAAAATGCACCAGCCCTGAAGAAATGTCAATTTTAGCAGAGAAAATTGCTGCTCTTGCTGAAAATGCTTCTTCAGTTCAAGATTCCTCAGAAACCAGTTCAGAGGCGGATTTCAACGTCGAAGACAGTTTCTATCAAAATGAAGATGATTTTCTCGCAAATGACTACGATGAAAATCTTTCAAATATTCAAACTACCAAATGACTACATGGACGCAGTTTCCTTGATGACCTCAGAGAATATCGCGTTCAAAAATCAAAAGAATTTTCACTCAAAATAATCAAAGTTAAAAATCAATGTCCACTTTATCCAGAGAATCATTTCTTTTCATAAAAGGACAAATGAGATTTTTGCTTTTTCAAACTTTCGGTGGAGTTGATAGAGTGGTTGGCTAGCTTTTGAAAAGCTGCAGACAAGTCACTGTTCAATCAACGACTTTCAATCTTCAATCACTGTTCAAGATTCCTACTTTTTGGAAAGTAGTCGACAGAGCACTGTTCAATCACTGTTCAATCAAGACTTTTCCAGCTGTAGTTCAATTATTCAATATTCTGATGTAACTTTTCATTTTTAGTCTTCTATAAATGTAAGAGTTCATTTCAATTGTTAGGCAGAGTTAATTGGGAGAGTTAGAGTTACTCCAAGAGTGTTTGTTACTCTGAGAGTTAATTAGCTTCAACAATTAATTTCTCCATTTCAAAATATCATTGTAACGTTCATCGTTATAATTTCAATATAACTTTCAATATTTCAATTTGTTGTTCAAGTTTTTCAATTGTTTCATTTCAATTGAATCTTTTTCTGCATTTTGATTATTGTTTCTTCAATATATTCCGCACTATCCTTGTTCTATCTAACCTGGGTTCTATTTGGTATCAGAGCAAACCATGTGGTATCCACGTGCCTATTTGGTATCCACGTGCCTATTTGGGTCTAAGCATGAGTTGGGTTCATTCTGTGAACAATATGGTTTTGAAAAAATTCTTCCTCCCTCTTCAAAAAACAAGAAGAAGTTTCCTTCATTTTTGAGGAAACGAAATTTTCAAAATTCCAAAAGATTTTCTTCAAAATCTCATCCTCAATTTCAAAAATCTTTTCAAAAGAATTCTTTTCAAAAATTTCAATCAAAACCAAAACATTTTCAAAAAACTGGTGATTCAGCCAAGGTCACTTGTTTCAAGTGTCATCAAACTGGTCATTATTCAAACGAATGTCCCATGAAGAACAAAATTAATAATCTTCAAATTGCTGAAGATATTAAGATTGATCTTCTCAATCTTCTTCATTCATCATCCGATGATGATTCTGAATTAGAGAAAATTTATCAGCATCAAGAAGATTCTGATAATGAATCTAATTCTTCCTCCTCTTCTCATCCTTGCGAAGGTAAAGGTATTTGTGGTTGCAGAACCATTAATGTCCTTACAAAAGAAGAAGAACTTATTCAAGAAATAATTGAGCAGATTGACAATCCTCAATTAAAGAAGAAGTTCTCTTCGCTCCTTCCTTCTTCTTCAAAAACCCATGAATCGTTTAGTATGAAAGAAATACTAAAAAGATTTAATCAAGAATCTACTTCTAAATCTTCTTCATCTGATTTGAAATCAGAAGTGAGGGAAATGAAGTCTCAAATTTCCTTTTTGGAACGTCAGGTTAAAGAAATTAAACTTGATGTTACCATTATCAAAAATTCCTCTTCAAATATTCAAAATCAAAATAATTCTGATTCTTCTTCTTCTTCCTCAGAAGAATCCTCTGATTCTCGTATTAATGAATTTAGTCCTCTTCAAACTGATGAAGAAAGGATTAATGTTATTAATCGAATTCAACTTCAAAAATGGTACTGTCAAATGACAATCGTCGTTGACAAGTCTTTTCAAATTACCACTAGAGTATTAATTGATTCTGGAGCAGATCAAAACTGCATCAGAGAAGGATTAATACCTTCAAAATACTTTGAGCAAACTACCGAACGTCTCTACGGAGCAGGAGGCAAAAAGCTCAACATTCAAAATAAACTTTCAAAAGCTCATGTTTTCAAATCAAACATTTGTTTCAAAAATGAATTTCTTTTGGTGAAAGATTTGGATCAAGAAGCAATTCTTGGAATTCCTTTCATCGTTCAAATTACCCCTTTTCAAGCTAACGAAAATGGTCTTCAGACCAATGTTTTCGGTCAAAATTTGATTTTCAAATTCATGCATCATACATCTCCAGCAGATGTTCATGATTTCAAAAGAACATCGATTTCTCAAATTAAGAATATTAATTTAAGAAATTTCAAAAAGAAAGAATCTTCAATTTTCAAAAAAGACAAATTGACAGATCACTTTCCTCAAAATTTCCTTGGATCCATTAATAAAGAATCTTTCTTTATTAAATCCTTTTCAAAAGACAATCACGGGTGTCTCCCACTCATCAGAATAAACCAAAATTGTCAAAAGTCGTGGGTCCCAGATAACACCTTTGTCACCTTTGTCAAAAGTGTCATTATTGGTATCCTTTTCATTATTGCTTCAAAGACTTTTTCCCATGTCCAAACAGCTGTGTCAGACATAGGATTAGGTGGGATCGGTAAGGGAAACCTACAGTCGATTTCCTTTGAATCAATTCAAAAACAACAGTATTTTTACTATTCTAGTAACAATAACTGTTTTCAAAATTACTTTTCAAAAAACAAAATTTTTCAAAATAATTTTTGGGATAACTGTTTCACGGAGAAATTTCCCTATAAATTAGAGAGATTCCGAGTGACTGAAAGGCCACCCCAAAAGAGTGTTCAAACAAAAGGTATCAAAATTGATTGGTACAACAAAGTTCTTGAAGACATGGCTTCCTCCATGGCCACTTCCTCAAAAAACAAGAATAAGGGCAAGAAAGTTGCTCTTACTCCTCTTCCTTCAATCGAAGACTTTGTTCAAACTTCCAGCAGAAGTGCTTCTGCTTCAAATATTCCTCAAATTTCCACTTCAAACAACTTTTCTGTTCTTGGCAAAATTCCTCAAACCCCAGAAAAGCCAAGACCTTCAAACTACAAAAAGGCCGTTCTTACTGGTTCAGGAAAACTTCCTGAAATCAATAAAAGCCCTTTTCAATATACCATCAAAAATCCCTTTCTTTCTGTTCTTACATTGGAACCTTCTTGGATTGAAAAATATTCTGATTACAATGATTGTTTATCAAATATTTTTCCTTCAGGTTTCCATTTCATGCCAACATCAATTCAAAAGAACCGTGAGTTTTATGAAAAGATCCTTCTCAAAACAGGATCAGCCATCATTACTCATACTCAAAATAAAGAAAATCCTCAAAATATTGATTTTTCAAAATGTTCAATTGTCAAGGTTTTGTCATATGATGACTGGGGACAGCAACCTTGGATTGAGAAAAAGATGAACCTTGCAAAAGGTGAAACTTTCTCTTCAAAATTCAATTACTTGGATTATCAAGATGCCTGGTTTAATGCCTTTTTGTTTAGACCAGTGAATCATTCTTGGTTCATCCTTTTTCATCAAAATTGCCAAAATAATTTTCCCCAATGGTTTCAAAATTGGTTTAATTATTTTGGACTTGAAGAAAGTATTCTACCCAGTCTCTCTCTTCAAGGATTCAAACATTTCAAAAATGAGGCTAAAGATTTGCTTAAGTCTCAGGAGAATCTTCTCCTTCAATTTTCCTTCAATTTCAAAGTCTCATGGATTCTTTGTTGGGACTTTTTTCTTCTTCAAAATATTGATTCTTTCAGTCCTCAAAGGATTGTTAGGAGATTCAAAATAAAATGGTGTTACAAGCATTCACTTCATCAATCTTTTGACATCTGTAAGCATTGAAGCAAACATACATTTTATTGATAGTTTGAATAATCTGGAATTCCGTCATTCCATCAATATTTCAAATGGATTAATTTCAAAGTTTTTGGTAAACAAAAGAAGCCTTCAAAATCTTCTTCCAAACCCAAATCCTCTTCGAAACCCAAATCCATTCAAGCTTCATCTTCAAAAGAAAAAACTTGGAAAACTTCTTCCAATCAAACTTTCAAATCGGAATATCCTCCTCTTGAAGAGATCGTTATTCCTCATGGGAATGCAGAAGTTACTGCGTCTCCTTTCAAACAAATTCCTGAAGATAGAACTGATAATGCAGCAGCCAAAACTGTTGATGTCAGAAATCTTCAAATTCAGAACAATTACACAAACATTGTTCTTCAAACTATCGGTAATCAGTTAACCAGAATTGAAGCCAATTCTGAAACTGAAGCCAAATTCAAAATTCCCTCTAATGCTTTTTCTTCCATTAGAGATTCTCCTTCTTCCTCGAGTAATTAAAGGTTGCTTTTCAAACCAACCAATCTTACTCCTGATCTTGGTAAGAAATCTTTAGACACTGATTCTGCAGTGATTAAAGAGCTTGCCTCTCAATTTTCAAAAATGTCCGCATCTTCAAAAAATATCAACACAATTGACATTTCAGATGTCGAAAACCAATTTGTTGAAGAAGCACCGCTTCAAGTAAACAGATTGAAATTTCAATCTTCAAAACTTCCAACATTCTATTCTCGTCCTACTCAACCAGATTTACTTTTAGAAGAATCATCTTTTAGAAGGAAAGTCACTCCAGTTGGTTCAAAGGATCTGGTAGTTCTAGAAATAGAGCTAATATTTTGTCAAACAATTTTGAATCTGTTATCCCGAAAACTCAATATTCTGAATCTGAACAAGATTCACCTACTGCATCTGACATGCAGCCTCCTTCTGAAGACATTCCTCTTCTGAGAAAGAAACATCACAGAAGAAGTTTATCTTCTCAACTCAACGTCATATCTTCTAGCATTGATAGAAGATCTGAATTCAAAAAAGATCAGTCTCCTAAGGTCAAAAACCTAAGGAAACTTTTTCGTCAAACTTTTTCAAAAGAAGAAATTGAATCTTACTGGGAAGAGTACTTCGCTCAACCAGAAGATATTTCATTTTTCAAATGGATTAATTTCAAAGTTTTTGGTAAACAAAAGAAGCCTTCAAAATCTTCTTCCAAACCCAAATCCTCTTCGAAACCCAAATCCATTCAAGCTTCATCTTCAAAAGAAAAAACTTGGAAAACTTCTTCCAATCAAACTTTCAAATCGGAATATCCTCCTCTTGAAGAGATCGTTATTCCTCATGGGAATGCAGAAGTTACTGCGTCTCCTTTCAAACAAATTCCTGAAGATAGAACTGATAATGCAGCAGCCAAAACTGTTGATGTCAGAAATCTTCAAATTCAGAACAATTACACAAACATTGTTCTTCAAACTATCGGTAATCAGTTAACCAGAATTGAAGCCAATTCTGAAACTGAAGCCAAATTCAAAATTCCCTCTAATGCTTTTTCTTCCATTAGAGATTCTCCTTCTTCCTCGAGTAATCAAAGGTTGCTTTTCAAACCAACCAATCTTACTCCTGATCTTGGTAAGAAATCTTTAGACACTGATTCTGCAGTGATTTTTCAAAAGCTAGCCAACCACTCTATCAACTCCACCAGTCGGACTTTTACCTACTCCCTCCACGTGGTCTTACCCGGGTCTTACACTCTTCTGCCCTGCCTCCGAGGTTTCGAACCATCCACTTACAGAACTTAACCTGTAAAACAAACTCAGAACAGATAACAACACTCTCCAAGGATAACTTGAACCTAAATGGCTCTGATACCAAATAGAACCCAGGTTAGATAGAACAAGGATAGTGCGGAATATATTGAAGAAACAATAATCAAAATGCAGAAAAAGATTCAATTGAAATGAAACAATTGAAAAACTTGAACAACAAATTGAAATATTGAAAGTTATATTGAAATTATAACGATGAACGTTACAATGATATTTTGAAATGGAGAAATTAATTGTTGAAGCTAATTAACTCTCAGAGTAACAAACACTCTTGGAGTAACTCTAACTCTCCCAATTAACTCTGCCTAACAATTGAAATGAACTCTTACATTTATAGAAGACTAAAAATGAAAAGTTACATCAGAATATTGAATAATTGAACTACAGCTGGAAAAGTCTTGATTGAACAGTGATTGAACAGTGCTCTGTCGACTACTTTCCAAAAAGTAGGAATCTTGAACAGTGATTGAAGATTGAAAGTCGTTGATTGAACAGTGACTTGTCTGCAGCTTTTCAAAAGCTAGCCAACCACTCTATCAACTCCACCAGGATTTTTGATGGTATATTGAAAAGGGCTTTTATTGATTTCAGGAAGTTTTCCTGAACCAGTAAGAACGGCCTTTTTGTAGTTTGAAGGTCTTGGCTTTTCTGGGGTTTGAGGAATTTTGCCAAGAACAGAAAAGTTGTTTGAAGTGGAAATTTGAGGAATATTTGAAGCAGAAGCACTTCTGCTGGAAGTTTGAACAAAGTCTTCGATTGAAGGAAGAGGAGTAAGAGCAACTTTCTTGCCCTTATTCTTGTTTTTTGAGGAAGTGGCCATGGAGGAAGCCATGTCTTCAAGAACTTTGTTGTACCAATCAATTTTGATACCTTTTGTTTGAACACTCTTTTGGGGTGGCCTTTCAGTCACTCGGAATCTCTCTAATTTATAGGGAAATTTCTCCGTGAAACAGTTATCCCAAAAATTATTTTGAAAAATTTTGTTTTTTGAAAAGTAATTTTGAAAACAGTTATTGTTACTAGAATAGTAAAAATACTGTTGTTTTTGAATTGATTCAAAGGAAATCGACTGTAGGTTTCCCTTACCGATCCCACCTAATCCTATGTCTGACACAGCTGTTTGGACATGGGAAAAAGTCTTTGAAGCAATAATGAAAAGGATACCAATAATGACACTTTTGACAAAGGTGACAAAGGTGTTATCTGGGACCCACGACTTTTGACAATTTTGGTTTATTTTGATGAGTGGGAGACACCCGTGATTGTCTTTTGAAAAGGATTTAATAAAGAAAGATTCTTTATTAATGGATCCAAGGAAATTTTGAGGAAAGTGATCTGTCAATTTGTCTTTTTTGAAAATTGAAGATTCTTTCTTTTTGAAATTTCTTAAATTAATATTCTTAATTTGAGAAATCGATGTTCTTTTGAAATCATGAACATCTGCTGGAGATGTATGATGCATGAATTTGAAAATCAAATTTTGACCGAAAACATTGGTCTGAAGACCATTTTCGTTAGCTTGAAAAGGGGTAATTTGAACGATGAAAGGAATTCCAAGAATTGCTTCTTGATCCAAATCTTTCACCAAAAGAAATTCATTTTTGAAACAAATGTTTGATTTGAAAACATGAGCTTTTGAAAGTTTATTTTGAATGTTGAGCTTTTTGCCTCCTGCTCCGTAGAGACGTTCGGTAGTTTGCTCAAAGTATTTTGAAGGTATTAATCCTTCTCTGATGCAGTTTTGATCTGCTCCAGAATCAATTAATACTCTAGTGGTAATTTGAAAAGACTTGTCAACGACGATTGTCATTTGACAGTACCATTTTTGAAGTTGAATTCGATTAATAACATTAATCCTTTCTTCATCAGTTTGAAGAGGACTAAAATCATTAATACGAGAATCAGAGGATTCTTCTGAGGAAGAAGAAGAAGAATCAGAATTATTTTGATTTTGAATATTTGAAGAGGAATTTTTGATAATGGTAACATCAAGTTTAATTTCTTTAACCTGACGTTCCAAAAAGGAAATTTGAGACTTCATTTCCCTCACTTCTGATTTCAAATCAGATGATGAAGATTTAGAAGTAGATTCTTGATTAAATCTTTTTAGTATTTCTTTCATACTAAACGATTCATGGGTTTTTGAAGAAGAAGGAAGGAGCGAAGAGAACTTCTTCTTTAATTGAGGATTGTCAATCTGCTCAATTATTTCTTGAATAAGTTCTTCTTCTTTTGTAAGGACATTAATGGTTCTGCAACCACAAATACCTTTACCTTCGCAAGGATGAGAAGAGGAGGAAGAATTAGATTCATTATCAGAATCTTCTTGATGCTGATAAATTTTCTCTAATTCAGAATCATCATCGGATGATGAATGAAGAAGATTGAGAAGATCAATCTTAATATCTTCAGCAATTTGAAGATTATTAATTTTGTTCTTCATGGGACATTCGTTTGAATAATGACCAGTTTGATGACACTTGAAACAAGTGACCTTGGCTGAATCGAATATATTGAAGAAACAATAATCAAAATGCAGAAAAAGATTCAATTGAAATGAAACAATTGAAAAACTTGAACAACAAATTGAAATATTGAAAGTTATATTGAAATTATAACGATGAACGTTACAATGATATTTTGAAATGGAGAAATTAATTGTTGAAGCTAATTAACTCTCAGAGTAACAAACACTCTTGGAGTAACTCTAACTCTCCCAATTAACTCTGCCTAACAATTGAAATGAACCCTTACATTTATAGAAGACTAGAAATGAAAAAGGTACATCAAAATATTGAATAATTGAACTACAGCTGGAAAAGTCTTGATTGAACAGTGATTGAACAGTGCTCTGTCGACTACTTTCCAAAAAGTAGGAATCTTGAATAGTGATTGTAGATTGAAAGTCGTTGATTGAACAGTGACTTGTCTGCAGCTTTTCCAAAAAGCTAGCCAACCACTCCACCAACTCCACCGAAAGTTTGAAAAAGCAAAAATCTCATTTGTCCTTTTATGAAAAGAAATGATTCTCTGGATAAAGTGGACATTGATTTTTAACTTTGATTTTTTTTTTTTTTTTTTTTTTTTTTGAACGCGATATTTTCTGAGATCATCAAGGAAACTGCGTCCATGTAGTCATTTGGTAGTTTGAATATTTGAAAGATTTTCATCGTAGTCATTTGCGAGAAAATCATCTTCATTTTGATAGAAACTGTCTTCGACGTTGAAATCCGCCTCTGAACTGGTTTCTGAGGAATCTTGAACTGAAGAAGCATTTTCAGTAATAGCAGCAATTTTATCTGCTAAAATTGACATTTCTTCAGGGCTGGTGTATTTTGAAAGAAGTGCTAATAATCTATCCTTTTCGGCAAGAAAATCAGCATGTTTATCTTGAAGTTTGTTTGATGGAAGTCTTTTATTTTGATTTAATAAAGAACAATCTTTATTAAAGTAATTTTTTGAAAGAAGAGAGACTCTTCATCTGAACTTTTGGCAAGTTCATAGCCATCAACGGATTTGAGAATTCTTTACCAGTTACCGTTTGAACTGGAATAGCTACTGACTTCTGAGGCACAGTAGTACCAAATTTTGAAAACATTAAAATTCATTTGCAAATTCACCAAAAGCATGATGAAAGATTGCAAAGTGAAGAATGAACCTGTTAATATTTTCGTTGAAATCATTAACAGTTTCAAAGTATTTTTGCCAAATATTGATTCTACAAAATGGAGAACCCCAGTATCTTTGAGACATGATACAGTTTTCATACCATCTTGCGGCTTGATATTGAAAAGTGAAGAGACGGTGTAATACATGGCAAGTATTACAATTGTAATTTGAAGAAGATTCTTGAGAAAAGAGAATTGCTTCATTATTGACTTTTGAGAGACAATAAGAAGAATTTTGAGAAGATTTTTTGAATTTTGAAGATTTTGGGATCTCCAAAACTGAATCTTGAGGAAAATCTTCCAAACATGAAAATTGATTTGAAAGAGAAAGGGAAAAGGAATTTTGAACTGCCGAAGGGGCAGGATGTTTGAAATTCTTGAAGTTTCTTGAAGAAGCCATACTAATGAAAATTAGTATTCTTTTGGTTGATCACTCTTTTGATTTGGACTCACTTTTTCTTTCTTTTGTGAGGAATTCTCTTGTGAGGAAATCTGCAAGAATGTTATCCTTTCCTTGAATATATTGAATTTTAAAATCAAAACACGACAAAATGGCTTGCCATCTTGCAAAGATATGTTTTGAAACAAGATTTTTGACGTCCTTTTGCAAAACTTCTTTAGATGCCTTGCAATCAGTTTTCAAAACAAAAGATTTGTTGATTAAATCATCTTGAAATTTGGAAACACAAAGGACAATAGAAAGGACTTCTTTTTTGATAGTTGAATAGTTATTTTGAGGACCAGTCCAAACACCAGAATAGTATCTGACCAGCTGTTCTTGATTTGACCCTTCAGGAATCTGTTTGAGGACTCCACCATACCCTAAGTCTGACGCGTCAGTCTCAACAATAAGATTGGCACAAGGATCAATAATTGAAAGGCATGGGATACTCTTAATGGCACTTTTAACCTTTTGAATGGCTAAGGTACACTCAGGGCCCCATGGTTTTGGATTATTTTGAAGTCTTTTGAAGAGTGGGGAACAAAGAATCCTGATATCTTTGACAAAATCAGAAACGTAATTCACGCACCCAAGAAATCTTTGAAGAGAAGTTTTATCAAGGATCTGATCTGGAAATTTATCAGTAAAATCCAAACTTCTTTGAATTGGTGTAATAGTTCCTTGAAAAATTGTATGTCCAAGAAAACGAATACTCTCTTGACATAAAACAATTTTCTTTGCAGAAACTGCTAAACCATTAATTTTGACAATATTGAAAAAAATATGCAGATGTTTGAAATGTTGTTCTAAACTTTCAGAAAAGAGTAAAACATCATCAATGTAAACAATGAGAAAATTTTGAAAAGGATTAAAAATGTCATTCATAATTTTTTGAAATTCAGAAGGAGCATTTTTAAGTCCAAATGGCATAACATTCCATTCGTATTGTCCAAATGGAACATTGAATGCAGTTTTGTAGCGATCTTCTTCTTTAATTTGAATCTGCCAAAATCCTGACTTCATATCAAATTTTGAAAAGACAACTGCTTTTTGAAGACGATTGAGAAGATCTTTCTTATAAGGCATTGGATATCTTATCCATTGCAAGGCAGTATTAAGAGGCTTGTAATTGATAACAAGTCTGGGCGCACCCCTCTCAATTTCTGCTTGATTGAGAACATAGAACGCGGAACAACTCCAAGGAGACTTACTAGGACGAATTAGTCCTTTTGCAAGAAGATCCTTGATTTCCTTAGTACAAAACTCAAGGAGTTCTTTGTTCATTTGAATAGGACGAGATTTTGTTGGAATAGCTGATTCATGAAAATCAACTGAATATGGAAGAGAAACGATATGTTTCTTTCTATCCCAAAAAGCATTAGGAATAGTAGAACATACTTCAGTTTCGAATTTTTTGAGAAATAAAGAAATTCTTTCTTTATTAGCTGAATTTTGAAGCTGATCAGAGATCCGCTGAAATTTGATTTCTTCTTTGAGAAAAGAAATGTGTTGTTTTTTGAAATTGATGTTGTTGATGATTTGAGAAATTGACGCCTGCTTGAGAGCATTAACGTTCATGAAAGATGGAGGATTGGTAAATTTGAAAAACAAATTTTGACCGAAAATATTGGTTTGAAGACCATTTTCGTTAGCTTGAAAAGGGTAAATTTGAATAATGAAAGGAGTACCAAGAATGACTTCTTGATCCAAATCTTTCACTAAGTAGAAAATATTTTTGAAACAAATGTTTGAATTGCAAACATGAGCTTTTGAAAGCTTATATTGAATGTTGAGTTTTTTACCACTAGCACCGTAAAGACGCTCAGTAGTTTTTTCAAAGTATTTTGTAGGTATTAATCCTTCTCTGATGCAGTTTTGATCTGCTCCAGAATCAATTAATACTCTAGTGGTAATTTGAAAAGACTTGTCAACGACGATTGTCATTTGACAGTACCATTTTTGAAGTTGAATTCGATTAATAACATTAATCCGTTCTTCATCAGTTTGAAGAGGACTAAAATCATTAATACGAGAATCAGAGGATTCTTCTGAGGAAGAAGAAGAAGAATCAGAATCATTTTGATTTTGAATATTTGAAGAGGAATTTTTGATAATGGTAACATCAAGTTTAATTTCTTTAAACTGACGTTCCAAAAAGGAAATTTGAGACTTCATTTCCCTCACTTCTGATTTCAAATCAGATGAAGAAGATTTAGAAGTAGATTCTTGATTAAATCTTTTTAGTATTTCTTTCATACTAAACGATTCATGGGTTTTTGAAGAAGAAGGAAGGAGCGAAGAGAACTTCTTCTTTAATTGAGGATTGTCAATCTGCTCAATTATTTCTTGAATAAGTTCTTCTTCTTTTGTAAGGACATTAATGGTTCTGCAACCACAAATACCTTTACCTTCGCAAGGATGAGAAGAGGAGGAAGAATTAGATTCATTATCAGAATCTTTTTGATGCTGATAAATTTTCTCTAATTCAGAATCATCATCGGATGATGAATGAAGAAGATTGAGAAGATCAATCTTAATATCTTCAGCAATTTGAAGATTATTAATTTTGTTCTTCATGGGACATTCGTTTGAAAATTGAGAGGCAAGCTCTTTAATCACTGCAGAATCAGTGTCTAAAGATTTCTTACCAAGATCAGGAGTAAGATTGGTTGGTTTGAAAAGCAACCTTTGATTACTCGAGGAAGAAGGAGAATCTCTAATGGAAGAAAAAGCATTAGAGGGAATTTTGAATTTGGCTTCAGTTTCAGAATTGGCTTCAATTCTGGTTAACTGATTACCGATAGTTTGAAGAACAATGTTTGTGTAATTGTTCTGAATTTGAAGATTTCTGACATCAACAGTTTTGGCTGCTGCATTATCAGTTCTATCTTCAGGAATTTGTTTGAAAGGAGACGCAGTAACTTCTGCATTCCCATGAGGAATAACGATCTCTTCAAGAGGAGGATATTCCGATTTGAAAGTTTGATTGGAAGAAGTTTTCCAAGTTTTTTTTTTTGAAGATGAAGCTTGAATGGATTTGGGTTTCGAAGAGGATTTGGGTTTGGAAGAAGATTTTGAAGGCTTCTTTTGTTTACCAAAAACTTTGAAATTAATCCATTTGAAAAATGAAATATCTTCTGGTTGAGCGAAGTACTCTTCCCAGTAAGATTCAATTTCTTCTTTTGAAAAAGTTTGACGAAAAAGTTTCCTTAGGTTTTTGACCTTAGGAGACTGATCTTTTTTGAATTCAGATCTTCTATCAATGCTAGAAGATATGACGTTGAGTTGAGAAGATAAACTTCTTCTGTGATGTTTCTTTCTCAGAAGAGGAATGTCTTCAGAAGGAGGCTGCATGTCAGATGCAGTAGGTGAATCTTGTTCAGATTCAGAATATTGAGTTTTCGGGATAACAGATTCAAAGTTGACATCTTTGAGTCTGCTGGATGAAGTTGAGAATCTTGAAGGAAAAACATTTGAATTTTGAAAATTTTGAAAAGATTTAGATGAACTAGATCTTGAAATGTTTGAAGAGTTGTTTGATGATTCTCCAAAGATCATCCTAACACTTCCATCAGGAAATGAAAGAATCTGATTAGGAGTATCAGATGAAGGAGGAGGCTCCGGTTTGGAGGCTCTTAGAATATCCCATTCTAAGCTCCTAGTTTGAAGATTCCATGGAATTCTCTTAGGAATCATGGTGTTAGTATGAAGATCATTCACCTCCATAAGAAGCGATTCGTTTCTTGGAGACGAACGAAGAGCACGAATGTTGAGATTCGTACCCAAGAGTTTGTAATATACTCTGTATATTACAGCGAATGAATTTGATTCATCCAAACTAAGATTCTTAGTTTGAACATGAAGTTTGAGAGTCTTTAAGATATGTTTGTCAAAAAGACTGACTGTGAAGTTTGGATAGCAGTTTGAAAAGATTGGACCAGATTCTAGATTTGATTCTAGAACTGTCAAGAGCGAATGCTCGAAGTTTGAATGTCTTTGATCACGAAGAGTAACCAAGACAGGAATGTCAAGTCCAAGTCTGAACAAGGGCTTGAGGGCAATTTGAACAAGACCAATATGTAAGAATTGAAATTTCTTACGATGTTCTTGTATGGAGTTTTTTGAAAGAAGAGCAAGCTCTGTATTTTGACCCAAAACATGCATGGTTTGCTCATGTGTTTTGATGATGTAATTTTGAGAAAAATCAAATCGACCAATTTCATAGATAGATCCTTTGTCTACCTTAGGAATTGTCCAATTATGCAATAATTGTTCAATTTGATGAATTTGAAGTTCATTTGTATTTTGAAAAGTTTCAGAATCATTTTGAAGTGATTCTTCAGTATTTTGAAAATTGTTTGACAAAATATTAGCTCTATTTCTAGAACTACCAGATCCTTTGAACCAACTGGAAAAAGAAGACATTGTCGGATCAAGGTAAGCTTGAAAGGTATTACTACCTGCAATTTGTTTGAGAAACGAGGCTAAGTTAAAGGTCGGACTTTTACCTACTCCCTCCACGTGGTCTTACCCGGGTCTTACACTCTTCTGCCCTGCCTCCGAGGTTTCGAACCATCCACTTACAGAACTTAACCTGTAAAACAAACTCAGAACAGATAACAACACTCTCCAAGGATAACTTGAACCTAAATGGCTCTGATACCAAATAGAACCCAGGTTAGATAGAACAAGGATAGTGCGGAATATATTGAAGAAACAATAATCAAAATGCAGAAAAAGATTCAATTGAAATGAAACAATTGAAAAACTTGAACAACAAATTGAAATATTGAAAGTTATATTGAAATTATAACGATGAACGTTACAATGATATTTTGAAATGGAGAAATTAATTGTTGAAGCTAATTAACTCTCAGAGTAACAAACACTCTTGGAGTAACTCTAACTCTCCCAATTAACTCTGCCTAACAATTGAAATGAACTCTTACATTTATAGAAGACTAAAAATGAAAAGTTACATCAGAATATTGAATAATTGAACTACAGCTGGAAAAGTCTTGATTGAACAGTGATTGAACAGTGCTCTGTCGACTACTTTCCAAAAAGTAGGAATCTTGAACAGTGATTGAAGATTGAAAGTCGTTGATTGAACAGTGACTTGTCTGCAGCTTTTCAAAAGCTAGCCAACCACTCTATCAACTCCACCGAAAGTTTGAAAAAGCAAAAATCTCATTTGTCCTTTTATGAAAAGAAATGATTCTCTGGATAAAGTGGACATTGATTTTTAACTTTGATTATTTTGAGTGAAAATTCTTTTGATTTTTGAACGCGATATTCTCTGAGGTCATCAAGGAGACTGCGTCCATGTAGTCATTTGGTAGTTTGAATATTTGAAAGATTTTCATCGTAGTCATTTGCGAGAAAATCATCTTCATTTTGATAGAAACTGTCTTCGACGTTGAAATCCGCCTCTGAACTGGTTTCTGAGGAATCTTGAACTGAAGAAGCATTTTCAGCAAGAGCAGCAATTTTCTCTGCTAAAATTGACATTTCTTCAGGGCTGGTGCATTTTGCAAGAAGTGCTAATAATCTACCCTTTTCGGCAAGAAAATCAGCATGTTTATCTTGAATCTTTTTTGATGGAAGTCCTTCATTTGATTTTTGATTAATCCATGATTGAACTGCCTTGGGACAACAATTTGTTTCATGAAATTTTGCCCACCATTTTATTTTGAATCTCCTAACAATCCTTTGAGGACTGAAAGAATCAGTATTTTGAAGAAGAAAAAAGTCCCAACAAAGAATCCATGAGACTTTGAAATTGAAGGAAAATTGAAGGAGAAGATTCTCCTGAGACTTAAGCAAATCTTTAGCCTCATTTTTGAAATGTTTGAATCCTTGAAGAGAGAGACTGGGTAGAATACTTTCTTCAAGTCCAAAATAATTAAACCAATTTTGAAACCATTGGGGAAAATTATTTTGGCAATTTTGATGAAAAAGGATGAACCAAGAATGATTCACTGGTCTAAACAAAAAGGCATTAAACCAGGCATCTTGATAATCCAAGTAATTGAATTTTGAAGAGAAAGTTTCACCTTTTGCAAGGTTCATCTTTTTCTCAATCCAAGGTTGCTGTCCCCAGTCATCATATGACAAAACCTTGACAATTGAACATTTTGAAAAATCAATATTTTGAGGATTTTCTTTATTTTGAGTATGAGTAATGATGGCTGATCCTGTTTTGAGAAGGATCTTTTCATAAAACTCACGGTTCTTTTGAATTGATGTTGGCATGAAATGGAAACCTGAAGGAAAAATATTTGATAAACAATCATTGTAATCAGAATATTTTTCAATCCAAGAAGGTTCCAATGTAAGAACAGAAAGAAAGGGATTTTTGATGGTATATTGAAAAGGGCTTTTATTGATTTCAGGAAGTTTTCCTGAACCAGTAAGAACGGCCTTTTTGTAGTTTGAAGGTCTTGGCTTTTCTGGGGTTTGAGGAATTTTGCCAAGAACAGAAAAGTTGTTTGAAGTGGAAATTTGAGGAATATTTGAAGCAGAAGCACTTCTGCTGGAAGTTTGAACAAAGTCTTCGATTGAAGGAAGAGGAGTAAGAGCAACTTTCTTGCCCTTATTCTTGTTTTTTGAGGAAGTGGCCATGGAGGAAGCCATGTCTTCAAGAACTTTGTTGTACCAATCAATTTTGATACCTTTTGTTTGAACACTCTTTTGGGGTGGCCTTTCAGTCACTCGGAATCTCTCTAATTTATAGGGAAATTTCTCCGTGAAACAGTTATCCCAAAAATTATTTTGAAAAATTTTGTTTTTTGAAAAGTAATTTTGAAAACAGTTATTGTTACTAGAATAGTAAAAATACTGTTGTTTTTGAATTGATTCAAAGGAAATCGACTGTAGGTTTCCCTTACCGATCCCACCTAATCCTATGTCTGACACAGCTGTTTGGACATGGGAAAAAGTCTTTGAAGCAATAATGAAAAGGATACCAATAATGACACTTTTGACAAAGGTGACAAAGGTGTTATCTGGGACCCACGAATTTTGACAATTTTGGTTTATTCTGATGAGTGGGAGACACCCGTGATTGTCTTTTGAAAAGGATTTAATAAAGAAAGATTCTTTATTAATGGATCCAAGGAAATTTTGAGGAAAGTGATCTGTCAATTTGTCTTTTTTGAAAATTGAAGATTCTTTCTTTTTGAAATTTCTTAAATTAATATTCTTAATTTGAGAAATCGATGTTCTTTTGAAATCATGAACATCTGCTGGAGATGTATGATGCATGAATTTGAAAATCAAATTTTGACCGAAAACATTGGTCTTCCAAATAGAACCCAGGTT
The DNA here is from genome assembly GCA_963555705.1 of Ligustrum vulgare. Classification (NCBI taxonomy): domain Eukaryota; kingdom Viridiplantae; phylum Streptophyta; class Magnoliopsida; order Lamiales; family Oleaceae; genus Ligustrum; species Ligustrum vulgare. The sequence goes on from OY743183.1 coordinate 53,508,454, forward strand.
AGATAGAACAAGGATAGTGCGGAATATATTGAAGAAACAATAATCAAAATGCAGAAAAAGATTCAATTGAAATGAAACAATTGAAAAACTTGAACAACAAATTGAAATATTGAAAGTTATATTGAAATTATAACGATGAACGTTACAATGATATTTTGAAATGGAGAAATTAATTGTTGAAGCTAATTAACTCTCAGAGTAACAAACACTCTTGGAGTAACTCTAACTCTCCCAATTAACTCTGCCTAACAATTGAAATGAACTCTTACATTTATAGAAGACTAAAAATGAAAAGTTACATCAGAATATTGAATAATTGAACTACAGCTGGAAAAGTCTTGATTGAACAGTGATTGAACAGTGCTCTGTCGACTACTTTCCAAAAAGTAGGAATCTTGAACAGTGATTGAAGATTGAAAGTCGTTGATTGAACAGTGACTTGTCTGCAGCTTTTCAAAAGCTAGCCAACCACTCTATCAACTCCACCGAAAGTTTGAAAAAGCAAAAATCTCATTTGTCCTTTTATGAAAAGAAATGATTCTCTGGATAAAGTGGACATTGATTTTTAACTTTGATTATTTTGAGTGAAAATTCTTTTGATTTTTGAACGCGATATTCTCTGAGGTCATCAAGGAAACTGCGTCCATGTAGTCATTTGGTAGTTTGAATATTTGAAAGATTTTCATCGTAGTCATTTGCGAGAAAATCATCTTCATTTTGATAGAAACTGTCTTCGACGTTGAAATCCGCCTCTGAACTGGTTTCTGAGGAATCTTGAACTGAAGAAGCATTTTCAGCAAGAGCAGCAATTTTCTCTGCTAAAATTGACATTTCTTCAGGGCTGGTGCATTTTGCAAGAAGTGCTAATAATCTACCCTTTTCGGCAAGAAAATCAGCATGTTTATCTTGAATCTTTTTTGATGGAAGTCCTTCATTTGATTTTTGATTAATCCATGATTGAACTGCCTTGGGACAACAATTTGTTTCATGAAATTTTGCCCACCATTTTATTTTGAATCTCCTAACAATCCTTTGAGGACTGAAAGAATCAATATTTTGAAGAAGAAAAAAGTCCCAACAAAGAATCCATGAGACTTTGAAATTGAAGGAAAATTGAAGGAGAAGATTCTCCTGAGACTTAAGCAAATCTTTAGCCTCATTTTTGAAATGTTTGAATCCTTGAAGAGAGAGACTGGGTAGAATACTTTCTTCAAGTCCAAAATAATTAAACCAATTTTGAAACCATTGGGGAAAATTATTTTGGCAATTTTGATGAAAAAGGATGAACCAAGAATGATTCACTGGTCTAAACAAAAAGGCATTAAACCAGGCATCTTGATAATCCAAGTAATTGAATTTTGAAGAGAAAGTTTCACCTTTTGCAAGGTTCATCTTTTTCTCAATCCAAGGTTGCTGTCCCCAGTCATCATATGACAAAACCTTGACAATTGAACATTTTGAAAAATCAATATTTTGAGGATTTTCTTTATTTTGAGTATGAGTAATGATGGCTGATCCTGTTTTGAGAAGGATCTTTTCATAAAACTCACGGTTCTTTTGAATTGATGTTGGCATGAAATGGAAACCTGAAGGAAAAATATTTGATAAACAATCATTGTAATCAGAATATTTTTCAATCCAAGAAGGTTCCAATGTAAGAACAGAAAGAAAGGGATTTTTGATGGTATATTGAAAAGGGCTTTTATTGATTTCAGGAAGTTTTCCTGAACCAGTAAGAACAGCCTTTTTGTAGTTTGAAGGTCTTGGCTTTTCTGGGGTTTGAGGAATTTTGCCAAGAACAGAAAAGTTGTTTGAAGTGGAAATTTGAGGAATATTTGAAGCAGAAGCACTTCTGCTGGAAGTTTGAACAAAGTCTTCGATTGAAGGAAGAGGAGTAAGAGCAACTTTCTTGCCCTTATTCTTGTTTTTTGAGGAAGTGGCCATGGAGGAAGCCATGTCTTCAAGAACTTTGTTGTACCAATCAATTTTGATACCTTTTGTTTGAACACTCTTTTGGGGTGGCCTTTCAGTCACTCGGAATCTCTCTAATTTATAGGGAAATTTCTCCGTGAAACAGTTATCCCAAAAATTATTTTGAAAAATTTTGTTTTTTGAAAAGTAATTTTGAAAACAGTTATTGTTACTAGAATAGTAAAAATACTGTTGTTTTTGAATTGATTCAAAGGAAATCGACTGTAGGTTTCCCTTACCGATCCCACCTAATCCTATGTCTGACACAGCTGTTTGGACATGGGAAAAAGTCTTTGAAGCAATAATGAAAAGGATACCAATAATGACACTTTTGACAAAGGTGACAAAGGTGTTATCTGGGACCCACGACTTTTGACAATTTTGGTTTATTTTGATGAGTGGGAGACACCCGTGATTGTCTTTTGAAAAGGATTTAATAAAGAAAGATTCTTTATTAATGGATCCAAGGAAATTTTGAGGAAAGTGATCTGTCAATTTGTCTTTTTTGAAAATTGAAGATTCTTTCTTTTTGAAATTTCTTAAATTAATATTCTTAATTTGAGAAATCGATGTTCTTTTGAAATCATGAACATCTGCTGGAGATGTATGATGCATGAATTTGAAAATCAAATTTTGACCGAAAACATTGGTCTGAAGACCATTTTCGTTAGCTTGAAAAGGGGTAATTTGAACGATGAAAGGAATTCCAAGAATTGCTTCTTGATCCAAATCTTTCACCAAAAGAAATTCATTTTTGAAACAAATGTTTGATTTGAAAACATGAGCTTTTGAAAGTTTATTTTGAATGTTGAGCTTTTTGCCTCCTGCTCCGTAGAGACGTTCGGTAGTTTGCTCAAAGTATTTTGAAGGTATTAATCCTTCTCTGATGCAGTTTTGATCTGCTCCAGAATCAATTAATACTCTAGTGGTAATTTGAAAAGACTTGTCAACGACGATTGTCATTTGACAGTACCATTTTTGAAGTTGAATTCGATTAATAACATTAATCCTTTCTTCATCAGTTTGAAGAGGACTAAAATCATTAATACGAGAATCAGAGGATTCTTCTGAGGAAGAAGAAGAAGAATCAGAATTATTTTGATTTTGAATATTTGAAGAGGAATTTTTGATAATGGTAACATCAAGTTTAATTTCTTTAACCTGACGTTCCAAAAAGGAAATTTGAGACTTCATTTCCCTCACTTCTGATTTCAAATCAGATGATGAAGATTTAGAAGTAGATTCTTGATTAAATCTTTTTAGTATTTCTTTCATACTAAACGATTCATGGGTTTTTGAAGAAGAAGGAAGGAGCGAAGAGAACTTCTTCTTTAATTGAGGATTGTCAATCTGCTCAATTATTTCTTGAATAAGTTCTTCTTCTTTTGTAAGGACATTAATGGTTCTGCAACCACAAATACCTTTACCTTCGCAAGGATGAGAAGAGGAGGAAGAATTAGATTCATTATCAGAATCTTCTTGATGCTGATAAATTTTCTCTAATTCAGAATCATCATCGGATGATGAATGAAGAAGATTGAGAAGATCAATCTTAATATCTTCAGCAATTTGAAGATTATTAATTTTGTTCTTCATGGGACATTCGTTTGAATAATGACCAGTTTGATGACACTTGAAACAAGTGACCTTGGCTGAATCACCAGTTTTTTGAAAATGTTTTGGTTTTGATTGAAATTTTTGAAAAGAATTCTTTTGAAAAGATTTTTGAAATTGAGGATGAGATTTTGAAGAAAATCTTTTGGAATTTTGAAAATTTCGTTTCCTCAAAAATGAAGGAAACTTCTTCTTGTTTTTTGAAGAGGGAGGAAGAATTTTTTCAAAACCATATTGTTCACAGAATGAACCCAACTCATGCTTAGACCCAAAACTTTCAGATTTGAGTTTGGCTTTGAGTTTGATATCATTACAGAGGGATAACCCTTCCTTATTGACGTAACTAACAAGTTCGCCATAAGTTAAGTCACCAAAAGGAATTGAATTGTTAAATTGAAGTTTGATTGAATTGCGAACTTTCTCTGCAAAAAGTTTAGGAAGTCCAGATAGAAATCTTTCTTTCCAGAACTCTTGATTGCAGTCGTCGCGAAGCATGACTCTGGTAAGGAAGATATCCTTATACCATCTGAAGTCGTGCAATTTTGGACAAGACAAATTCATCAGAATTTCTGACGATCTATCCTGGAGGAATTCAGGGGATCCAATAAAATGTTTGATAATGGCAAAAACAAGGGTCGTCAATGTATCAGAAACAATCTGATCATTTTCGGTTTTTGTGGCATTAATAACCTCAAAACGACTTGCATCGTTAAGGTAGTTAGACCACCATCCCTTTAATTGTCCAGTGAAGCCAATAATAAGATTATTACAAGCATTCACTTCATCAATCTTTTGACATCTGTAAGCATTGAAGCAAACATACATTTTATTGATAGTTTGAATAATCTGGAATTCCGTCATTCCATCAATATTCCATTCAACGATTTCGTCGCCTGAGTATGTCTCAGTGACTTTCCTTCTAAAAGATGATTCTTCTAAAAGTAAATCTGGTTGAGTAGGACGAGAATAGAATGTTGGAAGTTTTGAAGATTGAAATTTCAATCTGTTTACTTGAAGCGGTGCTTCTTCAACAAATTGGTTTTCGACATCTGAAATGTCAATTGTGTTGATATTTTTTGAAGATGCGGACATTTTTGAAAATTGAGAGGCAAGCTCTTTAATCACTGCAGAATCAGTGTCTAAAGATTTCTTACCAAGATCAGGAGTAAGATTGGTTGGTTTGAAAAGCAACCTTTGATTACTCGAGGAAGAAGGAGAATCTCTAATGGAAGAAAAAGCATTAGAGGGAATTTTGAATTTGGCTTCAGTTTCAGAATTGGCTTCAATTCTGGTTAACTGATTACCGATAGTTTGAAGAACAATGTTTGTGTAATTGTTCTGAATTTGAAGATTTCTGACATCAACAGTTTTGGCTGCTGCATTATCAGTTCTATCTTCAGGAATTTGTTTGAAAGGAGACGCAGTAACTTCTGCATTCCCATGAGGAATAACGATCTCTTCAAGAGGAGGATATTCCGATTTGAAAGTTTGATTGGAAGAAGTTTTCCAAGTTTTTTCTTTTGAAGATGAAGCTTGAATGGATTTGGGTTTCGAAGAGGATTTGGGTTTGGAAGAAGATTTTGAAGGCTTCTTTTGTTTACCAAAAACTTTGAAATTAATCCATTTGAAAAATGAAATATCTTCTGGTTGAGCGAAGTACTCTTCCCAGTAAGATTCAATTTCTTCTTTTGAAAAAGTTTGACGAAAAAGTTTCCTTAGGTTTTTGACCTTAGGAGACTGATCTTTTTTGAATTCAGATCTTCTATCAATGCTAGAAGAAATGACGTTGAGTTGAGAAGATAAACTTCTTCTGTGATGTTTCTTTCTCAGAAGAGGAATGTCTTCAGAAGGAGGCTGCATGTCAGATGCAGTAGGTGAATCTTGTTCAGATTCAGAATATTGAGTTTTCGGGATAACAGATTCAAAGTTGACATCTTTGAGTCTGCTGGATGAAGTTGAGAATCTTGAAGGAAAAACATTTGAATTTTGAAAATTTTGAAAAGATTTAGATGAACTAGATCTTGAAATGTTTGAAGAGTTGTTTGATGATTCTCCAAAGATCATCCTAACACTTCCATCAGGAAATGAAAGAATCTGATTAGGAGTATCAGATGAAGGAGGAGGCTCCGGTTTGGAGGCTCTTAGAATATCCCATTCTAAGCTCCTAGTTTGAAGATTCCATGGAATTCTCTTAGGAATCATGGTGTTAGTATGAAGATCATTCACCTCCATAAGAAGCGATTCGTTTCTTGGAGACGAACGAAGAGCACGAATGTTGAGATTCGTACCCAAGAGTTTGTAATATACTCTGTATATTACAGCGAATGAATTTGATTCATCCAAACTAAGATTCTTAGTTTGAACATGAAGTTTGAGAGTCTTTAAGATATGTTTGTCAAAAAGACTGACTGTGAAGTTTGGATAGCAGTTTGAAAAGATTGGACCAGATTCTAGATTTGATTCTAGAACTGTCAAGAGCGAATGCTCGAAGTTTGAATGTCTTTGATCACGAAGAGTAACCAAGACAGGAATGTCAAGTCCAAGTCTGAACAAGGGCTTGAGGGCAATTTGAACAAGACCAATATGTAAGAATTGAAATTTCTTACGATGTTCTTGTATGGAGTTTTTTGAAAGAAGAGCAAGCTCTGTATTTTGACCCAAAACATGCATGGTTTGCTCATGTGTTTTGATGATGTAATTTTGAGAAAAATCAAATCGACCAATTTCATAGATAGATCCTTTGTCTACCTTAGGAATTGTCCAATTATGCAATAATTGTTCAATTTGATGAATTTGAAGTTCATTTGTATTTTGAAAAGTTTCAGAATCATTTTGAAGTGATTCTTCAGTATTTTGAAAATTGTTTGACAAAATATTAGCTCTATTTCTAGAACTACCAGATCCTTTGAACCAACTGGAAAAAGAAGACATTTAGGTTCAAGTTATCCTTGGAGAGTGTTGTTATCTGTTCTGAGTTTGTTTTACAGGTTAAGTTCTGTAAGTGGATGGTTCGAAACCTCGGAGGCAGGGCAGAAGAGTGTAAGACCCGGGTAAGACCACGTGGAGGGAGTAGGTAAAAGTCCGACCTTTAACTTAGCCTCGTTTCTCAAACAAATTGCAGGTATTATATATATATATATATATAAACTATTAGCATTCAATACATGTAATCAAGTGCCTATTTACAATGCATTACACACTTTTCCACATTAAATGTCTCATTAATTATCAACAACTCATTTCCCAATTCCGGAAATTCAATTGGAAAAAAAAAATTTTCAAAATTAGAAAATGAAAATGGGCGGGAAAATTTTTTTGACGGCACTTCTGTTTTTATATATATATATATATATAGATATATAGAATATAGGTTTTTTTTTTTATCAGTTGTGAAATTTATAGTTTGCCATATGGAAGCGAGATTTACCTCACCCTTTTATCGGATCTCTTGATTTGTTCTTGACTTCTTATCGATCTTCACGATCCTCCCCTTCTCAACTGGCCAATTTCGAAAACATGGACTCGTCACTGAGTACTGCATCAGCGGCAGCAACGGGCGGAGGGAACTACGTAACAATTCCACAATCCAACGACACATCCCCCATGGAATATTCAGCCACAGACGCCGCTACGGACGATTCAAAACATAACTTAACCCTAGTTATCAATTCAATCCAGAAAACATTAGGCATCCTTCACCAGCTTTACCTTACAGTCTCCTCTTATAACGTAGCATCCCAACTTCCCCTTCTCCAGCGCATGTAATAGCCTAATTAATTTATTTCGTGAATTACAATTTTTTCTCTTTGTTTATTATACCGAGTTAGTCCATTTCTCTTGAATTTTATTTTATTTTTTAATTGAAATTGAATTCATCTTTTGGAATAAATAGGAATAATTTAGTGTTGGAGCTGGATAATATGAAGAAATTAGCGGAAAACTGTAATGTTCAGGTGCCCATGGAGGTTCTTAAGTAAGTTTTTCTTCATTAAAAATGTTCTTTAGACTGGTGAAATACTAGTATCTATTCAGTTTCATTGGCTCAATAATGAACATGGATTTTCTATATTCTGCACGTAGTTTGATAGATGATGGGAAGAATCCAGATGAATTTACAAGGGATGTGTTGAATAGTTGCATTGCCAAAAACCAGATTACTAAAGGCAAAACAGATACCTTCAAGGTTGGTCTTTTTCTTTATAACCGTGATTTCTATGTGAGTGGTTTACTCAACATAGTATTATGGCTGATTGCAACCTGTATTTTGCTTAGGTATTAAGAAGTCCCTATCTTTTATATTATTTTGTAGTATTTACGTGCAACTGATGTATATGGCTCATTATGTTACCGAACTTGAACTTGAAGGCATGTGTACATTTTCTCAATCAATTTTGCTCCAGTTCCCCGCTAATCAAATATATTCTTGAGCACTAATGAATGATTTTTACATCTGATCCAAAATAAAAAGGGTAGGCAGAGTTCTGGTTCAAGCTGGGGAGTGTCCAAGACTATTCTATACAAACAACCTGCTTGCCGAACCAAAGAGACTTGAAAATACTGTGTGGAATCTGTAAGAATACGACATTGTACTTCCAAAGATAAGCTCAGTAATAAAAGTTAAATCCTTAATCAATATTTGCACAATCATACTTGTACAATCTGTTTGCAAGAAATTAGGGGGTTGGAATATCTATTGAGAGAATTCACAATTAATTTGTCAGTTTCCCTTCCAATGAAGTGAGAGATTCCTATCAAGGACCACTATTGACTGGCCTCTAGTTGAAAGTGAACATGGTTTAAAAAGGCAAGGCGGAGGCGCGTCTTGACTGTGAGGCGCATCACTTGTGCCTTGAAGCGGGACTATGAGGTGTAAATATTGAGGCTACCACCTCAACCCATGAGGCACACGCCTCAAGGTATGCGTCTCAGAAGGCATGAGGATTGCACCTCCCATAAAAAGAAGGAGAAAGGTCGATTTTTCTTACTTAGGAGCTGTGTCGGAGTCGTCGTAGTTGGAGGAGCTGTCGGAGGAGCGTCAACAAAAGGCTACGATATCTCTGATTCTCACTTCCATTTTCCTTCAGCAGCGGTAGCTCATGTTTGTTACGTAATATGATATGTAGATTTAGGGTTAGAGACTTAGGTCCTGTTCTCTTTATTGTTTTTAGGTCATTTTCTATTTTTATTTTTCAAAATAGCGAAAATGCGTTCTCTTTACCATTTTTGTAAATGCATTTTCCAAAAAGAAAAAAAAAATTTGTGAAGAAAATCCAAAATGAGGAAAAAGTCGTTTTGGAGTTTTTATTTATGCCAACAAGAAACATCAAAAACGCGAAAAACACTGAATTTACTAATAACGCTTGTGTCTTAGTTGGCAAAGGTTCCTAATTGCTAGGAGAGGTTGGCAGTTCGATTCCAAGCTTGCGGTAATTTTGCTTAATATTTTTTTTCTAAAAAAAGATGTCAAAACCATTTTAAATAAAACTACCACCATAAAGATTCGAACTTGGCCATTTCTTGGAGTTTCAACAAGTAAACAAACATGCCAGTTGCTCTTTGTTTGCTTTTTCTTTGACCAAATTATATATATATATAAAATTTCTTAACCAATATAAAATTAGTCCAACAAAAAAATTAGATAATCTAGTTTATAGAATAAATCTTTAAAATACAATAATTTTTTTAATTTAAGCTCTGTTCATCAACTCTGTAGCAATTAAAAATTGATTTTTTGTATTTTTGAGGTAAAATGTGTGATTAAAAAGTTTTTGAAAATTGTGCTAATTATAAATTGATTTTTTTTTAGGTTAAAAAGTGATTTAAAAACTGTGCTATTTATAAATTGGTATATAAATTATAATGATTGCATTAAAGAACTATGCTTAATCTACAAAAATTGTGTGACTAACTTGAATTATGTGTATTGGGAAGTAATTCGGACTTGAACATTATGTTATTAATTTCTTATAATATTTTTTGGAGTTGAACATTAGTGACATTATTAATTAGTCCAACAAAAATTAGTTAAATAATATAGATTGTTTAATTTAATTCACAAGCAAATTAACTAAAAATAGTTTAAGTAGTATTCCGTAAAATTTCAAACATAACGTGTTTTCCAGTTTTTTATTTTCAGAAACGACAAACCAAATGCGTTTTGATAGGCCTCCTATCCGGATACTTACTCCAGGCGTAGGAAAGATACCCAAAGTATTGCTGATTAGGAAGTTTGGCTGACTAGGATAATTAGTTAGTAGAGTTAGTTAGACAAACAGAGTTTGTTATAATAAGGATGTATTTACGGAAGGGAAAGGGCAGTAGAGAAAACATGAGAATTATTTTGTAAAGAGCTTTAGCTCGTTGGAGGGAACCAGGTCTCTCGAATCTTCCTGGCACTATCAAGTATTTCATCCTAATAAAATATAATCGTTCGGCAATTTGTGTTCGATATTATTTTTTGGATTTCCACAATCTTAACAATTGGTATTAGAGCAGTTGATTCTGGTACATGAAAACCAGAATGGAAGCCAGGTTGAATGCAGTGGAGGAAGTAGTTTCGGTAGTCCAAGTTGAGTTGGGATCATTGAAGGAACAGATGCAGAAAATACCGGACATAGAACACGGGATAGCTACCTTGGTGGATCGTTTTGATCAGATGCTACGATTGCATGAGAACACGAAGAATTCAGGCACGCCCGGTGGTAAATCAAAAGCAACGGGAATAGATAAAGGAACCGATTCATCTGGAGCAACTTCTGGTGTGACTGGTGAGCGAGAATTTCCTTTGGCCCCTCGCTTGGATATAAGGTCGAGGAGGATTGAACTCTCCTTCGATGGTGAAAACCTAGATGGTTGGATATTGAAAGCTGAGAGGTATTTTACTCTGCATCGGATGACTGACGCAGAGAAGATGGAGACGGGGATAATTAGTTTGGAAGGGGAGGTGCTGGTATGGTTTGGATGGGAGAACAAACGTCGAAATTTTCTGAGTTGGGAAGAGCTTCGCTCCCAACTTCTCCTCCGCTTCCGACCAATGGCTCAAAGCACTATGTATGAGGAGGTTTTGACACTCATGCTGGAAGGAACTGTGAGGGACTACCAGAAGAAGTTTGAGCAATTAGCCTCCGCCTTTGAGGAACTCTCCGAATAGGTGCTCCTCTCGACTTTCATAAATGGGCTCAGGAATGATATTAGGGCTGAATTAAAGATTATGGGCCCAAATGGGTTAGAATCGGCCATGGGCCTAGCCGTCAAAATTGAGACTAGGCAACAGGAACTCAGGCCCAATAGATCGTTGACTGGATCTGGATTTAATCGGATTGCTGGGTATTCAGCTGGGTATTCTTCCACACGAAATCAGACACCCAATTCTTCTGCGTTGTCGGAATCACCAATCAATCTGCGCCCAAACAACATCGGAAACAATGGTGGGGGTTTCAGATGATTATCTGAGGTCGAACTACAACATAAAAGAGAAAGGGGACTATGTTACAAGTGCGATGAGAAGTTTGCCTCGGGACATAAATGTAAAAAGAAGGAACTACAAGTGGTGCTACTACAGGAGTATGGGTCGGAAATTCAATAGCTGGGGGAAGACCTTTGTGAAGGGGTGGAGAACAATCAACTTGTTGTGGAGGATAGCGAAAATCAAGGTGTGGAGGTTTCATTAAATTCAGTATTCGGGCTTACCTCACCTAAGACTCTAAAAATTGCAAGATACGTCAAGGAATAGCCGGTGGTCGTGTTGGTTGACAGTGGAGCCACGCACAACTTCATTTCTAATGAGTTAATTAAGAACCAGAAGCTCACTATTACCAATACTGAACCGTATGGGGTGATCCTAGGTACGGGTGCTGCAACCAAGACACAGAGAATTTGCCGGAAGGTTGGTTTAACACTTTAAGGACTGGAAATTGTGGAAGACTTTCTTCCTTTGGATTTGAACAACACTGATCTCATTGTGGGCGTCCAATGGTTAGAGACCTTTGTGACGCATATAAATTGGAAGACCTATTCTATGAAGTTCACATTGGGAACCACTTCTGTCCAACTACATGGTGATCCAAATCTGCACAAAACACTTATTTCCTTGAAGGCTATGATGAGGATGATCAAACATGAGGGATATGGAATCATTGTTGAATTGGGGGCTATAATGATGTCAGAAGGAAAAGAGTCTGAAATCCCAATAGAAATCCAAGAAGTCATAGAGGGAGCTCGGGCTGTCTTTGATATGCCTAGGACGTTACCACCAGTAAGGGGAAGAGAACATTCCATTGTATTGCGAGAAGGAGCAACTCGAATCAATGTGCGACCCTATAGATATCCTCAGTTTCAGAAAAATGAAATAGAACAGCTGGTGTCGGAAATGATGGCCTCAGGGATCATCCAATCAAGTGTTAGCCCATTTTCTAGCCTAGTCCTTTTGGTGAAGAAAAAAGATGGGAGCTGGCGCTTCTGTGTAGACTACGATGCTTTGAATCGTGAGACAGTACCGGATAAATTCCCTATTTCGGTGATTGACGAGCTCTTAGATGAACTACATGGGGCTACTCTTTTCTCTAAGCTTGATCTCAAGTCAAGTTATCACCAGATTCGGTTTAAGATTGAGGATGTTCCAAAAACAGCGTTCCGCACTCATGAAGGACACTACGAGTTCCTTGTTATGCCGTTCAGACTCACAAACGCCCCAGCAACATTTCAGGCTCTGATGAATGAGGTATTTCGTCCCTATCTCCGCCGCTTTGTTTTGGTTTTTTTGATGACATTCTAGTCTATAGTCGCAGCCTGCTTGAACACACACAGCACTTGCAAATAGTGTTACAGCTGCTATCTCAGCATGAGCTATATGCCAATCACAAGAAATGTTCATTTGCCCAAGCTCAGCTGGATTATCTCGGTCATATTATTTCAAAAGATAGGGTAGCTGTGAACCAGGACAAAATCATGGTGATGTTGAAGTGGCCAGAACTTAAGAATATCCGTGAGCTATGAGGATTTTTGGGACTAACAGGATACTACCGCAAGTTTGTGAGAGTTTACGGAGAAATAGCGTGGCCATTAACGAAGCAATTGAAGAAAGATAAGTTTGATTGGAATGCACAGTCCTCAGCAGCTTTTGTAGCCCTCAAGCATGCCATGACCTGCGTTCCAGTCTTGGCGCTTCCAGACTTCACTCAGCCATTTGTAGTTGAAATAGATGCTTCGGGATATGGAGTTGGTGCTGTGTTAATGCAAGGGTAGCGACCAATAGCTTTTTATAGTCAGATTTTGGGGCAACAAGCAAGATTGAAACCTATCTATGAGAAAGAACTGATGACTATCGTTTTTGCTGTCCATAAATGGCGTCCTTATTGGGAAGGCGGTTCAATGTCCGGACAGATCATCAGAGCCTTATATTCTTGTTAGAACAGAGCATAGTAGCCCCAGAATACCAGCGGTGGATGGCCAAAGTTTTGGGGTATACATTTGAGATTCAATACAAACCTGGTGCAGGAAATAGAGTGGCAGATGCTCTATCTTGTGTACATTTACCAGTTGAATGCAATTCCTTGATGAGCGATCATTGGTTGGATTGGGCAAAACTACAACAAGAGGTCGATGACGACCCATTCCTAGCTCGGGTTAAACAGGACCTGCAGTTAGGTAAGATGCAAGCAGCTGGGTTTTCTTTGGAACATGGGAAATTGTTGTATAAAGGTAGATTAATGCTACCTAAGAGTGCTTCAATACTCCCTGATATCTTACGTGCATATCATTCCTCCCCCATTGGAGGGCATTCAAGGGAGGAAAAGACCTTCAAAAGAATTGCAGCTGAGTTTTACTAGGTGGGGGTGGGGATGCGACAATCAGTGGTAAAATGGGTTCGAGTATGTGATGTCTGTCAGCGCAATAAAACATTAGCCATGTCACCGACGGGATCACTTCAACCCATTCCCTTACCTACCTTGGTTCTGGGAAGAGATAACTATGGATTTTATTGAAGGGCTGCCTAAATAAGAGGGGATGGATTCCATACTGGTGGTGGTTGATCTACTGAGCAAATATGCTCATTTCATTCCTTTGAAACATCCTTTTACCGCACAGATGGTGGCAGAAAAATTCCTACGGGAAGTGGTGCGTTTACATGGAATTCTAACTAGCATTATTTCTGACCGTGACAAGATCTTCATGAGTCACTTCTGGAAGGAATTATTTCGAGTTCAGGGGACGAACTTAAAGAACGGCACAGCATACCATCCTCAAACGGATGGTCAATCCGAAGTGGTCAACCGCTGTTTGGAAACTTATCTGTGTTGCTATACTTTTGAAAAGCCACGGACTTGGAGTTTGTGGTTATCCTGGGTAGAATATTGGTACGACACATCGTATCATACGGCCACCAAGTTTACTCCTTTTAAAATTCTTTATGGCCGTGACCCACCTCCCCTGATCTGTTACAAATCTGGTGATACCGTGGTTTCCTCAGTGGAGGAGATGTTGGAAGAACGAGATGGCCACTTAGATGACCTCAAAATGCACCTATTGCAGGCACAACAGAAAATGAAGGATTCAGTAGACAAGAGGCGTCATGATGAACAATTTGCGGTGGGTGAGAAGGTGTTTGTCAAACTGCAACCTTACCGATAGAAGTCCCTGGCTAAGCGCCGTCATGAGAAACTCTCACCGCGATACTATGGGCCATTTGAGATATTATCATGTGTGGGAGAGGTAGCTTACAAGCTTGTGCTACCCGCTGACTCTTTTGTGCATCCAGTTTTCCATGTATCTCAGTTACGCCGTGCGCATGGACTAGCAAATTCTTCGCCTACTCTTCCCCCACAATTGACCCCAGAATTGGAAATGGTGGTAGAACCTGTTGAGCTACTGGGAGTACGGAATAAATTTCCAACAAGTCCTGGGGAGATTGAGGTACTCATTCAATGGAAGGACCTTCCGCTTTTTGAAGCTACCTGGGAGCAAGTCCACATTATTCAGCAGCAGTTTCCTTCTTTTCACCTTGAGGACACGGTGGTGGCTTGGGCGGGAGGTATTGATAGGCCTCCTATCCGAATGACTTACTCCAGGCGTAGGAAAGATACCAAAAGTATTGCTGATTAGGAAGTTTGGCTGAGTAGGATAATTAGTCAGTAGAGTTAGTTAGACAAACAGAGTCTGTTATAATAAGGATGTATTTAGGGAAGGGAAAGGGCAGTAGAGAAAACATGAGAATTATTTTGTAAAGAGCTTTAGCTCGTTGGAGGGAACCAAGTCTCTCGAATCTTCCTGGCACTATCAAGTATTTCATCCCAATAATATATAATCGTTCGGAAATCTGTGTTCGATATTATTTTTTGGATTTCCACAGTCTTAACACGTTTTCAGCAAATTTGAAAATAAATACAGGAAACATAAAACATTTTCGAGAATGAAAATACAAAATAAAATATAAACAGAATGTCATCTTAGTTTTCGGGTTAGGTGGCTGGGTAGGTCATAAATGGGCTTGGACTGTACTGTCAATTAAATAGAGGTCCAACTTCTGAATATTGTATAATTATTATTTATTTTTTATCAAATTGGAAAAGAAAATATTTAAATTTAAATAAAAGATAATAAAATGAAGATTTGATCTTTTTTTTTAGTACAAAATAATTAAATGAAAATCAGATTTGAATATTGTATATTCTCTATATATATTTTTTTGAATAAATATAAAACCCCCCAAAAAATAAAAATAATTTTTTTTTACCTAATAAAAATATAAATAAAATTTAGATGTTAAGTTAATACATTTAAAGACTACAAAAAATAAAAATAATTATTATTTACACTTTAAAAATAAAAAAATATTTTAATATTATTATAAATTGACTTAAATGCTATTTATGTCCACCATATGTCCATATGCTATATATTCATTTGATTATATGCAATGTTCGAAAAGGCGAAAATGAGTACTAAGGCGGTTTACGGTTATGAGGTGAGGAGTAACCTCAAGGCGCTTTGAGGCGTAAGCCTCGAAAAAAATCAAAATATTGCCAAAAAATACAATATAGCATACTTAATTCAATAGAAGTCTACTTCAAAAGAGAATAGTCCACAAAAATTAAAATTACGAAACAAACAAGTCATCAGTCTTAAAAATTGTGATATGATCATCATGAGTCATCACTCATCGCTACTATTGGCATTATTCATGGAACTATCATCATATCTAATCTAATTCCAAAATCATGTTTTCATCTTCACCATCGATGTCTATCCATTCTTCTTCATCATCATCCATCAACTGCAAAAATCATTTCCCCTTCCTCATATCTTGCACCTTTCCCTTTCCCTTATCTTCTACCTTATCCTTCACCATATCGACAAAAGGGATAATGAAAATAGAAAGAGACCATTAATAATTTTGTTACATAATTAGAAATTCTGTTTAATTGCAAAAATACTTGTAGTTGTACCTATTGCCAATAGTTTTCTTTTTCGTTGACTTTGAGCATTTGTAGAGCTTCCAATAACTTCCTCATTTTCATTTGAAGGAACTTCATCTCCACTTTCACCATCATAAGCAACAACCCATTCATCGTCAGATGAAGCCTCATTGCGAACAAAATGATCTACTATATCTTTTGGAGATGTCAATTGCCGACGTCGATTGCTGAGAAATTTACATAAACTAATTTTTCCAACCTCTTTGTTTTTTCTTAATTATTCGGAGGATTTTCATTGCAAAAATCAATTGGGCATTCTGAAAAACATTTCGTCTTCTCCAATTCTTTTGATTTTCAAATTAATTACAAAAAATAAAAAATAAAAATAAAAAATCTGGAAGTTTAATTTGAGGCGCACGCCTCATACGCCGCGAGGCATGCGTCTCAACACAAAAAATGCAAGTCTCGCAAAAAAAAGCCTCAGTTGACAAGCCTCAAGGCGATTTTGTTGCGCCTCAAATAGAGGCGTATCTTAAGGTGCTTCTCAATTAGCCTTTTAATACACTGATTATATGCTATATATTTCTATTTTTTTGTATGATTTTATAATTTTTTAACTGAATTTTTGGCATTTTGTGAGGCTTACGCTTCATGAAAGAAAACCGCCTCAGTAGTTAGTTCTGCCTTTTTAAACATGAAAGTGAATGCCCACCTCCTTCCATTTTTCTATACCAAGATCAACTGTCTGTTTTCAAACGTAAATTCCAAATCATTGTTAGAATCTAACATAAGGAATATAACTGCAAATTAGGCGAAAAAAGAAAGAATAAAAGAAAGAAAGGAATCTTTTGAAGTTGGCTGAGTTTATTTCATTGGCTTCCTTTAAACATTTTTACATTTCCATACAGTTGAAAGAATGTCCTACTGCTTCAAGTTTATAAATTATTGCCAACCATTTGAATATTCAATCACCTTCTTATCTAATGGGGAAAAATGGATGTAATGGTCCATGTCTTAATTTTGGACCTGAGTGACATTATTCATGCCCTTTACCTATTTCTTCTATCCTAGGAAGTTTTGTGAACTTACTTTTACCTTTGTTGTTTTCTTTCCTAATTAACTGTATAAATTGGGTTCAAGATTCGTTCATTCTCATCTATTTCTAAAATCTGAATTTTGTTGTACCTTTTGATGAGATGATGATTCCTCTGTCAGGCAACCAAATTCATAAGTACTAAGACCGAATTGATTCCTCGATCTGAAGTTCAAATTTTTTCTCTCTCCCACAGTTGTTGATGTCGTGGCTTGGAGATGAGGCTCATTGTTGGAAATAGTCTGTGCGTCTTGCCAGTAAAACTGCACTAATTTTCAGCTTTTGTTAATAATTGAATTTTTCTTACTACTGTACTGTTACAAAAGAGTCATATTAATATAAAACTTGCCATGATAGAAAATCCTTAACAGTCCCCCCATAATTTCCTTAAGCTTTTTAATAGTCTTATAAATGCTAGTATGCTTCTATGAATTTCCATTATAGCTTACTGCACTTTGACAGATACATTTTCTGTACATGGCCATTTATAAATATAGTTTCTAATTGTGTTTGACGGGAGCTAAGGTGAAATAGCTGTTCTTTTATGATCCATCATGCAGAGTTTTAGAAGGCATTTGCTCGAAGAACTGGAACTGACATTTCCTGATGAAGTTGAAGCATATAGGGATATACGTGCAGCTTCTGCACCTGTGAGTTAAATTTGGCTCTTTTTGGTAGAACATATTACTCGTGTTAAACAATGAAATTCTTGCTTTATGATATATATATATATATTTTTTTACTTTGAGAGTAAACTTTTCCTAGTTTCTAACCAATTTATTGATTCAAGAATAACTCATGATTTTTTTATAATAATGTATTCTGGTTTTATTCACGTCGTGTGGTTCTTATGAGCTTACTGTTTCATCATCATAATATCACATGTTAGCTTAGAGGAGGAAAGGGAATATGAGGAAGTCATAACTCCTGAGAAAATCTTGACGAACAATTTTGTGCACTTTTGACCATTGGGACTATTTTAGGAGTGATGTGCACAAGTTTTACGCTGTGCTGCTGGGGAGTGGGGACACGATGTGCTTGTTTCTGGGAAAAATGTGATAGCATGTTTGCATATCAAATCTTTTTATATGATTGATAAATGCAAAATGTTCGATAAATGTTGGTAAATTGAAAAATATCAGCCTTCTTACATCTCAATTTTCCAATTGGACTCTCTGTTATCTGTTTGCCACAGTCAAATACATTCAGTTGTGAATGTGTTCTTTGTTGCATGTTTTGATGTGATCAGATATAATGTTTGGTGGTAACGGAATGAATGATGAATGTAAATGTTAGATTTTTATTTGGCTGTGAATTTGAAGAACATAGCCCCACATATTTGCTGGAAATGGAAAAATATTGTTTTATGTTAAGTACCCGACATTTTATTTTTCCATTAAGTGATGGGATAAGTAAATTTACTCCAGCAAAACCATATCAACCAGTGGAAGAATCATATATTCGCTTTACCTGTAGAATAGTGTCAGAGAATTTAAATAGAAAAGGGTACTCCACCCCAAAAAAGAGAGAAGGTAAAAAGGAAAAGAATAAACACTTGTAGAGAAGATATGCAACCTCTGGAAGTGGATACAGTGTAGACTCAGGGGGACCAAGTAGCAAAAATGTCATGTTTGGTTTGGCTTTTTTATTTTTTATTTAATTATATAACATAAGAACTGTTTAGCTGGCTATGGTTGGACAATCAACTTTGTTTATGTAAGTTGATATGGTTAAGCACAATAATATTTTCTATGTAGATTAGTAGATATTTCTAACAAGCACTAAACAAATCATGCCTGTTTCACTACATTTTTATTTTATTTTTTTCCTTGTAATGTTATATATTGCAGTTGGAAACAATTTCCCAAACCTGTTTTTGTTTAATACAGGAGACAAAACGGTTTGCGCAAGCACAAAGAACGTTACCAAATGGTGACGATAAGGTGAAAACTGAGGTTTGAGAACCATGGAGTCGAGGAACCGAGTTAATTCAGTCAACTTGTGTTTAATGTTTGTAACATGAAGCTAAATAGCTTGCTTTTATGGTTCCTGACAGTACATATTAAGATATAATAGTAATCGCGCCAGTGCATTACACGAAAGATATAATTGACAATTGTAAAAGTACAATACCCGACATAAATCATGCATTCATATATAATGAAAAATATTCAAAAAAGTAAAATATAAAATTGCTATTTGCATATTTTTTTAACATCTACTTGTTCATTCTCTAATTTTCTTAATCTATTTAGAAAAAGTAAGATATGAACATGTGACTTATTCTTTACTTTACAATTTTAATTTGATGACTGAAGTCGAGCTGTTTGTTTTTTGATTTCTAAAAGTTGAAATATTTACAATTTTCAAATCGTAATGAAATAAAGAGACTAATAGATATTTACCGAATTAATGTATGGACTTCTCGTATAGCACTATAAAAATTTGTACTAACTATTTCAATATAATAATTGATATTTAAATATATTAAACAAATATTTTATTTTATTATATGTAAAAAAGTAAATACATTACAAATAAAATTTACCAAACATTTTAAAAAATTAAAAAATGTTTAAACTTAAATTAAATGTTGCAATTCATTAAATTTTCACGTGATAAACTTATACGTAGTTCTATATTTTTTTCTTCACAAATCCATAGATCATTTACTACCTCCATTAATTAAACTTTTCTAATTCGTGTATTAAAATAAATTAATAAAAATAAGAAATTTCTTAAAATGACAAGTGAAAACGAGTGAGAAATTATGTGCTTAAAATGGTGACAGTTATCCTATTATTATATATGGATGGATATAAAGATAGATAGTTGAGTTTGCTAACACATTTTATTTTACAAATTGAACCAATGAGTTTATCAGAACATAAATTTGTAGAAAATTAAATGTTTTAATTGAATTTATTTAGAAAGATCGAATATCTATTATTTCTTTCAATTAAAAGATTCAAAATTAATCATTTAGGTCAAATAGAATTTAGGTAAGAAATGATAGGTATCATTTTAGGACTTAAATGAGATAAATTAAAAAGATTGAATGTTGAAAAAAGTAAAACTTTTTTATTTAGTATTTAAGACGATTTTACGAAAGATTTGTTTAGAGTTTGCTTTCATTTCTTAGCTTGTATTAAACTTTTCGTTGAGATTTTGAATTTAACAGCCATATTGAATATTTTTCGATTTTAAAATAATGCAATAATTATCAAAAGAAAAAAATAATCTATAATTTGACTTTTTATAGATATTTTCTTTTTCACAAAGCAATAAATTATTTACTACATGCATTAATTGAACTTTCTTATTTCATGTATTAAAAAAATTGATAAAAATTAAAAATTTCCTAAAATGACAGATGAAAATGGGCGGGAAACTATGTGCTTAAAATGGTGGCGATTATCCTATTCTTATATATGTATAGATAAAAATAAAAAATTTCCTAAAATGACAGGTGAAAAGGGCGGGAAACTATGTGTGTAAAATGGTGACGACTATCTTATTATTATATATGTATAGATGACGAGTATCTTATTATTCTATATGTATAGATAGATAGATTGCTTTGCATAAACTTTGAAAACTTGGAACTATTGATTTCAACCTTAAGTTGAAAGATATTTATGTATCATTCAGACATTGGTATTCGGTGTTGTACATAAATGACATGGGTGTATGAAATGAGTAATGTTATTTATCTCAAGGTTGAGATGAATTTCAACTCAATTAACACATATTCATTGGAGAATGTGGATGTGTCCATGTGCACGTGTACAAACCACCTCTTCAATTTTTAATGAGAGATTGTCAAATGGGTTGAGATTTATCTCAACCTTGAGATACATAACATTATTCATATGAAATAGCCAATGATGCCTATTAATTGATAGGTAAATAACCATGTAATAAAGAGCTATTCAATTAAACCAATTAGTTAGCTTTTAGCTCAACTTCCTTCCAACAAACCTTAACCAATCTTCCCTACTTGGTGTATAAAAATACACCCCAAACGCTCCCAAAACAATCAGTATTCGAGTTAAAAATGGCTAACAAGAAATCACAAGCAGAAGAACGTGCCGGAGCAGAAATTCTGCGTGGAGCTGAAGAATGCTACCAACACTCTATCGAGCTCCTAGAAGAGCTGGGATTTCCCAGAGGTGTACTTCCTCTTAAGGACCTTGTAGAATGTGGACGAGTTCATGAGACGGGGTTCGTTTGGATGAAACAGAAGGCTCCCTATGAGCATTTCTTTGATGGGAGTAACACACTTGTTAGGTATGCTATTGAGGTTACTGCATATGTGGAGAAAGGAAGAATGAAAAAAATGACAGGTATAAAGAGCAAACAGTTGCTTTTGTGGGTGCCAATAGTTGAAATGAGTGTTGAAGGAACTGATGCTAAGAAAATTTATTTCAAGACCCCTATGGGGATTGGGAGGTCATTTCATGTAACTGCTTTCATGAGTCCAGAGGACAAGAAAGTTTATCTAGAGAATGTTAAGGAGCCATGATGATTTTCTGCATTTCCATTTGCTGCTTAATGGTTGCAATTTTAATTGAGTTTTGATAAATCCTTGAATTATGTTTATTCTATGTAATATATATTGAACTGATCTCGCATTGCACAAAAGTGACATTAGTTGGATCCAGGTTAAGTACATTGACTTGCGAGCTCCCCACTGCATCACTTGCCCAATGGGTGAGTTGCCTCTTGCCTCTTGGGCACAGCACAGGGAATACGCCTACCATGTGTGGGCGTCTAAACAACCAATACAATTCCAAAACTGGCCTTGTGATCGCAACATATCATTCCATTTCATATCTTTTAAATCTCAATTCACTTTCTTTTTATTTGCATTAGACTTGAGCGTTCTAGGGATGTTAATTAATTGTTAGATTAGGTGCACAATTCTATTAGGCTTATAGCTTGCCAACTAACCTAAACCAGTCGTTGCAATAAAATTATATATTGGACAATCTAATTGTAATAGGTGGATTCTAAGTAACATTATTCTCAATATTAAGGAATAAATATCATTGCCAGGACAAACTTGCTAAATAGTGACTTTAATCAATGTAAATAATAAACGAAATTATAGTGAACAAATTATAGTAAACAAAATAGAGAGACAAGAAATTCAAGTGAACTTCTGGAGTTGAGGCATGTGTTCAACACAGTGTCCTTAAAGCAATATTCATCATCTCAACAAAGTAATTCGAGTGTTTGCTTCGTAGGATATAGTGGCGTGAATTGTAACTTTTTCGCCGTCGAACTAAAAATTATGCCAGAACAAGATCACCAAGCGGATTAGAAAAAGATAGAATTTTTTCAGAATAGAATAGAAATATTTCTTGCTAGAATTGTGTGTCTGGACCGAGGGAGAAAGTTTTTGAATATATAGACAAGAAGGAGCCTCTACAACTATTCCAAAATTGAATATCCATTAACCACCATTACATAGCCTTTAATTTCAGGGGTTTTGAAGTTATGGTTTCAAATGGAAAAATGTAAAAGAAAATTTTAAACTGTGGCTTGCACTTTGTTACAATTTTTTTTATCCATTTGGTCTGACATTTGTATAGACAGATCTCCCTCACATGCAAGTTCAAGGCTTGAAGGTCAAGTCAATCCAAGATTTGCAAGCCCTGCTGAAGAGGACCCCTTTGATGTTTGGACAAAAAATTTTCAAAACAATTTAATACCACACCCCAGAAAGCTAAAATGGTAAAATAAATGATGAAACACCTTAACCCAAGTTTATCCCAACCAAAATTCAAAAGTTAAATAACATAGCCCAATGGATGAAGATCAAATAAATTTCAAGGTGGTGGAAAAATCAACAACAAACACAAGAATATATATACTCAAGTTTAGTTGAAGAAATTCCTAAGATTACAAGATAAGGAACTAGGGTTTTACCTTACCCATGAGAAGCCTCTCTTAAGAGCATTCATGAACACTCAAGTTAGTGTTCTAGGGTTTCAAATGAGTTAGTTTATAGTACCAAAAGAAAATAAATAAAAAGGTTCGATTTTAAAAGAAAAAACTCGCGAAAATCTGCATTCTGAATAGCCACGTGATCGCGTGGAGGAAATATGCATGGTTTTGCCCAAACTTTGCACGCGTTACTTTTAGTATTTTGGTCATAACCTTTGATTCCGTTATCCAATTGAGGCAATTCACAATGATTTGGGAACTAGACAAGAAGAGATACAATTCTTTAAGAAATAGTGAAGCTCAAATTCACCATCTTCTTTTCTTCCACTTGAATCTTGACTCCAATTTGATTCTTGGCTCCTCTTTTGACTTAATCACTTTGTTTAGCATTGAATATTGAACCTCCTTTACATCGGATCTCATCATGGGTCCCACCAATATGCGCGTTGAAGTTTGACTTTCTCGAATCTCATCATCTCGGGCAAAGAAGTCACGGAGGAGTCTCTATGCAACAACTAGTTAAACCTTACAAATTTTTATCCATATTTGAGTTGGTTCACAACCACTTTTTCTTCCTATGTTGGATAGGTATTTAAGTTTTCCCTACATTGTCACATTCATCTATTTTCCAACGTCGGATGACAATATTTATAAATTCTATTTACTCCTACTTTCTCTTCGTTTTCCAATGTGGAATTGCATTCCCCCTTTTAAAGCTCATCTCCAAATCCCACGTCTATTCCAATGTGGGATCAATCTTTCCTATGTGGGATCAATGAATATAAATTGATAGAGGCACATAATACTTGGTGATAAAGTTCACCGTCTGAAACTTGCATATGATAGGTAAGTATTACCCTTTGAACACTCCCTTTTGAAAGTACATTTACTTTACTAGAGCATATTTCTTATCCTTCATTTTTACTAGCTTCACTGTTACATCATCGGAGTGAACAAGGGATATTATCCCCCACAGTGATTTAATTAAGTTTTTATAATTAGGTTGTCCCTTTTGAACCTAGATCTTTGGATCTTCAGTCAACTATGTTGGGTTTTCATTGTATTAACTCACTCGTCTAAGGGCTTAATTCACATTCCTTTCAATGACTTTTCCAATTAATTCTCAATTTAACCATTTGGTTAGCTGATTCGTTAGATTATCTTTTAACTTTATATAGTTAGCAGAGATAACTCCAATAGAAAATAGTTGCCTTATGGTATTATGTTTGCGAAGTATATGTCTAGACTTAAAATTATACATATTGCTCTCTGCCCTTTCAATTGCTGATTGACTATTGCTATGTATAAATATTGTAAGCACATGCTTCGACCATTTGGGAATATCCTCTACAAATTGGTGTAGTTATTCAGCCTCTTCACCACACTTTTCAAGGGCTATGAACTCATACTCCATAGTGGATCTGCCTATAATGGTCTGTTTACAGGATTTTCATGATATCGCTGCCCCTCCCAATGTAAATAAAAATCTACTTGTAGACTTTGAGTATTTAATATTAGATATCCAATTAGTATCGCTATATCCTTCAACAACTGCATTTTTCAAGTCTTGGGATTGGGCTATGAAAGAAAAGGGTGAGTCAGGAGATTGGTAGGGGGATAACATCTTTGGGTTGGATTAGAGATTGAGAGCAGGCTGGTTATACAAAAGGGAGAGGCAGTGGTTGGCTTCCAAAGGAATAGTCACGACTGGAGGAATTAAAAGGGCAAAAGGCTCCTCTTTGAAATATAGTGGAGGGCTGGTGATTTTGTGGGAGAGTGCAAGACTGGTCGGAAGGTTAGAAGCAAGGAGGGGGCTGCACGACTAAGGTAGAATACACAAAGGAGTGCTCGGTTGTGAATTTGGGAGGAGAGAAGTCGGGTAGTGGAAAGGAATTAGAGAGAAAAAGGAAGATTACTCCTTGGGTAGAAAAGGACTTGTAGTTGGTGGAAATTAAACAGAAGTCAGCAGCTTGGAGAAATTAGGAATAGAGGACAGTCAGCTGGAGCTGGAATTGAAAACAAAAATAAAAGGTTGATGTTTTTCCACTTCTTTGTGTGTGATTTACATGTTAAGATGGCTAATTTCCTTTATGTATTGGATGAATATGAAACTTGTTATTTATTTATTTCAATTCAAGAACGAGTAGTTTAGGAATTCTTGCGTTGTTGATTAATCTTGCATGCTTATCTTTATTATTTGATTGATTGGCCATGAATTGAGTATATTTTTGCTTGTTGTAGTATTGAAAAAGTCACAATAAATTAGAACATTGCATGATTAACACGTGAACATGTTAGGAATAACACTATGACATGTGCAATCAAATTGAATTGTGTGATTTAACGCATTCTAAACATTCGTATTTGAATTAGGAATAGATTCGTTTCACGTTTATGATAGATTTAATTTTTCTTGAAAATGAAAATTAATTGCATGTGAATTATCGATTGCCAAGTAACACATGAATGATTTAAACTACTAACTGTTGAATTGAGATTGATGATAACAAGTGGACACATTTTTTTATATATTATTTATTTATTGTAATTTTTAGACTAGATCAAACAAATCAACTTTTTAATTATTTTCCTTAATTGAATCGAAAGTAAACTAATAATTAAGACTAGACTTTATTCCTCGTGTGAATGATAACTCTAAACTCATCACAGCTATTACTTGTCAACGACCCCGTGTGCTTGCGAGATTTATTCGAACAAGTTTTTGACGTCATTGTCGGAGAATAACAAATTTAGTATAATTATCAATTTACCTTTAATTCAATTAATTTTTTATTTTTAAAATTTTTTATCTTCTTTTGATAATTCATTATCCCTTGTTTTCTCTTCGTATTGGTCATTGAGCAGTATATATTATGTTTTAACGAGTCTGGATTATTACCAATAGATTCTGAAGTAGATAGAACATTTAGACAACATAGAAGAGAAAAAAGAGAGTATAGGGATATGGCGAACAATAAAAATCGAAATCATAACCAATTGCCACTTACCCCTCATGAGTAACAAGTGCAAATGCAACCGAAGCAGTTTTCAATGAAGCTCAAGCTCTAGTTGAGGATTATGCGAATCTCGTGCCTGTGCCATTAGAACCAATAATTGTTTATCCAACATTAGGCCAGATAAAACACCACCTTAGACTTGATGTCAGAAACTTATTTCAAAATCATCAAGACATCAAGTTCTTTGGAAAATCATCTAAAAAGCCGCATTAGCACATTTAAGCCTTTTTAATGCTATGCGAAGTAATCATTCACTGAAGGTATGTCAACAGATGCTTTTTGAATGCATCTGTTTTCCCACACTGTAAAAGATAATGCACGGGAATGGTTACGCTCATTAGCTCTCGAAAGCATTTTATCTTGGAATGACATTGTGCAAAAATTCACCATGAAATTTTTTCCTCCATCTCGAGTTCTCCAAATCAGAACGTAGTTCACACTTTCAAACAACGAGATCTCAACAGTTACCCTGAAGCACGTGCGAGATTTAAGGAATATTTTCGAAAATTTCCAAATCTGGGCATTCCCAAAAATGCTCAGTATACATTTTTTATTCAGGATTGAATCTTGAATACCACAATATGATTGATGCTTCAGTGGACAGATCAGTAATGAGATTAGATATTGACCGAGCACATGAACTATATGAGAGACTTTCAAAAAACAGGACGATGTGGCCTACTGAAAGGGAAATTCCAAGAAAGATATCCGGTGGCCACAACGACAATGCGGTTACACAATTGGCAGCTCAAATGGAAGTTCTATAAAAAAAGCTGGACAATTTAACTCGACCTGTACACATGGTGCAATAATGAACACCTGTTTGCGAAGGATGCGGGGCAGATCATGTTACATCTAGTAGTCCTTTAGCCTCAATACGTGGAATGCAATATGAGGATGTCTGCTATGCCCAGAATTTTCTAAAGTATTAAAATGACCCTTATTCCAATACCTATAATGCGGGTGGAGGAATCATCCTAATTTCTCTTGATTTAACAATCAAGGTCAGGGTCTTGAAGGAAACTTTCATGCAAAACCAATAGGTTTTCAGCATCAACAACCACAACAGCCAAGAAAGCCATTTTTGGTAGATATGTTTGTATAATAAATGGCAAAGACCGAACAAGTTCTTGGAAAAATAGAAGCTAACTTTCAAAACCAACAAGCAGCCATAAAAAAATTGGAAACCTTGATGGGGCATATGGCAGCTGCATTAGCTAACAGAATACAAGGTACCTTGCTGAGCAAAACAGAAAAGAACCCACTTGAACACGTAATGGCAGTTGAAATAATAAATTATGCAGTTATTAAGATGCCATCAATTACAACTGCACCACTCGTTAAAGCATATGTGCTACCTATTCCGTTCCCCCCAAAGGCTTC
Source organism: Ligustrum vulgare (assembly GCA_963555705.1). Taxonomy (NCBI): domain Eukaryota; kingdom Viridiplantae; phylum Streptophyta; class Magnoliopsida; order Lamiales; family Oleaceae; genus Ligustrum; species Ligustrum vulgare. The sequence goes on from OY743183.1 coordinate 53,535,897, forward strand.
GAAAGTAGCAAAGGGACCGAACAAGTTCTTGCAAAGTGATCGTTGTTTAAATTAACCTAAGACTTTCGAATGCATCGAGTGGGCCCTCTTTCCAAATAACACTAAGCCTAAGTTTGAGAATGAATATTGGCCCCTGTTTGATCTCATTTTTTAAAACTTATTTTCAACCATTCATTTTCTAATAAATAGTTTTGCATGTGTATCTATAATTTTTACTTTTTAACTATACATTTTTTAAAATAAATATTTTTCACAAAATCTATTCTAAACAAATAATAATGAACTTAGTAATTGTTTAGGAGGAAATCCAATGGGATCACGAAATTTTTGGATAATAATGATTCGTAGTTTTAAATGTGTGATTGAAATTAAGTTTTGATTAGATACTGAAAATTACCTTAAATTCCTAAAATTGTTGGGAAAGAGGGGCGAAGGGCACCTATAACCCAAGAACTTCAATTTGAAGCGTTGTTTTAAAATCCCGACCAGGCCAATTAGGTCGAGAGGGAAACCCGCGACCGGAGCCAAAAAAGGGTCAGGTTACCACTAAAATCTTGTCTAGTCAAACCTAATCAACGACTCGGGTCTACGGAAAACCCGACCGATTCGATCTCGGGTTTTGTAGTTTTTTGTTATTTTATTATTTTAATATATTTTAATATTATTTTAATGTCTGGGTTGACTCGAGTCGACCTTGGGTTGACCCTCTAACTCTTAATCCGGTCTCTTGGCTGGGTCAATGGCTGAGTCGAGTCTAAAATATTGTTTTAGAGTAAATTCGCACCAAAATGGTATGATATTTCGATTATACTACATAGTTATCTCCAATCTAGGACTCCAAATCTTACACCAAATTGATAGTAAACTTTATATTATCTTGTTATTTTTAATTCTCAACAATTAGTTTATTTCAAAAAGTATTTAATTATGTATTTTACTATTACTTAAATGGTATAAACTGATACCTAAAATATTACATACTATTTAAATTTTATAAATTGATAGTTTAAAATAGTTATTGAACGTATTACGTTTATTAAAAAAAAAAAAAAAAACTAATCCTAATATCAGAATTAACAAGATGAACCATTTTGCATAAAAAAAAAGCATATAAAATGAAAATATTTGCAAAGTACAAATGAAAAACAACTAAAACTTATATACTATTTCTCGGAATTAGTATATATTTATATCTATCTATTTATACTACTTTTAAAAGTCCTCTAAAGGGAGAAACTATTTTGGACTATTTTAACCTCGTATCTTTTTAATAATTTCATATTCACCCTTAGTTTTAATTAATGTACATTTTTTAATATTTTATTCTTTTTTTATTCGTATTGTCAATAAAAATATTTTTCATACATTTATCTAAACTCTTCACTTTCTTATTAATTTTTTTTTTTTAAAAATAAACTCAATAACTTTCATATAATTTATAGTTTCTAATACATCCTTCAATTAACATGAGAAAAAGAAAAAATGTGTACTTCTTGAATTAATTTTCTTTTACATGCATATAATAATTTTTTTTTTAAAAAAACCACTTCTTAAATGTCTTAAAGGGAGAAACTTTTTAAATATTTTACACTCAAACTTTTTGATAAAATCATATTTATCGTTAATTTTAATTAATGTACAATTTTTTTAACATTTTATTTTATTATAATCTTATTGTCAATAAAAAATATTTTTCATATATTTACAATCTAAACTCTTCACTTCCCCACTAAAAATATTTTAAATAAAACTAATAACTCTAACATAATTTAAAGTTCATAAACACCTTTCAACTAATATGAGAAAAGGAAAAAAATGTGTATTCATTGAATTTATTTATTTTTTTTACTTGTATAGAAAAAAATTAGAAAATCATTTTCACCTTCTACATTAAATATTTTATTCTCTATTAGTCATATTTCAATTTTGATTTTCTTTGTCAAATATTAATTTGATGTTGATTATATTCTCACTACACCCATAAAAAAAGAGTGTGAAGATTCACTTCTTTGTCAGAAAGCCAATTATTGAAGTAATTTAAATTCTTATTGTATTAAATTTTTACATTAAAATTTCGAAGTGCAAATTTCTTGATAAGATTATTTGTTTATGTTTTAAGTTGGATAATATGTTTATATTTTTATCTTGTATTTGAATTTTAAGGTGACATTTTAGTTTTTACATTTTATAAAAATATCATGAGTTATGCGCAACCATTACTTAATATTCTATAAATGTATATTGTATTTTGTTCACCTCAACTCCTTTTACTATGTTTCTGAATCCATTTTATTATCATGCCCCGGTTTGGTTCCCATTCTTTTCATCTCATTTTTCTACAGTAATTAATCTACACTATAAATCTTACTTTTGGCCTACCATTTTTTACTTTTCAACTCAATCTACATCACACAATCTCTCAAAAACTCAACTTTTTACAAAAATAATGGGAATCAAACAAGCACCATATGTTTACTATGCCAAACGATGAAAAGAAATCACAAGGGCATGTTGTTATTATTTTTGTTCCATCACATTGACGAACACTTCTCATTAAGTTGTAACAAAATTTGAGATGACGGTTCCTATCAAATATTTAAAGTAATATATGTGCTACTTTGGGATTCATAGCACTATGAATCAATTTGTTGAACTAGAAATTTGAAGGCACCAATTTCAGAACAATTTTTCTGATCAAATATTACTCTAATTAAAAATGATATCTTCTGTGTCTCGAAGAATCATACCTTAGTAGGAAACCTAGATTAGATGCATCTTACTTTTTCTCAGAATTTATGATCAAATGTTATTCTGAGTTATAACTTTACATACATGATAAGCCTTTTTTACGTCAAATTATAATTGATTTTTTCATCTTAATTCTAAAATCTGGATAAATTGTCAAATGATGTTTATCATTCTTTTTTCACTGCAGCAATGGATTGATTATGAACTATATACACACATAGAAGGAGAAAACCTCCCAACTCAAATTTTTTCGAATAAGGTAGCCTAAGAATACATTTTAGGAGATACAAAATTTAAAGAAGTCAGTAATCAGTAATTAGAAGAAAGATGATGGTATTATTGATAAGGGTATTGCGTACTTCGAAATTTGAATAATACTTAGGGTAAATTGAGTTCGATATTGAGATCGTTTAAATTAAAACTTGAAATATTTTTTAGATAAAAAATGTAGAAAAATTTGGATAATTTTTATTCAATTTCAAAAACATATATACTTGAATAAAAATATCATAATATCATTAAAATATCATATGCATCGCACATTTTATATAATAGTATCCTACAAATGATTAATTAATGCATTTCGAAGAGCAATATGAGATTTTTTATCCCTAATTCATCTATGTCAAGCAAAAAATTCTTGAAATCGAACATTTTCATCTACAATCATCTCAACTTCAAAGTGAACAACTACGAATTATGAAAAAAAGATCTCAACAACGAGGCAAGATCTCAAAGTAGCTCAACTTTGTTTAATCAATATCTCGATGGTCTCAGAGGATCAGAAAATGACCTTCCAGACTATTAAATTATGGGATTTTACCTCACGTCGTGTTTTACCGTTTCACGTTTACTTATCGTGTCGTTATTTTACTTTCTTCAACTTTACCTATCAATTATCTAACTTTTTAAATTTTAATCATGAGCAATTTTATTTTAATATTATCAATATTTGTTATTTATACTAGATTAAATCAGTTTATTAGGTTATTAGAAAAAACGTAAATAAATTTAACCAAACAAAATAATAAATAAAAAATAAAATGAATGATCAATGGACATAGAAGAAATAAAGAAATTTGTATACAAAATTGAAGAGCAAAAATGAAGGTTAAAAAAAAAAAAAAACTACTTCACTCTATATGAACATTTCTGTGCCATATTTGGTGCAACACTATTCACTGCACCAAGATGGCGCTCGCCACTCTGGGTATGAAATGTGCTTGGAGATGCCTGTTACCTTCCTTTTTACTCAATTTTTAATTATATTAAAAAAATTATATATTCTTGATGATGCCACTAAGGTATCTTAGTCATTCACAGGGTACTACTATGTCAAGAGCCACATTTTTAATTTTTATTTTTGTGATTTCTCCATCCTTCAACCCTAATCAAGAAATGCTCTTTTCATTCTTTTTTCTTTATCTATAGTCAAAAATTTATTTTTTAATTTTTTTTATTTGGTACTGGACAAGGTTCAAGTACTTCTCTACGTACTTCTCTGCTTCAAGATATAGAAGTACAAATGCTGAATTTGAGTGGAAAGAAAACGAATTTCAGGGAATGGAATTCCTTGGAACTTATTTTCCTGGAAATTGAAAGTATAGTGTGTTTGATTAGATTAATTTTTTAGGTGAAAAAATGAAGAACTTTTCAAGTTTTGTTGTTTCATTGACGTTATTTTTAATGATAAATAAAGCATAATTTTGCTATTTTAATAAATTTTTTTTTAATTTTTCACACAGTTGTACTTAATAATAATAATAATAATAATAATAATAATAATAATAATAATAATAATAATAATAATAATAATAATGTTAATTTCTAGAAAATAATAAGTCAATTAACAACAAAAAATGACCAAATGATGCGAAAATAATTTTTCATCAAACCAATTTCCACCAAAGCGGTGAGAAAATGAATTCATCCGGAAAAAAAAAAGTTGAGTTGCAACCTTGACGGTCCTCACCAACCCTGGGTCTGGGTAAATGATGTAAATCGCAAGTTATGTCTCCAAGGGTATAGGGTGAAAGGCTGTTTGTACACATGCACTTACCCAAAGGCCAAATTCATATTCCAGAATTCGAACCTTTGACGCGACAGCCTCAAGCAAAGTTGGGGTTTTTCCACTTTCCCCTTTTATCACTTGGAGATGTGCCCCGGGGGCGAAAATGAATTCATCCAAAAGCATGAAAAGGTGGTCACGGAAGCAAAAGTGAGAAAAACAATTCCATGAAAAATTTTGCTATTAAACAAAGCAAAAGTTGGAAAAGTTGGCAAAATTTTTCATTTTTCATGGAAAATTAAGCCTATCAAACATAGCCTTAGTTTTTTTTTTTTCATCATTTAATTTGAAGATATGGATATTTTTACATAATGAGTATTTCTGAGACCATTAAGGATGTGTACTTAAACTGTGATCTCCGAATCAAGTTTGTGTTATGTTGAAATAATGCGATCTAGCACCCGTAGTACTAGAGCATCAGTTTATGTGACATTATGCTCAATTAAAGATGTAATTATATGATTCATTTAATTGCATCTCTCATTTAATGATACTCAGTATCACATAGACTGGTTTATAACATCAACATTATTAAATATTACTCTAACCACAGGTCCACTAGCGGAGCCATGTGTGGGCCAGTGGGGGCCCTGGCCCCACTCAATTTTTTGATTTATTATTATTATTATTTTATATGTTGTTTTGATTTTATTTTTATTTTATGAAAATGTTACAACAACCCTCTTTTTTAGTTTTTTTTTTAAATTTTTATTCTTTGAGTATATAATGTGATATAGTGTGGCTTTTAATTTGCTGTTATGATAATTTGGGTATATATAAATTCTTGTGAATTAATTTGCTTAAATTGTATATATTGGAGTTTGGATTATCGTGAGTGTGTTTAATTTGTACAAGTTTAATGAAAATAAAATGGTGTAGAAATTATTATTGCAGAATTCAAATACGTTATAATCTTAGACTAAGAATTGAAATTAAAAAGAAAATTAAAAAAATATAATCTATATTATTACATATGTTTATTGGAAAATTATATGATTATAAGTTCATCATAATGTTTTTTGAATTAAAATTTGTAGGTATAAGGTAAAACTTAAAAGTTGTAAAACATAAAAGTGTGTTATAAACTAGAGAGAAAAAGAGAGAAGAATAGAGATACCAATGAACTTGTGTATTTTATTATGAACCAAAACCCCATATACATAGGGGAGAATAGGGATATACAAAGAAATAATATCTAGGGCTACAGAGATACAACTGTCATTCACCAATACAATATAATATTTACAATACTCCCCTTGAATGACATATTACGAAATATTATTCGATAAAAATCTAATGGGACAAAAATATCAAACGAAGGAAAAATAGTACAGTTATTCTTGGAGTATTAAGATGAATGCTGCCTCCTTAAAACCTCACTAGGAAAACCCAATGAGACAAAACATTGGCTAAAGAAAAAGAATACAGCTACTTCCCTAGTGTTGATCACTATAAATCATCGAGTCGATACATCTCAATCTTGTGAACTGATTTCTTGAATGTAAGGAAAAAGAGTACATTTACTCCCTCAGATTCAATCTGTATTCAATCATCTATATAGCTACTCTTCCTGATTCAATCTGTATTGAATCATTCATATCTTGATCTCTCCAGGAGAGTATATCAATAGACATTGATAACAACTAACTCACTAAAAACCTTGCTAGGAAAATCCCGTGGGACAAAACCTCAGTTGAGGAAAAGAGAGTGCAGTGCATATTAGCTCTCCCTCATGGGAACATTACAATTATATTGGCATTGCATATAATTATTTCAACTGTTAATCGGTGCAATATCGAATATGTTCACCAAGCACATATAAATGCCACATATCTCATATTATTTGTTCTTCAAATATAAATTAAATTATTCATTTGGACTTGAAGAACTATAAAATATTTCCAATCATTTGAACATGCTAAATCGAGCCATGTTCTATAATCAAATATTCAACAATGCATTTAATGTAATTCTCTAATCTGGAAGTGACTTATTCACTTCACTTCACTGAACAATTGACTTATTCACTTCAGGTGAATAATTAATCATGAATTTGAATCTTGAAAATCAATTGCCTCGATTTTCAAATATTATTCACAATAATGGAACATTTCAATTTCAACACTTTGTCATATAAAGTCATTTGTACCATTCTTCATGTAATATAATTTATACTACCAATCACATCTAATTACAAATTGAATATATTCAAGGAATATTAAATATTCATATCGCAAAGTATCTATATACTTTGATCAAATAAGTTTCTTAAAAACACGAACTATATATTTCAGATAAATTTAATCCTTCAAGGATTATACTATATGCTTCAGGCATCATATATGTTTCACATTGTAATTTCCAAATTGCTACCACCAAATTTAAGTCGTGAAACTTTAGATAGGTAACGATTTCTATATTTCAAATATACTTTCTCTAATCATTTCACCGCAATCCCAAAGTACCGAGGTATTGATTACCCTTTTTAATTTCACTCATTGGTATATCAAAGAATACTCCCAACATACCAAGTTGATTGATGCGAACTCCCTTGGTATATTGACCAAAAACTCCCACAACTATTTGAAATCTTCCCAATAAATCTAAAATGGTAAAATAAGTGATAAAACACCTTAATTCAAGTTTAAATCTAACCAAAAATTAAAAGGTGAACAAACCTAGCCCAATGAGTATCAACTAAACAAATTTCAAGGTGGGGAAATCACAACAAACACAAGAATAATAATACTCAAGAATTAGTTGAAGACATTCCAAGAAGATTACAAGATAAAAGGGTTTACCTCACCCATAGGGGACTCTCTCAAGAGCAATACATTGAACATCCAAGTTACTTGCTAGGGTTTGGGAAATGAGTATATATTGTACAAATTATGGGGCAAAGAAATAATTAAGAAAACAACATAAAAAACCATGAGATTTTGAGTTTCAGAAACTTTCGATCGACCGAAGTCACTCGGCTTAGTTGGAATTTCAGGGCTTTCGGTCGATCGAAACTGACTAAGACTGCCATCTTCAGTGTTTTGATCATAACTTTTGATCTCGATGTCCAATTGAGGTGATTCAAAATGATCTGAAAACTAGACGAAAAGAACTACAATTCTTTCATATATAGTGAGCCTTAAATTCGGAATTTATCTAATTCAAAACTTTGATTGAATCTCAAACTTGATCCAATCTTAATGTCTTTGCTCCCAATTTGATTCTTGATTTGTTTTCTTGACTTTAATTACTTGTTTGAGCCTTGAATCTTCTTAATGCCCTTAATGCCTCGGAGCTCTACAAAAATAGCTCTGAATGCCTCGGAGCTCTACAAAAATGTACTTCAAAATTGTTTAGCTCGCATGATTGATTTTTCTTTGTCGAGCCTCTTATGATTCTCATCATACCCTCCTTCTTTAGGATGATTTGTCCCGAATCATAGGTTTGTTCATGATGCTTCATTGCACCTCCTGGATCAAAAGGAAAATTATGGCCTCCATGACACATGATCAACCAATAGTATCCTGTAGCCTTGGCGATAAGAAGCAGTTGAACCATGAACTCCTTTGGGCATAAGTGACGTGGCCCAAAGTACCAAGTGCCATTAACCTGCAAAATAAAATTAAGCAAAATAGGATGGGGAATGTTAGTTTCAAAAAGTATGAGATATGGATCCTCATACTTGTGATTCATCACCTCCAATTCCTCTTCCCGCACCACGAGGCTCTTCACTTCACCTCCATTAATCCCTTCAACCTTTTGCTCATTCAACACTATAAAATTTTCATGATCACCATTTTCTACCACATTTTTAAGCTCAGCCATTTTCTTCACATGTGTAGGCACATGCACCCCTTCATCAACAATTTCATTCCCCAATTCAGCACCTCTTTACTTCCCAACTTTTTACCTTCTACATGAAAAATTGGAGTTTGATCAACTATTTCAATTTTTAGCTCCCCCTTCTTTTTCTCAACTTCCTTATCTTCTTCAAACTCCTTCTTGAGTTTCATTTGATCTTTGAGCACTTCCTCCAGACTCAAAGATAGGAGCACCACCTTTTTTCCATTCACTTGGAAGCCATACCGGTTCCTCTTGATATGATGTTTCACTTCCCTATAACGATGCCAATGTTTCCCCAAAATTTTGTAAGTAATATGCATCGGAACCACATCACATAGCACTTGGTCACTATAGGTACCAATGTGAAATGTAAGAAGAACTTGTTCACTTACCCTCATCTCCCCAAGTCACTCGACCTTTGCAATATATAAAGGCTTATGATGCTTCATAATCGGTAGCCCCATTTTTTTCACCCTACTAGCACTCACCAAATTCGTGTCACTCTCCCCATCTATAATGAGACTACATGCCTTATCCATCACAAGGCACCTAGTGTAGAAAGTATTTTCTCCATGCGTTTCCCTCTCATTATCACGGGCCAAATATGTTGGTGGACTAGTAATTCTCTCCATCTCTCCCTTCTCATTATCACCCGCCCTCCTATGGAATGATAGAATCTTTATTTTTGTTCTATCAATATTATCATCAATTCTATCTCCACTCCTATCTATCAATTCTCCTCTTTTCCTATTCATACTCCCATTTTGTTCACCATCCCCATCATTTCTCAAAACAGCCACATGTTTACCCCTAACTCCTTCTCTATTCTTCCTTCCCATTCTCCCATCATCAACCAAAACATCTCCACATTTATTCCTCATTCTTCTATTATTCCTTTTTTTCTTTACCACGACTAGTTGATGTACTCTCCCCTCTTACTCCTAAATTTTCCAACCCTCCCCCAATTTTCTCCATTTACCTAGCCATGGTGGTGGAAAGATTTAGCAACATCTCCTTCAATTCTTGAGTTTGAGCATTGGGAATGAACATGGTGTGCAAGTGTGAAAGTGTTCTCGCAAGAAAATATTTCTCTCGTGTTTCACTAAAATTTGACTTTTACCCTCTTTTGAGCTCACCACTCTTGCCTTTTTCTGCTCAAAATCTCATTTCTCAAGTTCTCCAAAGAAGGTAATCAACTAAAGCACAAAGTATAATTCTTGTAGAGTCAAAGAAATCACAAACAAGGAAGAAAGAATTTATAACAAGTAGATACAATAAGAAGTGGAATTTATGTACTTGCTATACTCAAAAGGAACAATTGTTATGTGGGATAAGATGCTAGGAATACAGTGGCATACTATGAAAATAGCCACATGAAAGTGGCCCTTTGGAAAAATAGCCAAAATTTTTATCAATTCATCAAAATAGCCTTAAACACTATAAACTCCCTCAAATACCCTTAAATATCATATTTCAACCAAGTCTCTTAGAATTTAGAAAAGTTACAACTTAGTCCTTAAAACTTTACATTTATATACTTTTAATTAATTTGTTTATATGATTTTTTGTTCGCTCATAGTAGCACCCCCTAATTTGGTATCAGAGCCATATGGCAGATCTAAAAGATAAATATTATATAACAAAAATTAAAAATAAATATATAATATATACATCAAGATTTATGATTATGCATACATTAATACTATCCGATAATTATAAAATAGAAATCTTGAGAACTTTAAAAGAATTAGACGAAGATATAAGAAAATACATTTATGATCTAATAAATTTCTATATAATAAAAGAAGATTTCATCATAAACGAAATATTAGATTTAATCCACATATATATACTAGAAGAATTATACAAAGATTATAGAAATGGATTATCATAGAGGAGAACCCTTATTAATCAAATATCTAGATATGAAAACAAATAAGAAATTAGATTCAATAATCGAACAAAGAGAAAATCTATTAGACCAAATGATAGAAGAAAAAAATATAAAAAGAAAAAGATTTCTAAGACTAAAATCATTAGAAAGTAAAAGAAAATATTTTAATACAATTCTAAAACAATTACCTAATATACTTATGATCATAAATAATAAAGAAAAAATCAATATGGAAAAATATGATATAACTGGAGAAACAAAATATTACATAAAAAGTTATAGAGCACAACAAAGAAAAACAACGTTAAGATCAATTGAAGAATTTTGTGAATATAATATAATGATATGTAAAGAAGTAAAATATGATACAGAATTAAGATTAGAAGTTGAGCATATCAAAGGAAGAATTTAATGACAGAACTTCCAGAGATAAAACTTGAAAAAAAAATAATAGAAAATATTAATTTACCAGTAAGATCTTACCAAATAAAAGGAGCTAATACAACTATGTTTCAACCACTAAGCTCATGGGGAGAATCAGATGGATTTCTTAATATGCAATTAAATTGGATAAGTGCATTTTTGTGGCAAACATATAAAAACATAAATTTACAAGATAAACTAGCCATTGAAGAATTACAACAATTAAATATACAGGATATGAATATCAAAGAAAAATTACAAAATATTCAAAATAAACTAACAATACAATTCAAAGAATTAAAAGAAATGATAGGAGAAGTTAAAAATATAGATGAAGAAATCTTAAAAGAATTCCAAAGAAAATCAGGAGAATTAATTAATCAAGATAAGATTGGAATAATTATAGAAAAAATAGATAAATTAAATGAGAAAATAAGAAAGAATGAAAATGAAAAAATCATATTAATAGAAGAAAAAATCTAAAATATAGAAATAAAAATAGATGATATGTATGACAGACTATTTAAGGTACAAAAAACTCAAAAATCAAGAGTATAAAATGTCGATAAGCGAATATATTGAAGATCTAAAAATATTAATAAAATCATTAATAAGTGATGTTCAAGAAGTAAAAAATGAATTAAAAGAAGTGAGAAATGATATAAATATACTAAAACTAGAAATTAGAGAATTCAAAGAAAATAGTAAAACCAAAGATAAGAAAATAGACAAAAAAATCATAGAAAAAGAAATACTTAGAACAGGAAAGAAGCATTTCGAACAAGAAAAAATTATAATAGAAGCATGAAGTATGGATGATGAATTTAGGAGAAACATATCACCAAAAATATTAGAGGAAGAATTAGAATTACAAAAATCTATAGAAAAAACTTTAGGAAAATTAAAAGCTGAAGAAAAAATTGAAGGAGAACAAGACAAAAATGAATGAAGAATTAGATTTGCTTATAGAAAATTTTGACCAGTTAAGCATAGAAAATTTTGACCAATACCAAGTTTTAATGAATACTGGAGGAGCACCTAACCCTACTCCTATAGGAACTTCTAAACGATAATTACCAGATCCAGATGAAAGCTATGCACCCTTATACAGTAAACCACACCGGCAATATTATGATAGAATCAGAGATAGACAACCACCTAGAGGGAATAAATATAAAGATAGGTTTGAACCAAATGATAATTATGATAAACCTATTAATCATGGAGGAACAAAATTAGATTTGGATTGTAAAATAGATACTAAAAAAGCCTTACTAACTTGGGCAGATTCAATGATACTATTCTTTTTATACAATAAAGATGATACATGGGAAAATACTGATAGAATGATAAATTTTTTAGTAGCACCTTTTGAAGGACATGTTAGAAATTGGTGGGAAGGAATAAGTAATGATACAAAAGCATTAATAAGAAGAAATGTGTAGCGACCGAGAAATTTTCAAACTTAAAAGATTTGTTTTAAATAAACATTATTTTTAAAAATGTGTCGCTATGACTTTGCTCGTTTATTTTAAAAGCGCGTGTTCATCTAGCATTTTAAGTGAAATTTAAATTTATTAAAATCTTGATCAATCTCAATTTATTAAAATCGTCTCATTTTCATTATTTATTCTCAAGTCCAATTTTATCAGAAATATTCTAAGATCATTATTTATTTTTAAGTCCAATTTTCAATTTATTTGGATTCAAATTATTTTAGTTCAAACTTTAAATATTTTAGTCCAAAATATTTTATCTCCAATTTAAATTCGTTCCCAAATTTTTATTTATTTTAAAATCTCAATATCCCTAAATTCAAAAGTTTATATTCTGATATTGTTATCCCAATCAGGTCCTCCCTCACTCAATCACCAATCAAACATTTGCCAATTTTGAATTTAACTCAATGTATATTTTCCATTTTTAACCAGCCAAATCCTCCCAAACTCACACTTTTCCTTCCCCATCATCATTTTCTTCCTATAATTCACAGCCAAAATTTCACTCACATGTTTATTTCCTTTAACTGGTCAGCACCCCTAATCTCTCCTTCAATTCTCCCCGTTCAGCCAATATCTTTGCATATTCCCTCAACATTCCTAAATCATATGCTGCCCAAACTTACCAAAAATTAGTTAACAACCAGCAGCATATACTTCCCTTCATCCCCTCACAATTCACGACACACATAGATCTTCAGTGTGAGGTATTTCCTTCCCCTTCAGCATCCTTACACAGCACACTCCTACAATCTACAAGCATTAATTCCACAACACCATCCAATCTCGACCATCATTACCAAGCGAACATCACTACTGCCCGTCACCATCTGAACACCACTGCAGCCTGTAACGCCAGCGACACCAAAATTCAACCACCACCAGAAATCATCACCAGCCACCACATATCCGAAGCCACCATACACTGTCGTGACTTCCATACAACAATATGCAGAATTCCACGTCAAATTCACCGTCACTGTCCCCACCACAAATTCATCCATCAGAGCCAAAATTCTGCCTGAAACATAATTACTGCCCAAGAGCCACCCCGTCGATCGGAACCACCACCAATGCCAAAGTTCTGCCAAAACAGAGCACCATCGTTACCAAGACATTCCCCGACCGCAACCACACAAACCACTGTCACCGCCATATTCAACCAACATTACCACAGCCCACTTCACCCAATCAAAAAACCCCAAACCAAGAGAAGAAATTCCAAAATAAAACCCACAACTTACCATGAAGTTTCGACCGGAGTTTGGCTGAAAATCGCCGCCCCAAAAATCTGGACCCAAGCCTCGGTTTTAATGCCCAAAAAGCACTAAACCTCAACCCTATCACCCGCCCATGCTCGTTCTGTCACTGCCATGTCTCGGTGGTGTTCTCTCCGGCTTCGCGGCCGGCGGTGCGCAGCGGAGAAGGCTCCGTCGCAGCCTCTCCCTCTTTTTTTTCTCCTCTGTTACCGACACAGAGAGAGAAGGGGGTTGATTTTGTTATATATCAAAATTTTGATTTTTGAAAATTGTTCTTTAAGTCCCCTAAGTATCTAAGTTCATTTATTTTGGTCCTTTTAGTTTTAAATGTTTTAAGATTTCAGTTCCAAAATATTTCTTGTCGGCCCAATTGTTTTCTAAAAACGTTTTTATTCAAACCCTACAGTTTTAGAATATTTTTTAGTCAGCCCACTATTTTCGAAGAGTCTATTTCAGCCCCTTAGTTTCAAAGTATTTGTTTCATCCCTTATTTTAAAAAGAGTTTTTATTAGTTAGCCCTCATGTTTTCAAAGCCTTTTTATTCAGTCTCAAGTTTTAAAATATTTTAATTCAGCCCCTTTAGTTTTTAAAAGTATTATTTCGATCCTTTAATTTTTGTAATATTTTATTCAGCTCTTAAGCTTTGCAAATAATTTATCTTAGCCCCAACTATTTCGAAAATAAAAATAATTAGTCCCCAATATATTTAAAATATATGAGTTAGCCCAATAGCTTTCAAAATCTTTTATTTTAGTATCAACTCATTCCAATCCCAACTATGTTTGATTTTAATTTTAATCCCTAAACTTTTATTTCTTCTTTTAAAACTCTTCCAAATGAAACGCTTGATTTCCAAATACCACTTTAAGGTTTATTTACTATTGGCTAGACGAGGCGCTTGGACATTTAGAAGAACAACGTGATATTGTTGCTCAACTTTCAAACTCGTGATTTGAGGTAGACTCGCCCACACTAATTAGTTTAAATTATAATTGCATGTCTTATGTGAAATTACGTGATTTACATGCTTTGATGCATGAGACGAGAAAAGAATATCTCTTATGAGATAAGATGAGAAATGATGATGTTATGCATAACTTATGTGCCTTAAGTGCACGAAACGAGACTACCCACACCCTATGATTTTAACAGCCTTGATTTTGAAAATATAAGAGCCCAAGAATATGATGATGATGTCACTGTATGATTGCATAATTACCTGTTCAGTTATTCTATAAATTAATTATTAGCGATGAGTCTACTGAGTATTTTTCGAAATACTCATTCCAATTTTAACAGCTTTTGCAGATCTCGGAAATGGCGGCGAATGAAAGGGGCAGCGTTGGCAATTTAAATAAATGATGATATTATTAGACAATTTTATGAATGCTACTCGTTAAATTATTTATCGTTAATTTCTTTTAAATAATTGATACACAAGTTTTATGAATTGTTCTATATTTAAATTAATTAAGTTTTCGCTGAAGGTTTCAAATAATGAATGTGACGTTTTGAGTTAAATTTATTTTTCGCATTAAAGTCATATTTAAAGGACGAAGTGGCGTCCCGGGCTCCGCGGAACTCGGGGCGTTACAGCGTGGTATCAGAGCGGGTCTACGTTTCTGTAGACTTGCAAATTTTGAAAAGAGAATATTTTTTTAAAAAATAATAATAAATAATGTTTTGACGACTTTTGCCACTGCCATCGTTCGCTCCGCCAATTCTGAAAGTAAATGATTTTATCATGAAGTTTATATTATGATGATTTCAGATATATGTGAAATGAAGTATTTTGAGAATTTGATGAGAAAGAATGAGAAATTTTTGTATCCGAAATAAGAAAGAAAGAAAGAAAGAAAACGAGTTTGAGCATAATTTGGAAGAGTTTTTAAATATTTTTACGTCCTCGTAATTTTAACTAAGAGAAATGGATAAACCCCGCCTAATTGGACTTTGCATAATTGAATTAGGACATGGCACCTTTCGCAAGAAATCAACCAAGGAACTTAGATCTAGTATATGCTCCTATCAAAGGATATCAGACTATGTACGTAGATATTTCATAAGACGAAAATGGTTACTGTATATTTGTCATGATTGATGATTATAATTCTGATTTTTGGGAAATAGTGATTTAATTGGAATTTGGAGACTAGATCATGTTCTATTTCATGATTGAATTAAGTTATGTTACACATACGTCAGAGATTTAATTTTGGGATTAGATATGAAGTTGAAGCTTATGGTAGCAAGAAGAAAGAATTGAATTTTGGGTTTTTGATAATATAGTGAGGCTTAGACTTATTATTGGGTTAAGTTTTGTCTTCTTGCTTAAGCATTTGATTGAGATATGGATAAAATGATTTAAAGTTTTTATTTGGTCAAGTGTATCTCTATAGGGAGTAACTATACTACTTAACAAGTTGGCAATAAAGAATAAGTACCCACCGACAGTATTTATGGATTTGATGAACCGAGTTTTCCAACATTAATTAGACATGTTTTTCATTGTATTCATGGACGATATTTTGGTTTATCCTAGAGATAGTAAACAATATGAGGAACATTTGAGGATTTTGTTGGAGACACTTCGAGATTATGAAGGGAAATTTTGGTTGACCCATGAACAATGAGGAAATATTATTTTTCAAGTATAAGATGGTTGAGAGTTATTGGTTGTTTATTTACGTTGCGGCTTAGGTAAGCATGTTTACTACAAGAGTGAAATCTTGAACAAAGTATCGATTTGGAGTTAAAGTTTTGATAATTTTGGAAATATGAAAATAAAAGGTGAATATTTTAATGGAATAGAACATATAAAAGGATCAAATATATTAATTGACACAGGAGCTAGTGAATGTCATATAGCTTCAAATAGAAATAAAGGACTAATATCTCATAGAACTGATCCATATAGATATATAAATTTTGATGGACAAGTACATATGACTGAACTTGAAGTGAAAGTACCAATTAAAATAGGAGGAATAAATCTCCTAGTACCATGTCATGTAGATAGTAGTATGATAAATCCTCATGTATTATTAGGAATGAGCTTTCTAGATGGACTAGAAGATTATAGTATAAAACGTGAAGGATTATATATAACTCATAATGGTCAAACTATACTATGCAGAAAGGCTGAATAAATGAATAACCAAATAAGTTTTCCATTAGCCGTTTATATACAAGTTACAATTGTTGAAACAAATATAACAACCTGTGCATTAATTGACACGGGAAGTGATATAACAATATTCAAAAGTTTCTTAATAAAATCATGGAATACTAATGGAAAGATAAAAATTACAGGAGTAACAGGAGAAAGTACTCATATAATTAATAGTGCTGATAAAATTGATATAATACTTGGAAGTAAACAAATAGTTGTAAATAAAATATATAATTATAACAAATTAAAATGTGATATATTACTAGGAAATGACTTTATACAAAAATTTCAATATTATAAACAAAATAATTACATGATAATGTTACAAACACCTTGTGCACATTTACTAAAAATATCAATAGAATTTAGACCCTACAGAGTTCAGCCAACACAGCGTGGTGATAAATGGGAGAAAAAACCAATTACACAAAATGAAATAAAAAATAAAAGAATAATGTATAAAAAAGTCTTGAAAACGAACATACAAATAAACATGGAAAAAATCATTGATCAACTAGAAAGAATTTGTGGAGAAAATCCATTATCATTTTGGAAACCACATCATCCAAAAGCTAGAATAGAATTAATAGAAAATGTTATTATAAGAGTTAGACCAATGATGTATACCATACAAGATACACAAGAATTTAAAACTCTGATAAAAGAATTACTTAACCAAAAATTAATCAGACCCAGTAATGGACCCCATAATAGCCTAGCTTTTATGGTCATGAAACATTCTGAACAAAAAAGAGGAAAAGCTAGAATGGTGATAAATTATAAAGAACTAAATATACTAAATTTGATGGATACTTTTTACCAAATAAAGAGGTACTAATAAATCTTGCGAAAGGAAAGCAATATTATTCTAAATTTGATTGCAAATCAGGATTTTGGCAAGTAAAAATGGAAGAAGATAGTATTCAATACACAGCATTTAGTACACCCCAAGGTAAGTATGAATGGATGGTTATGTCATTTGGTTTAAAAAATGCACCACAAATATATCAAAGAAGAATGGATAACATATTTAGAAAATTTAATGAATTCTTAATTGTCTATGTCGATGATATATTAATATGTTCTAATAATAGAAAAGAACATAGGAACCATTTAATTAAATTTATAAATGAATGCAAAAAAGAAGGAATTGTTCTTTCAAAAAATAAAGCTATAATAGAAAAACAAGAAATTGATTTTCTTGGATTATCAATAGATAAAAGAGGGATAAAATTACAAACTCATATATCTAAAAAGATAGAAAGTTTTCCAGATAAATTAGAATCAAAAGAACAAATACAAAAATTTTTAGGATCTTTAAATTATGCAGAAGGATTTATTGAAAATCTATCAAAAAAAAGATATAAAATTCAAATTTTACTCAAGAAAACAAATACCAAAGGATGGAGTGATGAACACACAAAAATTGTCAAATCACTAAAAGAAGAATGTAAAAATTTGCCAAAATTAAGATTACCAGATGAAAGAGATAATCTGATAGTTAATACTGATGCCTCGGATAAGTATTGGGCAGCAATATTAAAAACAGATCATAATGAAATTTGTAGATACTCAAGTGGAACGTTTAATCAAGCAGAAATAAATTATACTACTCATGAGAAATAACTTTTAGCAATCATCAGAGGAATAAAGAAATTTTCATTGTTTTTATTATCCAAGAAATTCATTGTTGAAACTAATAATTCTCAAATTGCAGGTTTAGTAAAAAATAAATTACCACCAGAACCTCAATATAGAAGGCTTCATAGATGGCAAGCCTATTTGGCATTTTATAATTTTGATATAGTTCATATTAAAGGTGTTAATAATTATCTTGCGGACTTTTTAAGCAGGAATATTGAATTTGCAGATGGATAATATCAAAAATTCCCTGATAGACGCCAAAAAGCGAATGAACTTCCTCATGGAGGAAGATGAAGATATAAAACTTGGAATTGAACAACTTGCAGAAACTCTCCAAGGAAGTTTCAAGCAATTGATGGAAATCTCAACATTTCATTACAATTATACTAAAGAATTGAGCGATAACATAATTGAGATTGAATCTCAGTTTGAATCGTTGATTACCAAACAGGCTGATACCAAACATATTATATCAAAAATACAAACAGGTATATCTTCTGGAAGCAGTGATGGACCAACAATTAAAAGAGATGAACCAAGTCCCAAAAAAGTTGTTATAAATGAAGCCAGTCCTCGAAAAATCACAATCAATGCCAAAGATGAACATACAAGGGTAGTCAGAATTCGTACTGAAGAGGAAGATGATTCCCCTTTTTTACCAAAAGAAAACGAATATAAAACTACTGTTGAAGTTATATATGAACTTCAAGAATGTGATTGCTATTACATCTCGTCTGGAGACCATGTATACCCACGATTGATCGTTACTCAGGGAGGAGATCCCGTCATGACAAAAATGGCAGCTGATTATGGATTCTTGGATCTTATCTATCCAGGAAAAGATTTAAAAGAAATCGAAAAATTTGATGATTTACTAAAAGGAGAAATCTCAAAGTTTGCTCAAGGAAGACCCATATATTTAAAATTTTATTCGATCAGTCCTGAAATTGATGGAAGGATATATTATCCTGCTGAGCATATTATCACGATTGAATATGTTGCTCGAAATTTTCAAATTGAAGTTGGAAAAAATACTAAGCCAGTACCAAACATTACAAGATCATGGTTTAGATCCCGAAGGGTGTTGGGAATTAAAGTTCTCTACAATATTGCCAAAAACCTGTATGAGAAAAAATTCAAATGCATATGTCAATACAATTGATGGACCCTACTCACTAATGGAGGAAAAGAAAAATCAACAATCTTGCAAGAATACATCAATAAATTTGACACTCATCAAATCCATGGAAGCTTTGCCACTTTGCAAGAGGCGTGCATAGCCAGGAACTGCCCCACATGCCAAAGGAATTGATGGACAGGTGGAAGCCACTTGATGGATATGCTTTATATGCCAACAGAATTGATGGACAAGTGGAAGCTGTTTAATAGACCTACTTTAATTCAACAATGCAGAACAATGTAGGGGCCATGTCAAGACCAAAAAATAGAAGGATAAGTGTCCCTATAATGTAAGAGTCATGTGATGTAATAAATAATAGAGGGACAGGTGTGTCCTTAGGTGAAAAAAGCTATGAAATTATTAGGAAGATGATGCAAGCAGTGATGTAATTGTGTCCAGTGTAGTATTATAAATAGAGGCCTCCGAGCTAGTTGAAAGACAGAACTCTCTTGAGCACTAAGTTTGTGAGAAAGCCAAAAATCTTCTGTCTTTGAAAAATTCTCATACCAATCCTTTGTCAATCTTCATATTATCAACAAAATCCCAATTTAGTTATCATATTATGATTAGTTTCTAAATTCTTGTCTTCTAAATCCTATTTCCAAAAAGAAGATATATTATTAAGAAAAATCCCTACACTCTGTCCTAAAATATTTTCCATCTTAAGAGTTATACAGTGAAGACATCCAGGTTTAGCTAATAACCCGTGAAGGCAGGAAGCCATTGGAGGGTGTGGAGCAGAAACCTATAAGCCTGAAGGTCACTAACAATAGAAGGAAAATACAAAGGTACTGAGAATATGAAAAGAGGTTAGTATTCTTAATATATCTATCTTTACGGAATTAGGAGGAAGAAGAGCTTTTAACATGACATAATTTAGAATTGTTAAATTTAATTATCAAAACAGTCCTTATAATGATGAATATCATAGCATAATTGAACCTTTATTCATGCATAAACAGTTTACTAGACCAAATAATGAAATAAAAAATTTATATCATGTCTATATGCTGGTCGACTAATTTTGACTCTTACCGCAAGTTTACAGTATCGAA
Source organism: Ligustrum vulgare (assembly GCA_963555705.1). Taxonomy (NCBI): domain Eukaryota; kingdom Viridiplantae; phylum Streptophyta; class Magnoliopsida; order Lamiales; family Oleaceae; genus Ligustrum; species Ligustrum vulgare. Next base: position 53,556,682 of record OY743183.1, read on the forward strand.
CAAGTAATACAATGTATTTGAGTTCGAATGTAACTCCCCAAGGATTGATTAGATCTATTTTCTTAAATTATTAACTTTAACCGAAACAAATGAATTTGAAGTGGTTTATAAGGGATTCTAAATGATTATACTAAAATACCAAAGAAATCTAAAATTATTGATTAACGAAATAAGTAAATGAAAATTTCAAGATTTGTTTAACAAATATATGTAAATGAAGTGCTAGGATTTAGAATCCATCTTAGTATTGATATTTCAAACTTTGATTCAAATAATCCAAGACAAGGTATATTATTGACGATCAATGTTTCTATAATGCTTAAAACTCTCTTTCGAACAAGAATTAAGCCTTTTCCTAATTACGATCCACCTATATTTCTATGATGAATTGATGTGATCCTGGATAGGAGCTCAAAGGAGAAGTCAAGTCACAGACGACGCAACAACATTCGACCTAGGAAAATGAACAATTTCCATGTTGGAAGCTAGTCGAGACGACGAGTGGATCAACCTCATTCAAGCCGTCGAAGAAAATTATGGAATTTCAAAGTTTACGGCCGTAACACCTATTCGTCACGGCCGTAACCATACCACTGAAGAAAACAGAGAATTTGAAGAAATTGACTTACGGCCGTAACCTGCGTCTCACGGCCGTAATGGTTAAGCAGAAAACGTCTTACGGCCGTAAAGACGTTAGTCACGGCCGTAAATGAGTAATTGCGTGATTTTAGGGTTTTTAATTATTTCCTTATTTTTGGTTATTTCTTTCCTAGTTTAATTAGAACTCTTAACCTAGATTTTGACCTTATTTATAGGGATGTAATTTTCATTATTCGTTAGACTTTAATACACAACTCTGATTTTAATATTGAGAGGCAAATTGCTTTCACAATCCTTATTCTTCATTGAATAAAATTCGAACTTGCGAGTTTAATTCTTGTTTGTTCAAATCATGGGTGAGATTTATTTTCATTGTGATGAAGAGGTCAACATATCAATTGATTATGTTGGTTGCTTGGTTCAATTAATTTGAATCAATCTCTAAATCGTGGTTCTTGGCGTTCTTGGGTCGATTTCAATATTTTGTGGGTTGCGTAGCTACAATTGCTACGTGGTTTGCATCATGAATGCTAATATTTAGGAAAACATTAAACAAGCAAAACATGAAAAGACCACATAGAGCATAGTGGTATATTTCTATCCCTATCGAACCCTATGGCCATTGATTCAAGTCTAGTGAACTTCCACTCTTTCGATTATAAAAATTCACCACATGCATCATATAATTCATGCATCAAAATTATAGATGAAACTAAATACGAATCAATAACTCAAAATACCAATTGTTATAAGATTAAGTAAACCAAAGCATGAAATAATTATCTAAGACTTCATCATAATCCGAGCACAATAGAAAATTAGCCTAAATACATGGTTAATAGCAAATCACAAATATGAAAGAACTTCATCACCTATAATATGAAAATCTCAAGAAATTTAGGATGAATCTTCACAAATCCGCTCTCCAAAACTTTGATGTGCTTCTTGGTGTATTAGGTCAAGAATGAATGTCCAAATTTCGTGTGTTCTCTTCTATATATATGCCCCCCCTTCTGACCTAGGCGAAAAAGGGGTGAATTAAATCAGAATTCACGTGAAAAGCCCACCAGTGGCCCAGTCGATACTACCGTGCGACTGCACGGTTCAAAAGTGTGCGATCGCAGCCTCGAAAAGCCAACCTTCAGTCGCCTGTTTTTCACTTCGTGTAGCTGCATGCCTTATTTAACCGTGCGGCCGCACGGTTAAATTTTTGGCTGCACTTTTTATCTTTTAAATCCTGCAACTTGGTTCTTATCCTTTATTTCTCCTCAAGTCCCCATCTTCTAATTGAAACAATTTGATCCTTATACTTTTGAAAATCTTCGATTTCATCTTTTCTTACACTATTCTCCTTCTTTATCCATGTTCTGCATCCAGCACTCTTGCTTTGCTCAATTTTGGTTCAATTTCCTCTCCTTTTGCTTATTATTTCCTCTTATTGCTCCATTCTCTTGATATCGAAATAAAACTGAAATATGTACAAATGATAGATACATTAGTAGCAGTTATTCTCAAATGACTATATAAAATACTAATTTAAGCACATAAATAAGTGCATAAAATGCACTTATCATATGCCATGTTTGTTAGCTATCTTTCCAACATTAAAAAGAATATTAGGATTAGAAATTACAAAATCGATTATTTATTTTTGGCTTGATAGTGATAATACTGAAATAAATAATGAATTATATTTAGGATATGTGTTTAGTAGTGATAATGATTATGATCCTGTAATAGATTATGACAGTGATGGAAGAGATGAATCTTTCTTTACCAGTTTTTGAAAATCTTAATATCATGAATAATAGCAATTATATCATGAAAAAACCCAGAACTAAAAGAGGTCCATATAAAGTTCAAAAGTATATCAAATGTAAAAAAGGTATTGAATATGAAAATAAAATTGATAAAATAGGATACCAAGAGTAACTCTACGCATCACAAGAAATATTAAAAAGTTTTAAAGAAAATCTGATAGAAAACTTTGTTAGGGGTACTGTAAGATCTATAATGATACAAGATATTCAAAATATAATTGATAAAATAGAAAAGAGAAAGAAAAGTATTTCAAAATATAATATATCATTTGAACCAAGCATAGATATTATGGCTGATATAGATATTATCAATTCCCAAACACTGATAGAGTTTGAAAAATTACTTGAAATTTTATAAATTATTTATCTCTGTGTTTATAATGCCTAGATATACAATTGAAGGATTAGACAATTTGTTAGACAGGATAATGGAAAAAATAGATAACATTATATCTCAATTAATAGATATAGATGAATCATCTGAACAATATTATATACTTTTAGAAAATCATGATTAATACATTATAGATCATTCTAATATATTACAACTTAAAATAGATTTAGAAAATAAAAGAGTAACAAACACAGTCCAAACCTAAATGCCAAGATATACAATAGAAGGACTAGATAATCTTTTAGAAAAATTAAAAGATGAAATGGAAGATATTAAATATCAAATGGAAAATGAAAACATATCTTCTGAAGAATATAATAAACTTTTAGAAAAATACGAACAATATATTGCAGTTTATTGTACTTTACTAGATCAAAGAATGAATTTATATCAGAAAATTTTGTATAATAATTTACCAACCCAATAATCTATGAATACTTCACAAACATCAACATCTAATAACTGTGATCATAAACTATATTTAAATGATAAAGAAATTTCATTTTTATTAGCTATTGTTGAAAAATCTAAAAATATACATTCTGTTGGACAATCTAAACTAAAAGAAATATACGAAGATATTGATTATACTATCCTAAATAAAATAGAATTTAATTCTGTTGAAACAACAAAAAATATAAATACAGTTCATAAAATTATAGAAGAATACGAAGATATAGAAGAAGAAGTTTCAGAAGGAATAACATTAGGATATATAACTAAAAAAGATCATCCCAAATCTTTTGAGAAATTATCACAATATAGAACATTTTTAGAAGAACTTAAAAGATTAAAAAATATGAATATAATAAGAAGTATTGAATTAAATCAACCAAATTAAATTTAAGGACATAACTTGCAAAGAAAATAACCAACTTCATTAAGGGTAATATGGACAAATTACAAAAAATGGCCATTCTTAAAAATTGTATTTGTCATATGGCTAAATCAATAAATCCCCCTAGGAACACAATTTCAACAATGGGATTGAATAACCACAAGTAATAGACAAGGCATAGATATAGAGCAAATAAGCACAAGAATGTAATTTTCAATGAGGTAATTTAGCAAACACTTTGTACTTAATTTTGAAGTGGCCTTGAATGTGGATGTTGTGGATAGATGACAACTCCCCAACAATTCAAATTTGACAAGGAATGAATGAACAATAATTACCCAATGTATGGAGAAAGAGATATATGGGATAAAATGTTGACAACATAATTTCAACAATGGAAATGGACACCCACAAATAGTTAACAAGTCATGGGCATTGAATTATAAGGCATTAATGGAGTATTTTTCTTTGGGACAATTTATCAAACACTTGGTAGACACACTTATGAACACATGGAATTGCAAGTGTATGACTAATGAAATTCCCCAATAAACTCAACAATAAAAATGCCCATTATGTGGAGTTCAACAAATGCTTAAGAACATGAAATTTTCCCCAATTTTTTTTTTTTCAATTTTCGTTTTTTTTTTTTTAATAACAAGAACAACAATAAGAAATGTAAATGATATGTTTACTAAATTAGAGTCAAGCTATGATACCAAATGTTGCTAACCCCCCTAGTATTTTGACCAAAAAATTTCACAACTATATGAAATCTTCCCAAAAAAGCTAAAATGGTAAATTAAGTGATAAAACACCTTAACCCAAGTTTAAATTTAACCCAAAATTCAAAGGTTAACAAACCTAGCCCAATGGGTATCAATTAAACAAATTTCAAGGTGGCAAAAATCAACAATAAATAAAAGAATAATAATACTCAAGAATTAGTTGAAGACATTCCAAGAAGATTACAAGATAAAAGAGTTTACCTCACCTATGGGGGACTCTCTCAAGAGCAATACATTGAACATCCAAGTTAATTGCTAGGGTTTGGGAAATGAGTATATATTGTACAAATTATGGGGCAAAGAAATAATTATGAAAATTGCATAAGAAATCTCAAAATTTTGAGTTTCAGCAACTTTCAATGGACGGTCAACCGGAAAACTTTCGGTCGACCGAAACTGACCGAGATTGCCATCTTCACTGTTTCGATCATAACTTTTGATCTCGATGTCCGATTGAGGTGATTCAAAATGATCTGGAAACTAGACGAAAAGAACTACTCCCTCTATCCCAGAAAGACAGTTCTATAGTTATTTTCACACGGATTAAGAAATGATAGTTAGTATAGTTAGGGTATTAAATTTTATCAATGTTTTCCATTTATATCCTTTATCCCTTATTTATTGTTTTAAGTAAACTCACTTCGTTTCCCACAAAGATTTGAAAATACAATAGCTAAATAGTTGGTGTGTATTGTACCAAGATACATTAAATAATGGTAAATAAGGGTATATGTGGAAATGAAATATTTAATACATGCTCAATATGGAAACAAGATTATCTTTTTGGGACAGACAAAAATAGTATACAGCACTATCTTTTTGGGACGGAGGGAGTACAATTCTTCCAGAAATAGTGAACATCAAATTTGGACTTTATCTAATTCAAAACTTTGATTGAATCTCGAACTTGATCCAATCTTCATGTCTTTGCTCCCAATTTGATTCTTGGCTTGTTTTCTTAACTTTAATTACTTGTTTGAGCCTTGAATCTTCTTCCAAAATAGCCCTTAATGCCTCTGAGCTCCACAAAAATGTACTTCAAAATTGTTTAGCTCGCATGATTGATTTTTCTTTGTCGAGCCTCCTATGATTCTCATCATTGAGGATCATGCATTTTGATATCACTCATGGTACATCAAAGAGCGCAAGCTTGTAATTAGAGTCAATCATCTTTCAGTATTTACATTCCTAATAATCAATATATTTATTGGAACTTATTATGCATTGTCAGGCAAATAAGATATTACATGTACTGTATATCATTTCAAATGCAATGCCAAATCTTTGAAACATTTGTTGCGCAACAAGTCGTGTATCACGACTATACATATAGGTATTTTTATTGGCTTTACACTTTTCAGTGTTTGGACTTCAAGTTCCAAAACTTCAAGTTTTGTAGTAAGTTCAATTTAGTTAGAATGCATACTTTTGCCAATTACTTTTAGTTCAATTTTACTCGACATATTTCTTTTGTTATCCTCGCTATCATTCATATTATTAAGCAGCCATCTTCATAGTTTTCATTTTTCACAAGTGTTTTATAAAGCGTGTTGATACAAATATCATTCCAATTTGATTTCTTTCCCCTACAACAACATAACTATAGAGATCTCAATTTTCAATATTTCAATTACTTGAATCTCTTCTAGGGATTTACAATTAGTTATGCCAATATATATTTTCTCACTAGTATATGACTCCTCAATAAGTCCATCATAATCATTTGCTCTATTTTTTATTTATTTGGAGATCGTTATTTGAATCAGATATCACTACATTTCAGGCATGCCATTCGTCAACATGAAATAGAGCATGTGTAGTTAGTATATGAGATTTTACTAATCTCTTATAAATATTGCATCTTGTAATTATACTATTTTTTGAACTTTTTCGTTCGTATTTTCAATCAAACTTCTGGTTTGTATTATCAATCGCGAGGATATAGATAACATAATATGATGCATTTGTATAATTTTCAACTATTAATCACCCCCTAATGCTGATAAAATTGTCTAATCAAATTGACAATCATTTATTCGGCACTATAAAATATCACCAACTTGGGATATACGTTCAAACCACACATTAATTCTCAACATTCTTTATTTTCCATTTCAGTGCATTGTGGTGGGTAAATTGCAGTATCAAAAAACTAGATGGAAAAATTAGGCTCTAACCATGATGTTGGCATGATGCGTAATAGAGTTCCCTAAACCAAAAGGGAAGTACTTTATTCTCAATTAAATTAATTGGAGGCGTTTAACAAGCAATAATGTTAAACCATTTATCGATATCCTAACTAACAGTTATTAAAATGTTGAAATTCATCTCACTAGCATTATCAAGACATATTCTTAATTATATAATCTAAAAATTATGCTCATAATTTAAAATTTGAGCAGTAATTTTACAAATTTCATGTTGCGAATACCATGTAATCATCTAGTATATGAATCAAATCTATTAGATACAAAGAATATTTAGATGATCAACGTGAGGAATGATGGAGCCCCATTTATCACCCTAATTAATTTTCAGAAACATAGGGAATTTAATCCCTATTTTTGTTAGTGAGGGCTAATGGAAATAATTTCATGAAACAGAACAAACATCATATAGGATTGAATTGAAGAATCTTCTGGATCTTAATTGAGTATCCATTTTAATTTCGCATAATTATTGATTCAGAGATGATCCAACTGGTCATGTCAAATAATAAAGTCAATTGAACTTCTGGTTCTATATAAGATATAGTTCAATTATTTAATTTCGAATAACATGATTAAGCATTATATAATCACAATCATTCAAGTAGTCAAGCTACAATGTTCTTATGACATTAGTTATATATTTTCCTTCAGAGATAACATGAACTCAAGTGATATATTCTTCAAAACATGTGTTACTTCTAAAGCATGTTTTTATTGCTCAATCAAAATCAATATGTCAATATTCTTCTGAAACATTGAAATTGTAATATCATATTTTTCAAAAGCAGTTAATATTATTTTATAATTGTTATGCATCTTTGGGAGCAACAACATATTAAACTTGAATATTCAATGTGAAATAAGATTTTGCTTCTTCAAGAGCAAAAACGAAATATTCTTCTGGAATGTTTTATTAAATAAGTCAAATAAGATATTTCTAATGCTGCAATATTCCGCTGAAATATCGATTTAGATCAATATTCTTCTGGATATTGATTTAGATTGTTCTTTTTCTAGAATAGTGATACAATATTCTTCTGGAATCATCACAACAAAATATTATTCTACATCATAATAATCTTATGGATTACTAATAAATTCAAAAATTCGCATCTCTTTAAGAATAAGAATGCAATATATATCATATAAGCAATAAAATAATATTCTTCTAGAATACTGAAACGTGGTAATAACGTATTATTCTTATAGAATATTGATTCGAAGCCCATTCAATTATAACAATAATCAACACTCTTCATGAATATTAATTATCTATTGTGCTACTTTAGGAGCAAAAATGATTATTCTTCTGGAATAATTATAGTTCTAAAATTGCTATTCTTTAAGAATAGTATATTAACATTCTTCTGAAATATTGAAAATTATAATTCATGCTCTTCAGGAGCAAGTAATATTTTGCTAGAATATTTTTATACTATTGTTCTACTTCGAAAGCAACAACAAACTATTGTTAAAGATTATCGATTTTTGCTCTTCTAAAGCAATTGAATAATAATTTTTTCAAAATTATGTTCTTCAAGAGCAATTAATATTCTATAAGAATATTATTATAATAAAAATTATGTTACTTCAGGAGTAACCACAAATTATTTATGATAATCTGATTAATATTCTTTTGGAATATTAATTATACATATATTAATAAGAACTGATGATCATTAACAATTTATCAAACTACGAATGGATTAATGTAAATACCTGAATCCTAACAGTGGCTTCTTGACCACTTTTACACTACAACAAAAATAGCCTTTTGCAACGTTCAAAAAATGTTGCTAAAAGGCTTTTGCAACGTTTGGAAAGTGTTGCAAATCGTAGTATTGTTATAGAGCAAAAATCTTTTGCAACGTTTCGTTGCAATAAACTTTTTGCAACGTTTATTAAGTGTCGTCTTAAACCCTTTTGCAACGTTTATTAAGTGTTGTTATAGACATTTTTTAAGTGTTGCTTAAAATCTTTTGCAACGTTTTTTAAGTGTTGCAATAACTTTTAACCCAATCTTTTGCAACGTTTATTGAGTGTTGCCGTAGACCCTTTTGCAACGTTTATTAAGTGTTGCGGTAGAGTCTTTTGCAACATTTTTTAAGTGTTGTAAAAATATTTATCCCAATATTTTGCAACATTTTTTGAACGCTGCTATATATATATATATTTTTAATATTATTGAAGAAATTATTTATAAAACCCAAATTTTTTGAATAAATAATTAAAATGGTAATTTACACAAAAAACAAAAGTAAATATATTATGAATTTTCGAATTCATACAAAATAAAATATTGATAATGTTTAACAAATCCACAAACCATACATAATAAAAAATCCACAAAATAAAGTGATGATAATGTTTAAAAAACTCGCAAAAGAACATCATCATTATATCACAAAAGAAAGATTTTACTACAGGAACATCAACTTCATCCTGCAATATAACCGCACCTTTAGATCGCAAAATCCGGTCCATCTCCAAAAGAATATATTCGAAGTTGCACCTATAACGAATTTGAGCAAAGTTATAAGTGAATATTTACTTAATAAATGATAAAAAAAAAATAAAAAACAGTGTTAAAACCTATAAATTTATATCTTTCCAATGTGATTTCATAGAAATTGATATGACTAGTCCTAAATCAATCTACTAGACCCGAGACGTGAAGTGCACCAATGAAAAATATTAGCTAGATGCTAGATCTACCAAAAAGGAAAATGACCTTTCACCCCAAGTGTAAAAACCTAAAATTAGACGTGTTAACTCCCCTTTCCTTCCCTTCTATTGTAAAAATTTTTACAGAAATTTCGATAGAACCTCCCCTATAAATTGTACTTAGCCAACTTGTAAAGAGACATCACAACCAACATAATAATTTAAAAATCAAACCAACAACTCAACACAACATCCAGCATCAATCCTCAACTCCTCAACCTCAAAAATCCAACAATAAACTCCATCTAACTAAATAGGACATTAATTCAATTGAGAATGGAAGGTGACTAATGATTTTCCTATTGTGTAATGTATTTTATCTTTTTTTTATATGTATTTTATCTTAATTCCATGTTTAAGGCCTAGAAACTAATAACTTTTTTTTGCCATGTTTGATACCAAATAAAAACTAACACTTAAGGAGGGATACAATTATGCTAAATATATTTAAATGACATTTGTCCAGTAGCTCTTTGTCTAAATGATTCAATACAAGATTGGATAGAGAACATACTAGAGGGACTAAGTTTCTAAAACAATTTGTCTGCTTGATTACCAACAGGGATGGTAGTGATTTCCTTGATCAAGTCAGATAGAAAAACATTAGCCAGTTTAGTTGCATCCCAGCAGTGATTCGAGGTAAAGTTTAAAGCATATTACTAGCAATGGGAGGAGGTCGAACCTTGTGCACAAAGCCCCTGATTTGAACCAATGATCATGAAAAAAAACCAATATTTCCTACACCCACTCTCCTCACCACTAGCATTCTTTTCCAGATGGGTGAATCCTGAGTTTTAGGGATAACTACTGAAGCATGAGAAACATTGCAATACTTAGATTTTAAAGCCCAAGACCAAAAGACCTCTTCCCTCTGTACTTATACCAAAGTTTGCAGTCAAAATGAAGAGAAACATCTCTTAATTCCTACATCCAATCCCACCTTCATCATAAAGAAAACAGACTCTATCCCAGTTAGTCCAGCAAATTTACTTTGTTTGATTGGAATCTCCCCAGAGATAGATATTAAAGGTCCTGGCCATCTTTGAAGTATAGTTTTAGGTTGATCCATGGCCTGAATAAGGGTAATTGTTAAAATTAAAAACCAGAAGCAACGCCAATGAAATCTTTATATTTCTCCTTAGAGACAGTGAATGAACTTTTAACTTGGTTAATGGCTTGACTAGAGCTTTTAGTGTAATTGGACAAAAAATCCATAACACTTGATATAGAATTTTTATGCCATTAGTAAAGATGATAATATCTTCTGCAAATGCCAATTGTGAGATGAATAATGATCCACCATAAACGTAGTTCATGTTACTCTAAACTGAAAACAGTTTGTAAAGGCCCCTGGATATAATTTGGTTGTTATTTAGGGCCTCCGTCTTCCTCATTTTTCCAGTAAGAGCTGCAGTTACAAAGAACATATTAACAGAAGTATCTTTCTGTCAAAACTCAAAATTTTGTATCCTAGGACATCAAAGAACCGACCTTAAGGAAAGCCTTGCTTGGTTAAAGAAGAGAACTAATTGGGCAATTCCTTTTAACCGTAATATATATTGTGAAACTAAAGCCTTAAATCTGTCTGTCCTTCCTTCAGAGCTTTCTGTCATGATCCATAGTTAAACATCCCAAATTCTTTCACTATGGTTGCAATATAAATTATATGCAGTGAACTAGCTTTAGCACTATTTTCAATACGTCCTAGATGCCTAAATTATTGTGACAAACTTACATGTTAAAATATAAATGATACCTAAATTACATTACACAAACTTATTCGAATTAGATACCTGTAATATGATGACAACTAATTTAATTGGATGCATTAGATCTGTGTTGATTTGAATAGCTACTATGCAACGCTATGAAAGAAGTCTATGTTTTAGTTAGTCAAATGAAGAAAAAACAAATTACTCTATCTGAAGTAAACCCTATCACGTAAAGAAATTAATAAGCTTTGCACATAGTTGAGCACATGAGAGCAACAAAATATCTAGTCTTAGTATTTTTGGAACTCGAAAATAAACATTTAGACTTGCATTTGCAAAGATTAGACATAGTAATGAAAGAAAAGAATGTACCTTACCCAGCCGTAGTATTACTAAAGAACGGAATTCTTTTGAGACTCAATAATTCTAAGGAGATTATGTTTAATCTAAGAGGCATAATTAGAATCAAGATAGGAAACTAATGTGAAAAGAAAACAAATAAAACCAGCTAACTTGATAAAACTATGAAAATAATTCTAGATAAACTTAAAATTTAAATTTGAGACCTTTCCCATTGGATTTTGGAAAAATCAGTGGTGCCAATCAACTTTGTCATTTTTGTTCTAGAACTCATCATTCTTGACAACATATTTAAATTTCACTCTGATCCAACGGTCGGATAAAAAGTTATGCCCGTTTCAAGATTGGTCGATGGATCAAAAGTTACACACACACACACACACATGTGGATATAACCAGAACTCACAGTAACTCATATAATTCAATTGATTTCCAGCTAAACTTCCATTCATCAAATAAGGTCCAATACAAATAACACAATATATATATATATATAATCGACTCCTATTGACTAAGAAAAGAAAAGGGATTGAGAGAAAAACCTTTTCAAGAACTGTTCGGAGGTGCAAAAACTGGTCGGTGAAGAACTGGGGCGGCGGTTCACTGAGGTGGTTCTGAGGAGGCGGTGGTTTACTGAAGCGGTGGTTCCTTGAGTCGACGGTGGTCCCCTGAGGCAGCAGTTCTGAGGAGGAGGTAGTTCCCTGAGGCGTGGTGGTTCCCTAAGGCGGTAGTTCTGAGGAGGAATTAGTTCCCGGAGGCGGATGTTCACTGTGGCCGCGAACTGGTTGGCGTGCTGAGTGGAGTGGTCAGCGAAGTGAACATTGGACAGAGGGAGGGAACTCGATTTTTGGATTTGAGAGAGAGAGGGAATCGATTTTGGGTAAAATGGGGGGTGGGTTTTAGGTTTTAACATGTTGCCTATTTGCAATTTAGTAACTCATCTTTAAATAATATTACATTAGCCCCCGACCCTTTTTTGCAACGTTTTTAAACGTTGCAATTGCTTATCAATTGCAACGTTTAAAAACGTTGCAATTGCTTATCTATTGCAACGTTTAAAAAAACGTTGCAATAGATTAGTAATTGTAACGTTTAAAAAACGTTGCAATTGTCTATGATTTTGCAACATTTTTTAAACACTACAAAATCTTAATTTCAGCGTTACAAAATTTTTAACTTATCGCAACAATGTTTAAACGTTGCAAAAGGGGGTAAACCTCAAATATTCATACCAAAGGCAAAACTCAATTACAAAATGTTGCAGTAGACTCCTTTTAGCAATATTCAATTAGCAAATGTTGCCTTTTGCATGTTGCAAAAGGTCTTTTTTGTTGTAGTGTTAATTCCTCAATAACTTTATCTTTTAACTCAATTTGGTGGAACTCATGCTGATAACGTTGTTGGGACCATGGATATTTTAATTTGCCCAATCCCAAGCTCAAACCCCAGGTCCAAGTGAGGTTCCAATCCAAAACCAATTGGTAATGGGTGGAGTAGCTCACTTGGGTTATATGGTGGTTTATTTCCTTCCTTACAACCTATGTGAGATTGTTTGCATCCCAACAATCCCTCCCTCAAACAAGGCCCACGAGGTACACCTGGCCCATCTGGCCTTCCCTCAAGATAAATCCCGTCACATCTCCTCATGCCCAGAGAGATCACCATTCACCGAGATAATCCACCATAGCCGCTGCACACTATGTTACCATGGATCTTTCCATCTCGTGAAAAATCACAGGAATTCTTATCTTGATGCTCATCATCTCGATTCATCTGCTATTGTTAGGAAGTCACATCCACTCGATCGTGCGTCCACCAGACAATCTTTCCGGCTCTGATACCACTTGTTGGGACCATGGATATTTTAATTTGCCCAATCCCAAGCTCAAACCCCAGGCCCAAGTGAGGTTCCAATCCAAAACCAATTGGTAATGAGTGGAGTAGCTCACTTGGGTTATATGGTGGTTTATTTCCTTCCTTACAACCTATGTGGGATTGTTTGCATCCCAACAAACGTGTTATAAAATAGAGAGAAAAATAGAGAAGAATATAGACACCAATAAACTTGTGTATTTTATTATGAATCAAAGCACCATATATATAGAGGAGAATAAAGATATATAAAGTAATAATGTCTAGTATTATAGGAATACAGTTGTCAATCATATTTACTACAAAGTGCAATTTTTTATTATCATTTTTTATTGTTTGAAAAAAAAAAAAAAATCCCTAACTAAAACGTGCCCCACTGCTCCGCCATTGGACCATAATAGTAAATAGTTACACGGAAATAAAGTCTTGAAGTCGACCAAATTTATTAATTATTTAAACCATTAAACATAACACAATTCAGCTTTTATTTTATTTTGTCGACGTTCCCTTGTCAATACGACATTTGACTTCGATTTCTTTTCTCTTTTTATTCTTATATATATTGGAGGCCTTAGACTTCGAAATGGAAGGCCGATCAACAGTATGCTTCAATCTGATAGAAATGGTGAAAATTGGGTCTAAATTTCGCCGGCTCCTCGTCGTTGTTATACTCGGAGTACAGATACAAAACAAATTCTGGGAATGTCATTTCTCTCCGTGTATACCCAAAATGCATTCTGACTAAAATTTATTTTGTTCATATAATGAAACGGGATAAAATTATGGAGTTGAGTACATTTGTCTAGCAAATAAAAGAGGTAAATATTATTGAAAACTTGGAATTTCCATCCGAGTTTCAGACTTGTATGATACTGCATTCAGATCTATGTACTGTTAAAAGCGAAATGGAAATGGAAATGGAAAAGCACACTTTCATTCAAGTACTGAAATTACAATTATAAAACCCTAAATATAAAACCAGGGGAGATGGTAATGATGACAAATTAATAAACAATTTGAATGGCAGTGTGAATAGAATTATTCTTAATATTCAAAAAGTTGAAGGGTAGATAAGTGCTGCTGCAGAAGCAGACAGATTGATTCTTAAATCATCATCATTGAAAAAATCAGCATAAATGATAGTCTCGGACTGACAAAAGTAAAAATCAACACAATTCCTCAAAACCGTATCTGCTGTGACTTTTGATCTCTTGCCCTGCTATCTATCATTTCTTTTTGCAGAAAAAGTCAAAAGTTTTTAATCATTGCAGCAATCTGCTCTTGCATTGAACCACCAAAATCCTCATCCATATGCAAAAAATAAATAAAAAAAGAAATCCTAAAGTTTAATTAAATCAATCAAATTAATGAATCAGATTAGTATGACTATTAACCAACCTTGTGAAAGATGAGGATCGATCTTGATAGATAGATAGATGGAAAGCATGAATATTTGGGGGGAATGAAGCCTGGTCCGACGTCACTAACTAACTACGATCCACAACTTGACCTCATATATATTAAAGGATCAAGATAGATGAATAGGGAAACCACCCGGACTAGATCTTGTTAATGGCCTCGAGCCAGACAACATTCCCCTCAAAAGATAAAGCTTCCTCTTCATCATCTTCTTCTAATTCCATGGCTTTAAATAAGGTTTTCAGAGGGTAAGAGAAATGGGGATACTTTATGTGAAAATGGGGATGATAAATAAAGCTGGATGGGAAAGGAAAGAGAGTGTATGAGAAAGGACAAACACATTCATAAAAGTGAAATGACCCTACTGCTTACAACTGGGGTTGATGCCAAAATCACCCCACCCCACCCATACCCTCCATGATCATGCAGTAGTATTAGCCCCTCTTTGTTAATTATTGAAGAAAATCTAGATTTTTAATCTAAGTCAAAGTCAATAAATCACAAATTTCGTAGGATCCACGATATTTCAATCATATATATATTTCATCAACTTTTATTAAAATTTAATGAAAATATAAATCAAACAAGGGCAATAATATATGGACAATGAATTGCATTCATATAACATTCCATTGTAAATATTAGAATCAAGATTACCTAATCATTCCATCAGCACACCATAAGCAAATTTTAGATGTATGTGTGTATGTCCTAATGATATCTCAAAAGCCAAGTTGATTAGGTCATTTTGTTAGTTCATGTACTCTACTGTTAATTAAAAATACCTTTCTGATGTATAATTTTATCGTAAACTTTGGGCATAATTTTGTTGTAAACTATACAAATGCAAATGTGTATAAAAAAAAAAAAAAAATCTATACAAATGCAAATGGAAGGAAAATGCGTTTGAATTTAAGGGAAAATGCCCTTCCAACCTTCACGAAATAGGCGCGCAAGTCCTTAATTAGATTGCAAATTTGCAAGCCTACCTTTTCATTTAAAGTGAATATATAAGTAATGCGTGTTTAGCACGAGATTCATCTTTGAGCCGGGGTACTATAGTCAAACCTACAATTTTTTCTACTATGGCTGTGTTTGATTAAAAATATGGAAAATGTGTGGTAAAAAAATATTTTTAGAGAGTTGAATTGTTTGAAAAATATTTTCCTGAAAAATATCAATTGAAAGTGTTTGATTGAATTCATTTTTTAAATGAAAAAATTAAGATTTTTTCAAGTTTTGTTGTTTGATTGATATTATTTTTCATAGCAAATTTGGCAAAATTGAGTTATTTTAATCAATTTCTTTTAAAAAAATTCACACAATAATAATAATAATGCTAATTTTATTTTAAAAAAATTAATTAACAATAACAGAAATGACCAACGATGAAAAGCATTTTGCTTGAAAGCTGGAGAATCTTTTCTTTACAAATTGGTAAGAATCCAATTGCTTGAAAAAGTAGGAAAAGCTGGTTAGCTGATAAACTCTTGGAAATTAAATTCTAGGAAATTTTTTCCCCGTCAAACAAATAAAACATGGAAAATATTCAACAATTTTCCCACTTCATGGAAAATTTAGGCCAATCAAACATAATCTAAAAATATCGTGAATTATCTCCATGTATAAAGGTATTAACATTTTAGCACTATTTTTTATCAATGTTCATCTCGAAATTTGGGATATGGTATGATAAGATAGGCATGGCTTTGGATGCTCTAACTATAAGGAAAAGGGTTATTTGATCTTATTCAAAAAGACGTTGCCATTAATTATTTGCATGAAAAGGTAATTCTAAAGTCTCCCATTCTACGTACTTGCCCAAAATTCAAATTTAACTTAGGTAGGTAGGTTAACAATTTTTTTGCATTGTTGCTGGCAACTTGCCTAAATTCAAACTTAGCTTAGGCATTTGAATAATGTATCACCTAGCTAGGCATAGATTACTTACGTGTGTATCAGAGAGTTTCAAATTACATTTCTAAAAGTTCCAATAAGTACTATTCTTCAATTTCGTGTAATGTAATGTTTAGTCAATGAAAATTGCTAATATTAGATTTTGATTAAAAAAAATAATAATAATAATAATAACAAAATATATAATGTGAAAGTTGTGAATTCAGTAAAACTTGCCATTAAAAATAAATTTGAAAAAAATAGGGTGAAGACTTGAGAGAGGGACGAAGGAAGTTTGATTAGTGTTGACTCAGTAATAGTATTAATTCTTGATCTTTGTGCTAAACAGGAATTCACAACAACTTTTTGACTTCATGTCCCCAAATTACACTATTTGACCTAAAAACCCAAAATTTTCCTTGATTATCTCTCTAATAACTCCTTTTTCCTTGTTTTCTTCAATCTTTAAAGTTGGTGTCGTGAACCTTTTCCTGCTAAAAGTTGCAATTATTTTGGTCCAATTCTCCATGCTTTATTTGATCAAAGTAAAACCAACTTGTCGTCTACCTTATAAAATATTTTTCTTCAATTTTATATTAATTAATTAATTATTAATACGTAAAATGCTAAGTGCACTAGGTGCCATATATATTCCAATTATCCTATTTCCCTGAAATTAAATCACGATTATTAAAATATTTAACTTGTTTGGGTTCCCTAAACAATTCGCCAATGGAGTAGTTTATAAGGAAATTTTTCCATAACCCAAAGTGCAGGGTTTGTTTAATTTTCAAGAAAAGATTCTTTGTACAAGGAAACAAAGTAGAAAATCATGAACAGAGCCTAACATTTGATGCCAGTAGCATTTAAACAACCTTTAATTTCGATTTTCTTCATCATTGAAATGAAAAACATTATGGGAGACCTCGAGGTCCGCCTGTCTAGTTTTGTTCACCATTTCACTATTGTCAAAGAATAATATTTGTCAATACATCAAATGTTGTATTAGAATTCAGATAAGCATCCCATTTATTTATTTCTTCTTCATTATGTGAAGTGGGCTCTGGTTAATTGGTTATATATGTGTTGAAAAATATATTTTGAATGTAAAATTGATCCCACATTGAAAAGAGATGTGGATTTGGAGACGAGCTTTAAAAGGGGATTATAACCCCATGTTGAAAAATGAAGAAAAAGTGGGAGTAAATGAAATTTATAAATAGTATCATCCCACATTAAAAAATAGGCAATTTAGGGATAATTTAAATAGTTATCCTACATAGAAATAAGAAGCGGTTGTAAACCAACTTAAATATGGTTAACAATTTGAAAAGTGCAATCATTTGTTGCATAGAAACTTGTCCATAGTCAACGCACTAGGAGGGGGAGTAATTCTTGAATTGACTTGGCCTTCGAGCCTTTAACTTGTATGCGGACACGACCTGCATACACGAATGTCAGAACAAATGGATCACAAAGTGCAAGCCACATTTTGAATATTTTCTTTTCTAATTTTTTCCATTTGAAACCATAACTTGAAAATGTTGAAATTAAAAGCTTTGTAATGGCAGTTAATGGCAATTAAATTTTGGAATAATTGTAGAGGCTCTTCCTTGCCTATATATTCAATAGCTCTCTCCCTCAGTCCACACACACAATTCCAGCACGAAATATCTCTATTCTATTTTGTCAAAATCCAGTCTTGTTCCGGGATAGTTTTCAGTTAGACTGCAAGGAAGCAGCAGTTCACACTATTGTATCCGACATCAAAAGCCAAGGCAAGGTGGTTCTGAAGATGACCTCCAAAAAAAAACCAACTCTTAACAATTCTAGAATAACTGCCGATGCTCCTCCTTGCATATATATATATATATATATTCAACATCTTTCTCCCTCAGTTAGGACACACAATTCCAGCACAAAATATCTCTATACTATTTTGTCAAAATCCTATCTTGTTTCAACACAGTTTTCAGTTCAACTGCGAGGAAGCAGCAATTCAAACTATTGTATCCGACATCAAAGGCCAAGGCAAGGTGGTTTTGAAGATGACCTCCGGGAAAAAAATAATTCTTAACAATGTGCTATATGTGCCTGAGATCTATAAGAACCTGGTATCTGGATAGCTGCTGAACGAGCATGACTTTCGCATGGTGTATAAATAAGATAAATTTATTTTATCTAAAAGTGGAATGTTTGTAGGGAAGTGCTAAATGTCATATGATTGTTTAAACTCAATGCAATGGCTATTATGCCCGAATTAATAAAGTGAATAACTCTTTCTTTCATTTGGTTGAGTCTTCCAATTTTTGACATGCTAGATTGTGATATGTTAATTACGATACATTGCGTAGATTAATTAACTTGATTTGTATACCTTCATTTCACATTGATAGTAAATATAAGTGTGAGACTTGTGTTGAGGCAAATTAACAAGGTCGTCATTTCAATATATTGGAAGAAACAGTGAACCACTTGATTTAATTCACACTGATATCTGTGATTTAAAGATTGTGCAAACAAGGGGTGGAGATAAATACTTTATCACTTCTATTGATGATAGTACAAAATATTGTTATGAGTATCTGTTTAAAAGTAAAGATGAGATTATAGAGAAATTTGTTATCTATAAGAATGAAGTTGAGTATCAACTCGACAAGAAGATTAAAGAGTTAAGAAGTGACTGAGGTGGTGAATACGAATTACCATAAGTTGAATTCTGTGCGCAACATGAGATTATACATGAGACGACATCGTCGTATTTACCTCAGCAAAATGGTATTGTTGAACGAAAAAAGCCTACATTGAAAAAAATGATGAATGTGATGCTACTAAGTTTTTTGTTACCTCAGAACATGTGGGGAGAAGTTGTACTGTCAGAAAATTACCTTTTGAATAAGGTGCCTCGAAATAAAGAGAAAAAGAGAACTTATAAGTTATGGGGAAAAAAAAAAAGTCTTCATACAAATACTTACGAGTGTGGGGGTGTCTCGCCAAGGTGGTTATACCTACACCAAAGAAGGTGAAAATATGTCCAAAAATTGTTGATTACATTTTCATTGCATATGTGCACAAAAGTAGTGTCCATCAAATTCTTATGTACAAGTCTAAGATTCATTCATTGAACATGTACACAAAAACACGATAATGAAATTGAGAAATGCTTCATTCGTTGAACATGTATTTTCATATAAGTTTTAAAAATTGAGATCAAATAGGGGCTAATATTCATTCTCAAACATAGGCTTAGTGTTATTCAGAAAGAGGGCCCACTCGATGCATTCGAATATCTTAGGATAATTTCAACAACGGTCACTATAGTTTGTTGAAAATCCCAAACTGGTCATTCAAGTATTTTTCTCATAGTAATTGTTACTCAATTTTTGAACAGTTACACTAATGTCACTCTCTTAAAAACATTATAAAAAATCCTATAAAAGTTAACATGGACACAAATGGCTTTGAATTTTGGAGATCAATAAGATGGGGCGGGAGTTAGAATAACTGTCAAATTCGAATTAACAACGTTCGGATGAGAAAATAATGTTTAGACGTGATAATGTATTACAAATGCAACTATAAATTTAGAAAGTATATTTTCGATTAATTAATATAAAATTTGAGATTATATTTGACATGACATATTACTGTCATTCATGTTTACTTAACATTTATCTTTACCAATTGTGTATTCGTTTTGAGCTGTGACTATTATTGTAATCATTAATAAAGACATAAGTGATCATTACTATAAGAAAAATACTTCAATGACCATTTTGATATTTTAAACAAAGTTAGGTGATAGTTGCTTAAAATAACCCAAACTCTAAAGTTTAGTGCTACAAATTCTTCCTTGCATACTTGAATTAGGCATGGACGTAGTTCCATATGATTTTGGTTCCTAGGGTATCAAATTGAACTAAGAACCGATAGTTCTTTTTGCAAAAAAGAACCGAACCGGAACCGAACTATTCGATTATTTTGGTTCTGATTCTGATTCCGATTTCCTAAACTAAAATTTTCAAAATTAAGCGATGAAGTCATGTTAGATTTCGGCTGGTAAGAGTCTTAAGACGGTAAGATCATTGACCTAAATCAAAATGCGAATACAACACTCAAAATCCTTGACATCAAAACTCCATTCCAGACAGTAATGTATCTCCTCATTCGCGTGTATATGTTCCTTCTAAAAATTCTTCAATTCCTCCTCGTAATTCTCCACATTTTTAGGGAATAGTCGCACAAGTCCGACAAACGGAAATGCTAGACGTCCCACCCAATTTCACTCCCTTATTTGACAACCAAAGAGATCTCACGATATTTTGGTGTTGTATGCGAGAAATTGAAAATATCAAATATGACCAGAATTAGGGAAATATTTTAAAACTTCTATTTGCGTTCTTCCCCCCCATTCTCTCTCTCACTCTCACCCCGTGAATCCTACCCAGCCCCATTCCAATCAATTATTAAATATTGAAACCGATCGTCGTGCATCGACGGAACACTGATGACCAAAAGCAATCGGTCCGATGACTTTTTTCCTTGGAGGTGTTGTATTTACTGTGGAAGAAAGGTCAAAATTAGGTTGTGCAGCCTCCAACATCAGTTTTCTCCAAGATTTTTTGTAAGACCGCTTTTCAATTTTACGTGCAATTTTAAATTTCACTCAATATTTATGTTATTGTGATTATAAATTATAAAATTGTGATATTTAATGTCTATAATTCGAATTATTTTGCAGTGGAAGGACTTGGGCGCCGTCTCGATCGATGTGCCAATTAAAAAGTTTATAAATTGTTTATGAATTCTATGTGTAATTAATTATTTTTATTTGTTAAGCTTGTTAAATTCTATTTGTCATTGAGTAGTAAGTTATTTAAATTTCATTAAATTGAGATTGGGAAAAGGTTTAGGGCGAATTGAAATTTTATTGGGAGTTGTGGACTTAAATTTCTAAATTGAGAGAATTGAGGGGCCAAGTTGCAAATTCCAAAAGTTTATATCCAACCCTCATTATCTCTCTCTCACTCACGCCGCTCACTCACAACTCTCACCTCTCTCTCACGACCTCGCTCTCTCTCGGTTCTCTCCTCTCCTCCCCTCCACTTCGACTCTCTCTCTCTCAACCCAAAAACCGTCACCCCTCGCCGGCGACCAGCACCACCTCGTCGACCACACCCATGGTAAGGCACCCCTCCCTTCTTTCTCTCTCTCTGAACTCGAAGTTGCACACTTGCCCACGGTTTTAACACACATACGACCTAATCCGCGGTTCGAACACAACCCACGAAATTTTGTAATTGTATGTACGTAAATATTACATGTATATGTATAACTTTCAGATTTTTAAGTTTATGTTGGTTAATTTTCAGATTTCGAAAACTGTAGATTTAAATTTGTTTCATTGAGATTCTTTTTTTTAGTTTAATTTAGAGTTAAAACTGAAATTTTCAATTTTGATGAAAAATGTTTTAATTTTGTTAATAGATATTTTTAGTTTACTGTTGAGACAATAGTTGTAATTTTCAGATTTGGGTAATACGTATATTTGTATGTATCTATATAATGACGTGAAATAATTGACAAAAAATGGGTAAATGAATTGATTTTATATGTGTGTATACAAGTAATTTTCAAAATCCCAGAAACTGTGTACTAGTTTGGGTAATTGATATTTTAAGATTTGATTTCAGATTAAAATGGTCAAATTTCATAATTGAGATTTTCAAGAGTTTAGGTTAAGTTGATTGAATTTTAGTGTAGATTTCGAATTTAAAATTTGCTAATTTCAGATTTAAGAATTTGGTTATTTTGGGTTAATTTTAAAATTTAATTGAAATATTATTTGAGAAATTCAGGTTTTATAATGATTAAAATGATAACTTGATTTTGGTAAAGTTTGAATTAAGTTAAATATTTTAGTTTGAGTTTGAATTAAAAGATGAGACTTTCTAACGTGGATTGAAATTTATCTCTTATTTTCGAATATGGTTTTATGTGTTTTGGTTATTATGTAAAGTCACGTTTGGGTTAAAATTGAAGCTTTAATCTCAGTTAACGTTTGATTATTATTTTAATAAATAACGAATGTGTTTGTGAATTGAAAGTTATACTTTTTGACGAATGGAAATAATTAGGACTTTTGGTACATTGACGTTATGGGAAACCAAGATACTTCCACACACAATTTAAGACGGTAAATACTAAGGACGTCAAGTAAGTAAACTTCCCCTATTTTCATGAAAGTAGAAAGTTAATGTGAAATTAATGTGCGTAAGTGATTTCGTGTTAATTACATAATGTTGATGTATTTGATTTGCGATATGCAAGTATGTGTATTTAAGGAAATGTTCAAGCATGCACATTATCATGTCATTGCATCATTAAGCATGCATTGGCATCGAAATGGGAAAGTCAAATGTTTTAATGAAAGTAATGTGTCAAAGTGCAATTTTTGTCAAAAATTATGTATCCCAAGTTTTTGAAAGAATGGGTGTACTTCTATGTCATGAAAGATGCGAGTGAGAAATGGGGCGCGGGGGACCGGCGTACCCGAATGTAATGAGCCGCTTTGCGGTGGAATGAAGCGAATGAGCCGCTTTGCAGTGGAATGAAATGAATGAGTCTCTTTGCGGTGGAAATGTGAAAGTTAACCTGGTTCCAAATAAGAATTGCCCACTGTTATCTGATTGACTAGAAGATACACCAAGTGAGCTCACGATGGAAATGAAGTGAAAGTTTTGAAATGAAGTGAAAGTTTTGAAATGTTAAGTGAAAGTTTGAAACGTTTGAATGTTCTGGAAAGTAAAGTCAAAAGGGGATACATATATGGAATTTTTAAAGCATTCATATCATAAGCATGCATTGTGACGACCCGAATTCTCGACCATTCGAGTGCCACTAAAAGTGACTCATATCATATTATCGAGACTTAAATAGTAATGTAAAATTATTCAAAAGAATAATTAGAATCCCATAATTTTATTTGTGAATAAAAATAGAACATAATTTTCTTACATAAAGTTCAACATAATTATCTCATCAATCTTAACCACTTTTGCCACTTCCATGTTGACCGCCTCGAACCTTCAATTATCTGAAAATGGTAAATATCGTGGAGTGAGATTTATAAAATCCCAGTAAGTATACCAAGCATAAATTTTCTTTTGAAAGCATATGGATCATTTTCATCATAACATAGGATAGGATCGAAATACTCATAAACATAGGGAGACACAAGAATTTTACCGAACTTAAATGGCAAGAATTCTTATGTGTAGCGCTACTAAACTCCGGTCCCCTTAGCATAATCATAAACATATCATATGGAACCCATAACAATCTTGTGAGATTGATTTCATAGCAATGATCCAAACATTTTCATAAAAACATAAGATATACTTACTTGTCATAAAAACATACTTACTTTTCATAAAAACATAAGGTGTATTTACCTTTCATAAAAACATACTTACTTTTCATAAAAACATAAGATATACTTACTTGTCATAAAAACATACTTACTTTTCATAAAAACATAGGTGTATTTACCTTTCATAAAAACATACTTACTTTTCATAAAAACATAAGATATACTTACTTGTCATAAAAACATACTTACTTTTCATAAAAACATAAGGTGTATTTACCTTTCATAAAAACATACTTACTTTTCATAAAAACATAAGATATACTTACTTGTCATAAAAACATACTTACTTTTCATAAAAACATAAGGTGTATTTACCTTTCATAAAAACATACTTACTTTTCATAAAAACATAAGATATACTTACATTTCATAAAAACATACTTACTTTACATAAAAACATAAGATATACTTACATTTCATAAAAACATACTTACTTTACATAAAAACATAAGATATACTTACATTTCATAACAACATACTTAATTTTCATAAAAACATAAGATATACTTACATTTCATAACAACATACTTAATTTTCATAAAAACATAAGATATACTTACATTTCATAACAACATACTTAATTTTCATAAAAACATAAGATATACTTACATTTCATAAAAACATACTTACTTTACATAAAAACATAAGATATACTTACATTTCATAAAAACATACTTACTTTACATAAAAACATAAGATATACTTACATTTCATAACAACATACTTAATTTTCACAAAAACATAAGATATACTTACATTTCATAACAACATACTTAATTTTCATAAAAACATAAGATATACTTACATTTCATAACAACATACTTAATTTTCATAAAAACATAAGATATACTTACATTTCATAACAACATACTTAATTTTCATAAAAACATAAGATATACTTAATTGTCATAAAAACATACTTACTTTTCATAAAAACATAAGGTGTATTTACCTTTCATAAAAACATACTTACTTTTCATAAAAACATAAGATATACTTACCTTTTAAAAGATTAAAATGAAGTGTAGTAGTAAATGGACCAAAACTTTCTTGACCACCTTGAATTTCTCTTACTTGTGGATTTTGTCAAGAGATTGGAAATAAGTGTATATGTGTAGAGTTGTGTGTAAAAGAGATGGGTTTAAATAGATGTATAAAGTTGGCATATTGTAAACATAATCATTCAATTCTATTAATTTTAACACATCCTTTTCTTAAAGTAAAGCACCATTCATATACTTTTCCATATTTATACAAATAATATGCTCTTCATGATTATATATAATGGAGTCTTATCAATCATTCATATACTTTTCCATATTTATACAAATATTATGCTCTTCATGATTACATATAATGGAGTCTTATCAACCATTCATATACTTTTCCATATTTATACAAATATTATGCTCTTCATGATTACATATAATGGAGTATATATTTCATTCATATACTTTTCCATATTTATACAAATATTATGCTCTTCATGATTACATATAATGGAGTATATAATTCATTCATATACTTTTTCATATTTATTAAATTAAGATTCTCATAATTATTATATATAATGGAACCTCTCATGCTTGCATATATTTTCTTAATTTCAATAATAAAAATAATTTTTGTATAAATAAATATTGGGATAACATTGAATTAAGTACTTGGACTTAATATACTTTAAATCAAGAGAATGGAGATATTTTTAGAAATTCGGAATTTAATTTAAAATCGAACGATCTCGATTATTTCTTGACTTGGCTATACGAATACGTCGCGGCGTTAACTTAATAAAAATAGGTGAAATAGTAGCGACACGATTTTCTATTAAAATAATTATTAATCGCGTAAAAATTCTTGGTCGCTACATGCATTTCATGCATAAAGTTTACTTACTGAGCTTTAGCTCACCCCAATCCCTCCCCAACATTTCAGGTAATGAAAGTTAGGTGATCCGAGGAGAGCACATGGTGACAGACTCAGGCTACACCGCTTCAAGTTTTTTTTAAAAAAAAATAAAGTTAAAATTGAAGTTAATTAAGTTTATAATTAATAATTTCTTAATTCATTCATTTTATGTTGATAATTGTTTGGTTGAGATTAGTTTAAATTAGTTATGGAATGTCTAATATTGATTATGTTATCACTTATTGCATTTAATTGAAGCTTATTGATACAAAATGTTGTGTTGAGGAGTTTGGGAATTGAATTTGAAATAGTGTGGTGATGTTGGAGTTTGAAGTAGAATTGGGGTTTTATGTTGAATATTGGATTTTTATTTGAGTTGAGTTTATGTTGTAAAATGGTTTTGATGTCTCTCTACAGGTTGGTTAAGTCCAATTTATAGAGGAGACTCTGCCGAAATTTTTGTAAAATTTTATAATAGAAAATTAAAATGTTGATGTTTTAAATGATTTCTTTTCCGCATTTAAGTAAAGAAAAGTTAACAGGTCTAGGTTTAAGATTTTGAACTTGAGGTGTTACATTTTTCGACCATCCTCTTATTTTTTGGACAATGTCGGACGTAGGTAAGATCATCCAATCCTTCTGGAAAATTTATATTTTGAAATGTCGAACAGTATATATTGTGCAGATGTTGACTAACATAATGTTGTTATCTGAATTTATTTTTTATTTTTTATTTTTTTGCATAATGTCGACTTGTATTTTTTTCTATGAGTTTTTTTTATCTGGAATTCTAAAATGCTGTGCAGATGTTAAATTGCCGTCTAATGTTGAAGAGATGTGTAGCATTAGATGATAGTTTGGAAGCGAATGAGTTGGTGTGGGGAAACTTTAGTGGGGCTCACGACAACCTATCATCTGATGTGATTCCTAAGGTTGGGATGACATTTCCGAGCTATGACAAGGCATTTGAATTTTATAAACAATATGCTTACACTGTGGGCTTCCTAGTTAGAAAGAGAAGTTCAAAAAAGGATAGTGAGGGGTGGATTAGATATGTGGTGTTTGCTTGTGGTCGGGAGGGAAGGAGAATTAGTTCGATTAGTACTTCTTTGAACCCTCGTCCAAATATGTAAACAGGATGTGGGGCTAAGTTAGCAGCTTCATTAGATTTTTCGGGAGTATGGCTTGTTATCCAAGTGAATCTTGAGCATAATCACCTAACGAGTCATTCGAAATCTAGGTTGTATCGATGCAACCATAGATTGAGTGAACATTTGAAAAAAAAATGCTTGAAGTGAACGACATAGCTGGGATTTCAGTGCATAAAACTTTCAACTATGTAATTGTTAAGGCGGGTGGCTATGACCACCTACCATATATCCAGAAGGACTGTCGAAATTATATTGATAAAGTTCGGAGGTTAAGATTAGGAGAAGGAGATGCATCCATACTTCTTAAAAATGCAAGCTCAATGTCCTTGTTTCTTCTTCTGTTTGGATTTGGATGATGAATCCCGATTAAGGAATGTATTTTGGGTTGATAATTGGTGTAGGCAGACATATAAGGAGTTCGGAGATGTCGTTACATTTGACACCAAGTATCTTACCAATCGATATGATATGCCGTTTTCCCCTTTCATTGGGGGCTAACCATCATGGATATTCAACATTACTTGGGTGTGGTTTAATATCAAGTGAGGACATGCAGACATTTGTCGGGCTTTTCAATACATGGCTTCAGTGCATGGATGGAAAGGCTCCAAGTGGGATTATAAGTAATCAAGATAAAGCAATGCAAAATGTGATTGAAATAGTTTTCCCGAATACAAAACATACACTACAAGAAAAAAGGCATTTTGCAACATGCAAAAGGTAACATTCGTTGATTGAATGTTGCTAAAAGGGGTGTACTGCAACATTCAATAGTTGCATGTTGCGATTGATATGAATATTTGAGATTTAGCAACATTTAGTAAGTGAATGTTGCTAATACTTGTCTTTTGCAACATGCAGTGAGTGTTGCAAAAAGTTCAACCTTTTGCAACGTTCACTGCGCGTTGCAAAAGACCTACCTTTTGCAACGCACACTGCACGTTGCAAAAGAGTCTTTTGCAACACGCATTGCGCATTGCAAAAGGTCTACCTTTTGTAACGCGCAGTGCGTGTCGCAAAAGACCTATGGGCCTGATTTTACATCTCGCCTTTTGTAATGTGCACTGTGCGTTGCAATAGATCTACCTTTTGCAATGTGCAATGTGTGTTGCAAAAGACTTGTGGGCCTAATTTTACATCTCTCTAAAATTGGTACGAAATTTCAATATACAAAATCACACTTGAATTACCAAATTGAGAAGAGTAAGGACCATTTTGTAATTTAGAAAAAATTGAAAATCAAAACCTAGCATATAAACAGTAAACTACCCAAACCCATCCAAAACCTCTCCCCCATCACTGACCCTCCCTCTCGAAACCCTATCGTCTCCTCCTCTCCAGCCGTCGGACACTGCCAGCCACGACCAGCTCTCCCTGTGGCCTGCGTGAGGTGAGTTGGTTGCCGACCGTGTGACTGCGTCCAGTGGTCCAGGCTCCAGCCCTACTCCTTCGACTCCGACTCGCGATCGCCCGCCGTCCATGCTCGCCAGTGGCATTCTAAAATTGCTAGGTGCCTAAAATGTATTGTGATTCTGTTTTTATATTTATTTACATGTTCTAGTTTTCTCTGCAATCTATATATATATGTCAATTTTACGAGTTTGGGTTATTTTGCAAATTCTTTGTTTACTCTTTTTAGTTTCCTTAATTTGATTACTGTAAAGTTGAGATTGATGAATAATGTTGTTACATAATTTTTTGGTGATGCAATTGATATTATCGCGGTCGAAAAAGAAAAAATCAAAATTAAAATGCAAACGGGCAAGACAATGATAGGGGAGTGTTAGTCAGTTCCAATTCATCCTCCAGGAGTGTTTTTATATGTTCAATACAATTTGATCCTTTGGTTAATGATATAATTTGAAATATGGAAATCAAATCTCAGTCATTAAATACAAACGAGCAATGTTTATGACTCTACCTTTAACTCTCTGGTGTGTGTTTTCTTATAAACATCTTTTTTCTTTGTGTTTGATTTTGAAGTGAAACTTTGTTACGGATTATAAAGATGATATAATCTTGAATTGATTAAATTCTTATTGTCTCCATTTTGACTTGTCACAATTTTCTTGGTGTTCAGAGAGATCTAAAACATGAGTTTTAGTTATTAGCCGTGGCTTGTTATCACTAGCAGCCAAAATGGAGGAAATTGAAGTTCCTTCCACAGTGGATTTACAGGTGACAATCTACTTGCATTTTTTTTTTGCCTATGAATTATCTTATTCATTAATCTGGATCGATGAAACAAGCCGGGGAACCAAAGTTCCTGTTTCAAGGTAAAACCATACGAAGAATGGAGCTTTTGGTACTGAGCATCTTAAAATGGAAAATGCAAGCACAATAGAGGTCTCTGTCTCTGTCTCTCTTTAATAGTGGTTTTAATGTACTTTATTTCAATAATTTGATTCATCAATTTTTGGTTGGAAAATCGAATGCAGGTATTGACTTCAAATTCTTTCCCCAAGAGGAAATTCCAGTTGCGCCTCCATGATCAAGGATCCACTTGCGGCCTTTGGTAACTATCTCATTACCATCGTCAACTCCTTCTCCCAGTAGACGTAATGCGACATAGTTTAGTGCAGAGCCTATCATGGTGCTACGGCCTTCAATATATAATCCCCATCCGCCATCGTCATTCTATGATTCACATTCCTTTGCGTTAGATTATCCATTCTTAGCTGAACCTTGCTTCTTGTTCACAAGGCCCACAAAAACATTTATGTCAAGGGGTTGTCAAACTCCTTGTCAAGAATAATAATTGTTCTTAATTAGCTGTATATTATATATAACAACGCATTAATAATAATTGCAATATGCATGTGTGTGAAATGGCTAACTCAACTCACACTACAACATTTTGGGCCTTCTATAGCATTTAAGTAAAGCATTCTTTATAACAGTGCTATTAATTGAAACATGGTCATGGAAGACTAAACGAAACTTATTAATTGGTACCCACTTGGTGATTGTAGACATAGCGAATAATTTCTTTCTTGTGTTCTGGTTTCAAGACGATGTTAATTTTTCCACTGATATACAAGGCAATGATCTGCAAGTATAAACAATAACGCGTTTCACTTAAAGTCAGCTCGATAAAAAAAATCGATAGTATTTCATTTCATTTTGTACATACTAATGGAGGAGTGAAAAACAAAGGGCTTGCATTTTTAGCTGGCCAATGTCCATCACTTGCTTGCAACGCAAGATTTAACCGTAAAGCTTTCTTCACGACTATGTTTTAGGGAAGAAATACAGGCAATGGACATTGATAAGACCCTGTCTGGTTTCATAAGAGTAGAGAAGGTATTATATATTTCATAAGAGTAGTTCTCCAGTCATCAGGTATATATTCATGAGCATTCGTACACTTTTTTATTTTAATTATTAAAGAAATTCATATGTAGAGTTCATATATTAATTCTGATATCTCTTTTATTTCCCCAACATAGAGCCGTTGCCTTTTATCTTAAACTAATTTTGTCCATGATTGTTGGCGTACAGGAAAAAGATAAGAGAGTTAGATTCTCTACAATAACATGCCACTATACATTTGATGAAAATAGAAAGATGATCGTATTTTTCGCCAATGTTGAACAACATAAGGAAGCCAAGTTTAGTTATATTTTGTGACGGAGATACAATTCCTTTATGATGCAGGAGAAAGATTTAATTTTTTTTAAATCATTATTGGACTAGTTCTATGTGGTTGACCTTTATTGGACTTTGTAGAATTTCTTTTAGATGTTCAATTGAAATTAGGATTGCCTTTCCGAATGATTAAAGCTTTTCTTGTTACAGTAGGTTTGGACTTTTCCAATTGATTTGTATTTCTAGTTGAATAGGTTTTTGAGCCTTAAAGTTTGAAGCTATACTGCATTTATTCCAACAAAATTATAATTGAAGAACTATAGTTTGTAATCAGTAAAATTATAGTTTGCTCATTGCTGAGATTCTGGTTTGGAGTACTAGTTTTCAAGTATTTACTTCTATCTTTGCTAATAATAATTTGTTCTTTCATTCTCTGCTATTATTTGTGTGATAAAGCTTGTTCCCTCATCAATTTAATTTTAGCAGCTATCAATCCTAATTTATGATGGGGTATGAGATGGACAAGAATACTAGGTTGACACAAGCTCAAAGGATGCAAGAAATGCTGAGGAGAAGAATACTTGTGTGTGTGTGTGTGTGTGTGAGAGAGAGAGAGAGAGAGAGAGAGAGAGAGAGAGAGAGAGAGAGAGAGAGAGAGAGAGAGAGAGAGAGAGAGAGAGAGAACATGTAGAAGCCTAAATGGAGTATTGGAAGGCAGGTGCTACCTAGGCTAGGACATTTCCAAAATCTTGTAGCTCATGACTTTCCCAAGCTAGGGCTTTTTATTTCATTCAATGAGTTCAAATTGTATTTTCAGATTTCCTTGGAAGATTGCAAGAAGACTTCTGGAAGAATGAAGAATTGTTAGTATTTTGTGGTAGTTGTTAGTTGATTTTATGCTAGATACTTTAATGTAAAATGAACAAATGAGTTCTTATTTTATTTTATTCATGAGAAGCAAATTTTTAATGAAAAATGCCTTTAATCTTTTTTTATGTAAAATGCGTTTTAAAGATAGAAAAATAATGCAAAATAAATAAATAAATAAATAGACATACGACAACGTTCTAGCGAATGTTGCAAAAAGCAAGGATACACGTCTACCGCAACTTGCAATGAACGTTTCCAAAAGTATAAATCGCAACGCACAATGAACGTTGCAAAAAGTCTATAGCAACATGTAATGAATGTTGCCAAAAGTATCAACCGCAACGCGCGTTGAACGTTGCCAAAGGTCTACCGCAACGCGCAATAAACGTTACCAAAGGTCTTTTGCAACGCCTAATGAACGTTGTCGTATCCTTTCCTCTACTGAAACACTGAGATTTACAACAAGCGTATGAATTTTGCAGAAGACCTTTTACAACATTTTTTGTGCGTTGCCGTAGGCTATTTTTGTTGTAGTAATAGATGGTATTTATTGCACATTCTAAAGAAGATACCTGAGAAATTTGGCTACCATGCTCGTAAGGGTGCTATTTTATTAGCTTTGCATGACATGGTATATGAATCACAGAGGACCGAAGAGTCTGAAAATGGTTGGGCTGATATGATCGAGAAGTTTATGCTACATGATAATGAATAGTTGTCTGGACTATATAGAGAGAGGACTTTGCGTCCCTTGTTTTTTGAAGTCTAGTTTTTGGGCTGAGATGTCTACAACACAACGGAGTGAAAGTATGAACTCGTTCTCTTATGGGTATGTCCACTCCAAAACCTCGTTGAAGCAATTTGTGGAACAGTATGAGCACGCTTTGCATAGAAAAATGGAGAAGGATTTCCAAGCTGATTTCAGTTCTTATGCACAAATGTTTTCGTGTGCCACTAGGTTTGCTTTTGAGAAACAATTTCAAGATGTATATACACTATCTAAATTCAAAGAATTATAAGAGGAGCTTACTGGTAAGGTCTATTGTGACGTTATATCAATCGAAGATGATTATACTCAAACGATGTGTGAGGTTCGTGAAATTGTCATATTGGATGGAATGGAGAAGCGGAATACTTTCAGAGTTATGTTTGAGAGAGAGGTCTGTCACATTACTTGTAGTTGTCACCTATTCGAGTTCAGAGGGATCATATGTAGACATGCTCTCACTGTATTAATACGAAATGATGTGAAAATAGTTCCAAAAATTTATATACTCAGAAGATGGAGGAATGATGTACGTAGAGCCTACACAAGGGTTAATATCAACTATGCGGGTTGGGTTAATATAGATGAACAGGTTAGATATGATGAGTTGCGCACTTCATTTGCGAAGCTTGCAAATATGGTCGCTGATGATGAAGGACGTTCTCGAGAGTTGTTAGAATGGGTGGAACATCAAATTAATAATCTGACCACTTAAAGGTAATTTGCTTTGACAACGAAGTACTCCAATAGCATATACCATGGGTACAACCCCCATTCTTGATCCAAAGTGCTCGAAAAGGAAGGGTACACCTAAAAAACATTAGAATAACTGGCCGCTTGAGAAGACAACAAAATCAACAAAGGCATGTGACATTATTTTAATTTTTCCCAGGTTCATTTGTACTCTTCGTTGGAATTAACATGTTAAACTTCTTATTTCGATGCTTAGGTTCGATCAAAGACAAAAAAAAAGTGAATAACCAAATGGATGGAAATGGAGCGACATCTTAGTCATTGCAATGCACTTAGGAGATGTTGCTTAAGATGTGAAAATGGTCACTGGTTTTTTTTACAGCAACATCAAGTTCACTTTTGACGGCAACATGTTCATTTTGACAGCAGCAACATGTTCATTTTGACAGCAATATGTTTATTTTGATAGCAACAACAAGTTCATTTTGACAGCAGCAACATGTTCATTTTGACAGCAATATGTTTATTTTGATAGCAACAACAAGTTCATTTTGACAGCACCAAGTATCAAATAGAATTGGACGTGTTTGAGTTACTTTTGTTGTTATTATGTGCTATGGATTTGTTGTACAGAACATTGCTGATGGATTGACAATTGAATGAATTGAAAGTTTACTCTATATCAAGTAATTATGTTTATAAAGAATTTGGCTGCAACATATATTATTACAATATAAAATGCTTGATACCAGACTCAGTGAAAAAGTGATTCAAATATCAACAAAAATCCATACCTTTATAATAACAAAATCCTTACATTTATAACCACAAAATCCTTACAAATACCTACACCATCCACACGTCATTCAACTATTCCATCATCCCCAACATTCACAAAATGAAGATGATTCACACCAACACATATACTACAAATACACTAGAATGTAGTAATGAAGTTCACACATGCACTCTCTTCCACTCATTCCACTAATTATGACTACTCTTTCAAATTGTTATTATGAAGATCTATACATCCTCTTCTTTGATATGCTTGCGCACGTTTGTAGTCATTTAGAAAGTTCATCACTTTCATCATTTGTACTCATAGCTGAGCTTGCATTGCTTGATTCTCCTTTGTAGTCACTCCTCCCATTTCAGATTTTGCCTTTTCAATCATTTCAACTGCACACAAAATCAACAACACATTTGGGAACAATTTCAGTCATTTAAGTAATTTAAATGCGAGACTCGAGATACAAAATCAAATTCAGTAAAATTTTGCACCAAAACACTAATTGAAGATACAAAAATCAACAAAATTTTTGCCCCAATAATCAGTCGATTTTCACCCAACACTGAATGAAGATACAAAATCAACAATTTGTTGGCATCAATACCAGTTAATTTCTCGAACCCAAAACAAGGGTCGTCATCTTCGCACATACAAAATCTGGACTCAACAAACAATACATAAAAACAGTCATATTCGGACAGTAAATCCCAGACTCAGGTACAAAAATCAACCAAATTTTTTCCACAACATTCAACAGGTTTGTTATCGTTCTTCCGATTGCGGCTACACCTTGTACGGTAACCCTAATCGTCAGGCAGAAGAGGAGAAGAAATGGTTGATGGAACTTGATTCGTCCCCGAACCAAGAGCCCTAATCGGGCTGTGTGTAGTAGTAGAAGAAAATCTGAAGAATATATTTTAGATATGTTTTATAGATTGAAGGGAAGTGGTTGGCTTATAATATTTCAAATTTTAAGGGTATTTCTATCTTTTTCCCGTTGGTTGTCAAATTTAGGAGTGAAATTGAGTGGGATGTCTAGCATTTCCGTCCAACAAATCTTTGAAAACAAGATAACAATTAATTGTAAGATGAAACGTGAAGATTTATTTTTTGTTGATTCTTGAAGAATTGACGGTAGGCTTGACGGCTGAAGGTTTGAAGCTGAACGACAAAACCAGTAAAAGAATAATGATTTTTCATCTATGATTTTTTGTTCATTACTTGTTTTGCTTATAGTTATTATTGTAATGTTTAATGAGTTAATAGTTGTTGGATAATTGATATTGACTAATGGACCTGATAACGTGCATTAAGATTAGGAATTGATGATTTTTTTTTAAAAAAAAATCTTGTTTGGTTCTGGTTCTCAGAACCAAGAACCAAAATCAAAATCAGAATCGGACTGATGGTTCTTGATTTTTAGAACCAGAATTGTTTAAATTTTTGATAGGACAGAACCGAATCATTACCGAACCTAACTATTGGTTCCGATTCTTTTGTCCAAGTCCAATTTGAATGCCACTTGTCTCAATTTCTCCCCTTCTCCCCATAAATTTACTGTTCTCCCCATTAATTTACTGAATTATAATTTTTTGGATCAAACGGAAAAGTTGGAATCGATTAAGTAATTCAAATCGGTGAAAATTGAAGAAGAATAATGGATATGTACTGAGGTTGAGATTTACGTCATTCTTCATCGGCGCTACAGTAGCATCATCGGTGGGTCTCTATTTTCTCCACAAGGATTATAAAGTTGCTCACCACGTCATCTTTCAACAAGTTCGATATACAATTTTATTTCAATTTCGTTTAAATACTTAAATATGGTTTGTTGGTCTATATGAATGTATTCTTTTTCTTTTGAATTGGAGGTAATGTAAAGGGAGCTCATAAGAAGGATGTATTGTGGATAATTAAGAAGGTCGAGAAAAAAATCGATCTTTTGTGGTTTAATTGGATGAATTTGAAAAAAATTGATATTGATTTTGACTAGAGACCTTTACACAATAAATTGAACTCGTGGTCATATGGCCAAACATGATTAGGGTTTTTCTTTCATTTGGGTTGGTGAGCATTAATTTTGTTTCTAGGCTTGGGATATTAGTATTTACAACATAGGGCTGGGTTTGTAATGGAATAATATTTTTTGAACTTGAAAGGGAGTATTGTTGGCTGGAAAAACAGTAAAGGAAAACTGATCTGGTGCCAACACACACGAGGGAGACATCCATATTATTCATTTCCTGGCTTTATGTTGAAAAGTTTCCAATATCCATTTCCTGGCTTGAAATTATAAATTCCAAGTTAATTGCTCAAGCCCTCCTCCTACATAATATGAAATGCAATGAGTTCTTAGGGTTCAACATATTTTCCATTAGGTGATTGTACTTTATATCACATGTCCTAATATAGTTAAGAAATTAGCAGTCTATAAATGAATATAGGATATGTAAGAATTGGTTGTTGTGCATATTTGATAATGTCATTGCCTAACCAAGGATTCTCTCATATTCTTCTCATTCTATAATTAACTCAACATTCTCGGACTCGTCATCAATATCCAATATAGTCCCTGAACACATCTTTTCTTCTGTATCATCCTTAATCCATGATTCTATTACCAAACTCATTAGTTAATTACTGTACATCAAACCCACCAAATTCATCACAGGAGGCTTTATAAAGAATGTTCTAAATTTGTACTACATTTGTTTTGTTTATGAGAACTTCATGATCCTAACTTTTACTTCCGCATGCATATTGGAATACAATAGATATTCTATATTTTGTGGACAGCGACAGGCCTACTGATCTTAAATATAGGCATTATGATTTTTGCATACAATTTTTGGACACTGTTAACGAATAGTGAACTTGAAAAACCTCTAATGCTTCCAACATTTCAAACTCTCTAGCAGCAGAAAAAACTAATGGCTTTGTGCAGTATATACTGAAATGACCTTAGCCTCATGGGCCTGTCATGTTGGGGATGAGGGTTGGTTTGGCACCAAATTCTTGCTCTCAGAAGAGCTTCATTTCATCTTGATTGGAGGGACTCTTTCTCACTACCTGGGGGTGAGGTTACTATTTTTCGTCTGCCTAGAGAAGTTTAGTTAACACACACACACACACACACACACACACACACACACAGAGAGAGAGAGAGAGAGAGAGAGAGAGAGAGAGAGAGAGAGAGAGAGAGAGAGAGAGAGAGAGAGAGTGAGTGAGTGAGTGTGTGTGTGAGTTGAATAACTTGGGGAAGAGATATTCCTTCTACATAGAATTTAGAGTCTTGGTTAATCCATAAATTTGAGTCACTTATTCCTAAAAAAATTTCATGCATTGAGGAATGTTTCCTGCAGCATTCTTCAACATAAGCCCTGACCCTGGGGAAAGAATAGCACATTTACAAAAATAGTCAGCATTTGTTCATGGCACAATGAATATAGATAATTGGTTGAAAATGGTTTCTAAAAAATGGGTTTCCTGATGACTAACATGTCACTGTTTTTAGTGGAAATTGCACTACTTCAACTTGTAATTACTTATAAAGAAGTCTTCTTTGAATGAGAAAAATGGGCAACTTCCTCTTTTCAGGTCTTACCAATATAACTTGTAATTGTTACGTATAGATTCTAACTCCGTTGGATTGATTTATTAAAAATTTGACATATGATACATTGCATCATAGTATTCATTATACTATTGTAATTTGCTTTGTGTATTATTCTCTAAATGAATGACCTGTATGATACTCTGGATGGACGTGTATCAGCTTTGGAGAAGTCGAA
This sequence comes from Ligustrum vulgare, assembly GCA_963555705.1. Classification (NCBI taxonomy): domain Eukaryota; kingdom Viridiplantae; phylum Streptophyta; class Magnoliopsida; order Lamiales; family Oleaceae; genus Ligustrum; species Ligustrum vulgare. Next base: position 53,594,307 of record OY743183.1, read on the forward strand.
AGAAGGCGAGGCAATGAAGCACGTAGAAGTGGCATAATGAGTTTTGGCTGTTCTTTTATAAGCAGGAGTGAAAAGTTTGTCAAATGCTAGTCCTCCTTGATTTATGTTCATGTTTAGTTTCTTGAAGCATTTGTTCTCACTGGGTTTTTTCGACTTTCAAATTGCGTCCTGAGTATTATTTGAGATTGGAAAAAAATAGTATATGTTTATGACATTATAAATTACTTAATTGATTGTAATTATTATTGTCCATAGTTTGAATTATTTTGCAATGGACGGACTTGGACGCCGTCACGATCAAAGTTTTGCTTTAAATTATCAATTTATGAGAGTTGGGGGACTGATTTGCAAATTACAAATATTAAACATTTAAACCTCACCTATACCTATTTCCCCAACCTCGGCACCTCTCCCTTCCTCACAACGCTTCTCACTCTCAGATTGCCTCTCTCACTCGGCGCCTCCCACCTCTCCGCCTCCTCACAGTCGAAGCTGATCCCCGACCACCACCGCTCACCCGTAACCATAAGCCCATCTTCCCCTTCTATCTTTCCTTTGACAAACTACACACACAAAGCTACACAACTACACGGGTTACACACACATACACATGGTTTTGAACACACACATATTTCACATGCGCACACACAGTCATACTCACACATGTAGGCACCAGAACACACACACACACACATGCGTATATGTTGATTGTATGTATGTGCTACTTGTGTGTAAATTTTAGATTTTGGATTTAGTTTAGATTTCTAATCCTAATTGTTGAATTCAGTTTTTTTTTGGGGAGGGGGGGAATGTGTGTGTGTGTGTGTAATATCAAATTCTTGATTTTAAGCTTTTAAGTGATGTTTGATAAGTTTTATGTTTAATTGACAACCATATTTGAGAATTTTCATATTTTGAATAACTAAATTTGTAATCGAGTAATTTTGTAAAGTAAAGTTATGTAAATTTTAGCCACTGTTCGACGGCTAATTAAATAGGTGAGAGAAGATTTTTTGTTGTTTTCGAGGTAAAATATGTGGTTAAAAATTGGAGAGAGAACATGTGTGTGGTTAAAAAGTGATTTAAAAATTGTGTAATTTAAATTGTAGTTTAATTGGTATTTAAACTAGCCACCGAAGGCAACATTAGTTTGAGTTGAATTAAAATATGAGAAACTTTGTAATGTGCATCGAAATTGATTGTTTCTTTCGAATATGGTTTTACGTGTTTTGGCCATGACGTAAGGTCAAGTTTGCGTTAAATTGATTATTGGTCTCGATTAGGAGTTTGTTTAGCATTGAGAAAATAATGGAGATTAATTTTTTTGGAAATTAAAGTTATATTTTATTTAATAAATGAATATAAATTAGGATTTTTTGGGCACATTGACGTCATGGGAATTCGAGACTCTTCCACTGCAAATCCAGATAACGGTAAAAACTAAGAATGCCAGGTAAGTAAACTTCCCTTATTTTCATCAAGTTGAATGTCAACGTGAAATTTAAGTACTTAAGTGACTATCTTGGAATTTACTTGCTTTGATGATTTATCGATTATTTTATGCATGTATTGTCAAGTTAAGTGTTTAAACATGCATATTATCATGTCACTGAATTAACAAACATGCATTGTTATCGAATGTGAAAAGTCAAATGAAGGACCGAAAGTGCAAATAAAAGACGAGGACCAACTTAAAGGAATTCAAAAGTTGAAATTTTTCTTTACCCGGTAAACCACGTGGCCACGGGATCCGTACCGAGCGGTTGTGCGAAGATTTACAAATTAACAGAACCAGAAGTCAACCAATTGCATGGCCACCAAGCTTTCTTCTGTACGACCACGCAGCTTTTCGAGGCCCAGCGAAGTCAGGCCTATGCACAGATTTTCTCATTGTTTTTCCTAAGTTTCCTCTCCAACTATAAATACAACTTCTTATGCATGAATTGGAGAGCATCTGAGACCTTTTCACAACATCTCAAGTTCATACTTCATTGTTTAGTAATTCAAATCTTTGAGGTGAAATCAAGACAAAAACGAGAGAATTGAAGATTATCAACGGGGATTGGGAAAGAAATGCTTGGTGCAAGATTTCCTTTTCTCTTGTTAATTTGATAAACTCTATATGTCTGGTTATTATTATTTCTACATTTTTATTTCTTTATTGATGAACTATTAATTTCTTAGTTGAGATATTCGATGTAACTTAGTTTTACGCTTTTAATTCTATAATAATTCTAGTTTTGCATTTTCGTTACATATGTTGATTTATTTTGTGTTTAATGCATTAATTAATATGCGATTAATTCATGATATTATGGGTATTTTCATAATTCGAGAGGTGAGCTAACAACCTAGATCTAGGATTAAAATCCGATAATTGATAAAATATAAAGATATACTTTTATTATTATTGCTGATCGCTACAGAATTCTTGTGTTCTATACACCTAATTCTTATGAGTTGATGTCTAGAAATACGATTGACTAATTAGGTAGAGTTGATTTAAACTTGAGAGAGGAATTTCATGCGCATAAGTGAATTCGATCGAACACATAAATATGAATTAAACTAGATGAATTGAATTAAAAGTATTGACTATGTGAAATCGGATGTCCCAACACTTATAAACATCAATTTAGAATATTTAAATGCCTTTTCTTTTCTTTTGTTTGTGTGACGCCCCGAGTTCCGAGAAATGCGGGAACGTCACTTTTCTAAATTTTTGAATAAACTTTATTGCGGAAAATGACTAAATATTAAATATCACATTTATTGAATAAAAGTTTAGCGATAATTCAGATTAAATAAAATAATTCGTACAAACTTAATAAAAACGAGAATTTTTGATCAAATGAAATGATTGTTTCGAAATTCACAACTTTCAAAAATATTATCAAATTTATATTTGTCATCATTGCCCATCACTCGCCACCGTCATCGAAATCTGCAAAAATTGTTAAAACAACGGGGTGAGTATTTCAAAATATAATACTCAGTAGACTCATCCCCAATAATTAATCTACAAGATAATTGGGCAAGTAATTATGCAAATAATATAGTGACGTTCTTTTCTTATTCATAAGCATCAATAAATGAGTGCAATTGAACACATTCTTTTCTTGTCTCATGCTAGCAGATAAGTTATGACGTGCATAACATAAATTCTCAAGTTTATCTCATACGAGATATTCTTTTCTTTTCTCATGCAATTAAGCATACAAAATCACACAAATCCACATAATCACGTACAATTATAGTCTAAATCAATTAGTGGGGGCGAGTCTACCTTTAACGTTACGAGTTCTCAAAAATTGGAGCAGGAATAGTCGTCAGCTTCTCAAATCACCAACTGCTTCATCTAGCCAAAAGTAAATTAATTTAAATTAGTATTTTAGAAATTTAAAGTCTTAAGTGATAAAATAAAATCTTAGGGTTAAATTGAAAATTAAAGAAATGAAAGGTCTAGGACTGAAATAGTTATTTTTAAAACTTAGGGCCGACCAGGAACCTTTTAAAATGTAGGGCCGAATTAAGCATTTTAAACATACATGGGTTGAATTAAAAGCTTTCAAAAAGGGTTGGGGACTGAAAGGCAATTTGCGAAACTTAAATTAAATAAAATAAAACTAAAAATATCTCATTTCTCTCTCAAATATCAAGACCGAAAGAGAGGGAGAGTAGAGAGGCTGCGAGATAGACGACGACGGCGAGGAAGGGGGCTGCTCCTCTCTGTTCCGGCGTTGGGGCCGTCGTGCAGTGGCGGTGGTGCGGGTATGTGATGGGAAGTGTTTTTGGACTGCGAAAAATGGAGTTAACCGAGGTTGGGGAGTTCGGTTTTGAGGCTACGAGGTCATGGATTTCCGGCGTTTAATCCGGTTAGCAGGTGGCGGTAGGTAAGTGTTTGGCGATCTCTTGATTTATTGGTTTTTCTTTGGGTTGTTCTGATTTGGGATTGGAGTTGGGGAGTGGCGTCGATGGAGGTGCAGTTGTGGCGGTGAAGGGGTTGCGAACGGTGGCGGTGGTGGTTTGGTAGCGGCTGTGGCTGGTGTTTAATGGTTCTGATTTTTTTGTTGTAGTTTGGTGAAAGGGCTGTGTGTGGTTGTGCTTGGTGATCTGATTGCAGGAGTTGATGGTGTGAATATGGGAGGGGCGGTGTCGATGGTGAAGGTTTGGTTGTGAAATTGGTAATTGGTGGCGTCATGGTGGTGTTGAGTCCGGCTGTGGGTGGTTTGGTTTGACGTGTGATTGGGTGCTTACAGTTGAATGGGTGTGAGATGCTGAAGAAATGCAGTAGAAAATTACCAGAAAGGATTGTCTGGCTTCGTGAGTTCGTGTGGAAATGAAAATTGGATATATGCTACAGTTGATTATGCTGAATATAGGTAAGTTGCTGATTGAGGATGGATTGCAGGAAAGTTGAATCAAATGGATGCAGAATTGGACAGCTGCAGGAGGAATCTCTTGATTGAGGATGGAATGTAGGAACTTGCAGTAGAATGATAATTGTGGTTTAGGGAAAAGAGGGAGAGAAGGCAAGAGCGTGAAAATGGAATGGATAAAATTAGAGATGCTATAGTGTACATAACCATATTACCGAGTAGAAAACAATATTTTGAAACAATGTGTTCACAATATAATTTAGATTCTAAGAAATTTATCACCGACGTAGGCCATAGGTGGAACTCTACGTACTTGTTACTTAAATCATGCGAAGGTTATGAACACATAATAATGGAATATTATAACAGTAGAACACTTAAAAAAGACGATGATCCTCTATTAATAGAATCAGATTGGGAAGCTGCTTTTAAAGTGAAAAATTTTTTAACAAGTTTTTACGATTCAACCAACATATTATCTGGGGTATATTACCCAACTAGTTCAAGAGTTCTTGAACGTCCTTATATTATTGCAAGAACTTTTTATAGATATAGATATGAGTCATTTTTTACTGAAATGATAATTGCTATGGAAATAAAATTTAGAAAATATTGCGAAGATTTACCTATTTTATTTCCCTTAGCATGCATAATGGACCCGCGTTTCAATTTAAAGGGTATGAAAATTCTTGTTTCAAAAATCAATAGCTCATTGATTTTGGATAAACCTATCACTTATAATAATTTAGAGAGCACGTTAGTAAACATGTTTACTGTATATGCTGCACGATTAGGAACTACTGTTAATAATACACAATCTGCACCATCACGTGACACTACACTTGGAGACGATGAAGTTGAATTATACAATTTAATGGAAGAAATGAGTCAAGCACAAGGAACTTCTTCTTACAGTATGTCTTCTAGTTCTAGTATCAACGAATCAGGTTCACTTCAAATACCTGAAGAATTGAAAATTTATTTTGGACCAGAACTACTTAGAAATGTGGAGTCTACTAATTCTTTAGAATTTGATTTACTTCATTATTAGCGAACAAACGAACGAAAATATCCGATTGTTTCCGCCATTGCGAAAGATCTACTAACACCTCCAGTTAGCAAGGTAGCTTCGGAGTCTGCTTTTAGTGCAGGTAAAAGGGTTTTGTCAGAAGTCAGGAGCCGACTCAAAGAAGATATTTTGGAAGCGTTGATGTGTTAAAGATTGGCAAGACAGTGATTTACGCATACAACATAAGTATGCCGAAATTGCATGCAGTCAGGTAAATGATATTTAACTTTACATTTTCAATTTCTTTATTATACATATAAAATATAATATAATTTTGATTTCAAAACAAAAATTGTACTCGTAACAAATTGTTCGTGTACAATTTTAACTCCGCCTTCTAGAATATTCAATTATTCAAATAAGACTATTTAGTAGCCGGTCCCAAGACGGAAAAAAGGAGGAGGGTTTAATTTTTTTTTTAACCATTTAAATTTTAATTTATTTACTTCATTTTAGTTTTTGTCTTTTCAAATTATAATTGGATATTTGATTATTTGAACAAGTTTTTATTTACGTTATAACTTATAACTTATAATTAATCATTTCGACTTTCAATTTAATTCTCTAATAATAACTAACAAACATTGTTTTTTTACTTATTAAGTTATTTATAATTTATTTAATACATAACTTATTACTTATTAGTTATTAATATTATAATTATATTTATAACTTATAACTAATTAAGAATTTATATCAATAATATTAAATATATTAGTATTCAAGATTTCAAATATTTTAGCTATTGATTAGATTGTCGACTAAATCAACGTAAGACGGTAAAACAAAAGGGGTTTTTTAAAAAAAAAAAGGTAAGGGGGGTTTTAAATAATTAAAAAAAAAAAAATACACGAACTTAACGAGCCGAGTTCGGCTCGACCCACGAGCTAGCGGCTCACGCGAGCTCGTGGGCTAAGCCGAGCTCGCCAGGGTCAAACGAGCTGAGCCTAAGCTCGGCTTTGACCAGAGCTCGTTGCTCGGCTCATCCGTTTGACGAGCCGAGCATTCCGAGCCATGGGCTGAGCCGGCTCGGCTCTGCCCATTACCACCTCTATCCTTAATGGGATCGGGTACCTGTGGGTTTTGGGTTCGTCAGATTTTTGCCATCCCTAAATGGGAGGGATTAGCATACCTGATTTTCAATAATATTTTTTCAAATAATTGAATTTCCAACTTAGAAAGTATAAAAGCACAGTTTTGGGTAATTTTTCATTATTTTTAGGCTGTTGGTCTGGTGGTTGGTGGCCATTTTGTGGAGACTTGGTCCAAAGGTCATTACCTAACCCTAGCCCTTACATGTCTTGAGTTTTTCTACCATTTGTCTTGTGTTTGGATGCAACGGATGTAGAGTTAAAAGATGCAACCAACTTCATAAGAATTCTACCATGGCTATCTTGATTTCATCTTCCTCTGTGATATTGCTTCAATGTCATAAATGATAGAGATCTATAAATATATTATTATGATTTTATTTTATTCCTTGTAATCCGCAATTATATTATATTAATACCTTGTAATCACTCTCAAATCATGTAGAAGATTAGATGAGATTAGCAGAAGATTAGGTACATAATTATCTTCCTTTAACATCTCCATTGTTCTGTATATATTTGTAACCTTAGTCTATTGAATAGTAAGCTAAAATTCATCCATATATTTTATAGTATCAGAGCCGCTATCGGTCTGAACCTCTCTTCCTCTCCCTCACAGAAACGCGCTAGCTTCTCTCTCCTCTAATCAATTCCCTTCTTTTTCTTTTTCCTTTTTTTTATCAGCAGTCATCTGATTTCTCTCTTGACAGATTCTAGAACTAGCCACCTTCATCCTTATAGAAACTTGTTCTTCCTATTTCCTCTCGCATAAACCATTTTCTTCCTCCTCTAAAGTCATGGCCGATGAGAATAATCAAAGTATTATACAAAACACCCAAGAACCCACCAAACCCCTTACTGTTATCAACATACACAACTCTGTGAAACTCACATCTACCAATTATCTCTCTTGGAAACTGCAAATTGAACCCATTCTTATTGGCTATGATTTACAAAAATTTGTTGATGGAACTCTCTCGGCACTACCTGCCAGAGTCACTGTTAATGAAACCAAAGCTCTGAACCCAGAATACATAATGTGACTTCGTCAAGAAAAATTAATTTTTGGAGCACTAGTGGGTTCTATCTCTTAAAATATCGTACCTCTCATCACACAATGCAAAACATCTCGTGAGGCATGGACAATTCTTGCTAACACAAACAATCTCAGAATACATGCAATTCATTAAGACTTGAACTGAAGAACTTGCCCTCCTTGGAAAACCTATGGAAAATGAAGATATTATTGAGAAGATCCTTGATGGATTTGATGATGACTACAAACCTATTGTCGATGTTATCAACGCACGAGATACCACTATATCCTTTGATGAACTCCATGAGAAGCTAATTAACAAAGAGTTATCTCTTCAAACTCCTCTGCCCAATATTACTCCTCTTCCAGCCTCGGCAAATCCCACTACAACTCGGCCCAACTCTCGACAGAATGGATCGAGAAATAAAGATCATAGTCACATGCACCAACCAACCTCAACATACAAACTGATCGTCCCCCACCTCAACCATATCTTGGAAAATGTCAAGGTTGTCGTGCTCAAGGACATACAGTTCTGTAATGTCCTCTATTTCGCTTGACACTTAAAAATCAGCAGATCAATCGACAATCACAGGCACCTCATCAATGGCAATATCGGCCTCCAACACCTTGGTAACCACATGCTAATGTTGCTATAACTGACAATTCTAAAGGCTCCAATTGGCTCCTTGGTAGTGGTGCATCGCACCATGTTACCACTGACTTAAGTAATCTCTCAATTCATGCTCCTTGTTCAGGGGCTGACGACGTTGTAATTGGTTATGGCACGAGTCTCCCTATCTCACATACTGGTTCCACATCTCTCCACACTCCCTCACATACTTTTTCACTTCATAATGTGCTTTGTGTTCCTACGATGCATAAAAATCTTATTTCTATTTCTCATTTTTGCAAATCTAACAATACATCCATAGAATTCTTATTCTCTTCATTTTTTGTGAAGGATCTTTGTACGGGGGCAATACTGTTCCAAGGTCGGACTAAGGATGGTGCGTATGAATGGCCGGCCCGTTCTATCAAGTCTTCTCCATTGATCGCCTTCTCCAATGTCAAGACCACTTCGTCCGAGTGGCATCATCGTCTAGGCCATCCATCATTGTCAATTCTTAGACACATTATCTATTACTTTCAATATGAAGTCACAAGTCCTTCTTCTATGAACTTTAGTTGTAATGCATGCCAAAGCAATAAAAGTCACAAGTCGCCTTTCTCTGTTTCCACACTTGTTTCAAATTCTCTACTTGAAATAATATTTTCTGATGTGTGGACCTCTCCCATATGTTCAGTTGATGATTTCAAATATTATGCTATCTTTGTTGATCACTTCACAAAATACATATGGATTTATCAACTCCCACACTCCAGCTTCAATCATCATATAAAAAATACTCTTTGGAAAATCTCCCAACTACTCCAAGCTTCGAAGTTTTGGCTGTCTATGCTATCCTTGGTTGCGTCCATATTCACCTCATAAGTTATCTCCTCGCTCCACCCCTTGTATCTTTCTTAGCTACTCCCCCACACAAAGTGCTTATCTCTGCCTTGATCCCATAACCTCACGTCTCTACACATCTCGACATATTACATTCGTTGAGTCTATTATGCCCTTTAAAACCATTCAACCCAATCTTCCATATCCTTCCTCTTCTACATCCTACATATGAGTGCCTTCCGAGTCATCATCTCGGGCCACCATCACACCATCTGTCACTCTAACACTAGTCCCCTAGGTAGATCTCGCACAAGACACTAAAACCTTCCCCACTGTAATTACTCTCCCTTCCAATAACACCTCTTTACCCCAAACCCAAGGCTCAACACCATGGATCCACTTTCACCAAACTGTGACACTCAACAACCATCCCAAAACCAATCTTATGAATCGAACTTGCCCATAACCCAATCATTATACCTCCCCGGTCCCGACACCTATTCCCCCTCCACATCAAGGTATAGTTACTCGTTCCAAAAATAATATCTGAAAACCAATCCAAAAACTCAACCTCACTGCACAACTCTCCACTAATCCGAACCTTGAACCTTCTTCAGTGACCCAGACCATCAACAATCCCAAATAGCGTCGGGCCATGTCTAAGGAGTATTATGCCCTAGTTCGGAATGGGACATGGGACCTTGTTCCTTCTAATCTGTCCTAAAATGTAATTGGTTGCAGGTGGATTTTTTGCACTAAACATTTATCTGATGGTTCTATTGACAGGTACAAAGCACGTTTAATTGTTAAGGGGTTCCACCAACGCCCAGGTGTTGACTATCATGAAACCTTCAGTCCTATAATCAAACCAACAACAGTACAACTTGTTCTCTCCCTTGCTGTCGCCGGTGGTTGGTCTCTGCGACAAATCGATGTCAATAATGCCTTTCTCCAAGGGTCTCTTACTGAGGACGTATTTATGGTACAACCACAAGGATTTATTGATACAGACCATCCTCATCATGTATGTAGACTGCGCAAAGCCATATATGGTCTCAAACAAGCCCCTCGTGCATAATACCATAAGCTGAGTCAATTTCTCATCGACTAGAACTTCACTAATTCTCATGCCGATACTTCATTGTTTGTCTACAATGCTTCAGGCATCATGATATATCTCCTAGTCTATGTTTTTGACATCATTATCATGGGGATCAATGTTGAGGCAGTACAAAAGATCATCAACTTCTCTCCACCAGATTCTCCCTCAAGGATCTTGGTTTACTTTCATACTTCCTTGGAGTTGAAGTTAGTCCACATCCGCATGGCATCTTTCTCTCACAGCGAAATTATTTACTTGATCTCCTCACTCACACTCGCATGTCTGATGCCAAGCTTGTGTCCACACCACTTGCTCCTAATTCGACACTTACTCTACACTTCAGATCATCCCTATCTAATCCAACCGAATACAGAGCTATTGTTGGCAGCCTCCAATACTTATCCTTTACACGACCAGACATTGCTTACACGGTTATCACAATTCATGCATTGCCCCAAGACTGATCATTGGAATGCAGCAAAATGCCTACTAAGATATCTTTGTGGCATTATCACTCATGGTATTGTTCTCTACCGTAACTCACCACTGTCACTTGCATGCATTTTTGGATGCAGACTGGGCCGAAAACAAGGATGAATTTACCTCCACAAGTGCCTATCTCCTCTACATTGGTCGCAATCCCATCTCCTGGAGTTCAAAGAAGCAAAAAACAGTGGCCTGCTCTTCTATCGAAGCTGAGTACTGTGTTGTTGCTGCCACTGCTGCTGAAATTCACTGGGTTTGCTCTCTACTCACCGAGATTCATGTCACTATACCTCAACCACCTGTAATCTATTGTGACAATGTTGGTGCAACTAATCTATGCTCAAATCCAGTCTTCCATTATCACATGAAACATGTTGCTCTTGACTATCACTTCATTCGGGAACAAGTTCAAGGAGGTTCTCTTCGAGTTGCTCATGTTTCCTCAGCTGACCAACTGGCGGATGCACTCACCAAAGCTCTTCCCCACTCCCGCTTCTTGCATCTATTAACCAAGATTGGAATCACCTCACGGTGCTCCATCTTGCGGGGGCATGATAGAGATCTATAAATATATTATTATGATTTGTTTTTATTCCTTGTAATCTGTAATTGTATTATATTAATTCCCTGTAATCACTCTCAAATCATGTAGAAGATTAGATGAGATTAGCAGAAGATTAGGTATGTAATTATCTCCCTTTAACATCTCCATTGTACTGTACATATTTGTAACCTCAGTCTACTGAATGGTAAGCTAAAATTCATCCATATCTTTTAATAAATCCTTTGTGAGTCGAGCTTGGTGGACTTGATGTTCATTTGAGGTTGAGACTGAGCCCCATTTATTTGTATTAAAACCTTAAAAAATGCAATAATCATCTCTTCTGATAAATATTGTGGCTTAGAAGGGTCGTTGGAAGAGCCCATGGAAGGAAAAAGCTTGTGAAGGCAAGCTTCGATAGAAGTACAAAGTGGATATCGCGTTTTATGGATGTCCATAATTATGAAAAAGTTGTCCAATTTAACAGGTCTTTACAAGGATTGCCATTATATTTTTCTTCTTGGAACTTAAATCAAGATTATCAATAGCTCACCTACGTTATTATGGATAAGATTTTTAACTTATTAACTTCTTCACTTTTGTTGTGGAAAAAAGAATCACAGTGTTAACTCGAAAACATCACATTACTGAATGGGACAATACATTGTTGCTGGTGGAGGTCGTTCTCACATGTCATAGTGCAATTTGGTAAATACGAGTTGAAGTCATTACAAGGATCATGAATGGGGATTTGAAAAGAGTTGTGGTTGAAAAGTTTATGATTCTTTCTCAAACATAAGATGGTTGAAAAGACATTTCAGTAGAATATCTTAGACATGCCAATAGAAGGAAAATTAAACTAAGATTTTAAGGCTTTCATAAATAAACTAAATGGTAAGAAGCCTAGGGAAACTTCCACTTCAGACAATTATTTGATAGATGTTAAAGCATATTTAATTGAGTCTAGCGAAGAATGTATAATAACAGACAACTAAGAAATTATAAATTGATTATAAATTTTAGCTCAAATTGAGCATTGCATTGATGAGATATTAATACGTGATTTTGTAACAGAAAATACATACAATTTACACAACTTTACTCATAAGAAAATCTGCTAACAATCTACTAACAATTCCCTTGAGTTTAGAGAAGAATCTAGAATGAAGACTACTGTAGGGAATGGCAGCTTGAATGTCACAGAGGTTTCATCATTAAATCCGTTGTTTGGTCAAAAGATGGTATATACTTAATTTCTAATTTCTTCTCCAAAACTTTATCTCTTTCAAAATGCACATCAAACTCAATATGTTTTGTACAAGCATGGAATACTGGATTTGCTCCAAGTGTACTGGAACTTTGGTTATCACACCACAACACTGGTATTCTTTCTTGATTAAGCTTTATCTCACGAAATAATGACTGCAGCCAGGAAACTTCTGATGTAGCTTGAGCTAAGGCCCTATATTCTGACTTCATGCTTGATCGAGAAACACATGTTGCTTCTTTGATGACCAAGACACCAAACTATCACCTAGATAAACATAGTACTCTACTATTGAATGTCTGTCATCCGGGCAAGATGCCCAGTCAGAAAAGCTTGTAATATTCATTTGATCACTTCTTTTATTCCATAATCCTTGATTTGCTGTGCCTTTCAAGTACCTAAAAATCCTTTTTACTACCTTCCAGTGAATATCAATTGGACTTTGTAAAAATTGGCTCATTTTGTTCACTGCAAATGAAATGTTGGGCTGGTATAATAGACGTATTATAAACTTCCAACGGCACTCCTGTACATTGTCAAATTCCTTAACATTATTCCATCCTCTTTTGATAAAACTTTTCCTGCATTCATTGGTGCATTTGAAGGATTTATGTTCTCAAGATCAAATCTTTTTAGAAACTCAATAATGTATTGATTTTTAGTCAGGTGCATCCCTATTTCATGTCTGTGAATTTCAATTCCCAAGAAATGATGAACTTCTCCCATATCTTTAAGTGCAAATTTGCTGTTTAACTTCTGAATGAAATCCTCAATTGTTGTATTATTATTTCCTGTTATCACTATGTCATCAACATACACTAGGTAAAGATGCCACTTGTACCTTTGATGAGAAAAAACAAGGATATGTCTGCCCTTGACTGTGTGAACTTTCAGGTTTCAAGTGTATTTTTCGAGCTATCATACCACGCCTTAGGATCCTATCTTACTCCATATAATGCTTTATCAATTTTGCATACATAAGAAGATTTTCTTTTATCAATAAACACAGCTTGTTGCTTCATATAAACCTCCTCTTCAAGTTTGCCATTCAAGAAGGCATCGTTAATGTCGATTTGTCTCACAATCCAGTCTCTTGCCATTGCTAGATTTAGAATAACCTTTAATATTGATGCCTTTATCACTGGACTAAATGTTTCAAAGAAATCAACACCTTGAGTTTTTAAGAACCCTTTGAAACTAGCCTAGCTTTAAGCCTTTCTACCTTCCCTTATGTATTATATTTTGTTCTAAACACCCTCTTATTATCAATCACCTTATAATTGGTTGAATATGGAACCAGTTTCCATGTTTTATTTTTGACCAAGGAATCATACTCAGGTTGCATTGCAACATTCCATTCACTGCTTGACAGAGCTTCTTCAGTGTTTCTAGGTTCAGTAATTATACCTTTAGTTGACTTTGCATCTTTCAATAATGTGCTTCTTACATAAACCTTGGGCTTGAATATCCCAGCTTTAGCCCTAGTCACCATAGAATGTCGTTGAACTATTGAGGCATCATTCTGATCCTGTGCTTCCTTACTGACCAGTTCATCATTTGATTTAACTACATTACTGATTTCATCACTTGACTGATGTTAATCATATGGTTATCATTTCCAGTTGCTTGTTGGAAAGAATAATCAAAAGAAGAATTATCAATTGCCTGAGTAGCAATTTAAGGATCTGTATCAGTTGGTGCTGTTTGATTTTGGACAGAATCACAATACGGGATAAAAGGGAGATTACACAAGATGACATTATCTCTTGATGGCTAATATCTTTTGGTCAGAAAGTTTGATTGAAGAGGAAAAGTTGATTCATAAAATAACTACATGGCTTGACACATAAATCTTCCCATTAGGACTAAGACATTTAAATCTCTTATGCTGATTGCTAGGACCAAGAAACACAAATTTGGTTGAATGAAAACTGAACTTGTTCTTTTGATATGGTCTGAGACATGGGTAACATGCTCATCCAAAAACCTTGAAAGTTTTATAATGAACTGTCTTTTATATAGGATTTCAAAGAGGGATTTCTCATCAAGAATAGGAGTTGGCAATTTGTTTATGGTATGAGTTGCAACTTGGAAGGCTTCCCACCACAGGTGAAGGGGTATTTTAGTTTGGGCAAGAAGTGTAAAGCACATTTCAATAATATGCATAGGCTTTCTTTCACTTCTACCGTTTTGGGCTGATGTATAAGGAAATGAATATCTTAGTTCTATTCCGAAAGTCAGATACAATTTGGGTTAAGGGTCTATACTCTCCTCCAAAATCAAATTGGATGGTTTTAATCTTGCTGTCAAATTTATTTTCAACAAGTATTTTGAATTGAATGAATATGTTAACAACTTCTGACTTGACTGCTAGTGGATAGATCTACGTGAATCTACTATGATCATCAAGGAATATTATGTAGCATTTGATTTCGTTTCTTGATTTCATGGGAGCAAGTCCTAATACGTCTGTGTGTATAAGTTCAAGAGGCTTAGAGGCATGTGAAGTTGACAAGTTATAAGACAAGGCATGAGACTTTCCAAGTTGGCATGAATCACAGAATTTGTTTAACTTGCTGGAACATAAGCTTTTATTACAAAGTTTAAATACTTTTGACACTGTTGCATCAAATGATTGACCTAGCCTCATGTGCCAAATACTCCACTCTGGTACAGACTCTCTAAGCTCATTTAGACTGGATTTAGTAACAAAACATAAACTTTGTGGATTATTGGACTGACTTGAGCAATTTGTGGAGGATGACTCTAGGCAATTTGGAGCATTCTACTGATACAATCCATCACTTAGCTTCCCTTGCAGCAGAATTCTCTTCGTTTGATTTTCCTTCACAAAGCAACAATTAGAATGAAACTCCATGAAAACATTATTATAATTTGTAAGCCCTGACACACTTATCAAATTTCTTTTAATCTCAAGCACAACAAAAATATTTCTTAACATAAGACTTTTATTTGAAGAAGATAATTGAGTGGAACAAGTGTGTGAGATATCAAGGGTGTTACAATTTCCTAATGTAAGTTTATGTTTATCCATGTAGTTCTCAGCATTCAGAAGGCTTTCTTTATCCCCAGTTACATGATGACTGACTTATGTGTCTACAAACCACGAAGTGACCTCAAGAGTGCTGGGAAAAGTAAAATAGGTTGAAGGTGAGTTGTTTTGTGTTTCAACTAGTTTACTACCCATATATATTTCATCATACCTATTGAAACATCTCTTAGCAGAGTGGTTGTGCATTCCACATATCTAACATATCTTGTTACTATCACTCTGCCTTGAACCCTTCTACTTATGCCTCTGTTTGATCCTCTGAAAGGAGAATCTCTCCCATTTTTACCAAAACCTCTGTTACTTTGAAAGTTGGATCTATAAGTAATGTTCACTGAAGAGTTAACCAAATTTAGTGAACCAACCCCAGTCTTAATAGAGTTAAAATGCTCCAGTCTACTTTCATAAGTCATACAGCTTACACAACTTTACACGTAAGAAAATCTGCTAACAATTCCCTTGAATTTAGGGAATAATCTAGAACCTAGACTACTGTAGAGAATGACAACAACTGGAGGGAAGAACCGGTGAAGAAGATGCTACTGTTCATTGTTGTAAGTTATAATAAAAACATAATATAAGCTATTACATTTTTATTATATCTTTCAACCGTTGCAATAATAATCTCAGAACATTCATAATGTACAAGTCAGTCCCTGTGCTGCATACGAATGAACTGAAAAGCTCAGCTGGATTCCTTTGATTATTTAACAAGTCTTCTATTGTGAATGTCCAGTAGATGTGGCAATGAGGTGAAGGGGCATAAATGACATGGCATCATTTTATTTTAGAATAATGTCTAACATGAGGCTCATTTGTAGATGTTGTGCTGGACCTTCCACAGTAAATGTTACACAAATTTGTGTCTAACTTTATCCTTTATTTTTTCTTCTATTTCCTTGTTCCATACGCTTTCTTTTCATATATTTTCTATCTTTTGTCATATCATCTTTCTGGAAGGGGTTTAGCATTGAAGATGCTCTTAACTTTTCACTTCTTTAACCACTTAGATATTAGATACAGAATATAGATTCCATTAAAGTAGATTGCTGAGAAAGAAAGCAATAGATGTACATGTAGGGTTCCTTACTCATTAATCATTTTGTTAGGACTGAGTTTCAACTATCTCATCTGAAAACTGATTGATGACCACTGACAATGATGACATGCTTAACATTTTTATAATAGTTGAGTGACCCAATTCATAACTTAAATGCGGCCTTGTTGCTCTCCAACAAAAATATAATTTTTTTTGGAAAGGACACCTCGAGTAATAATGATGCTTAGTGGATTTTCGACCGCTCACAAGGATATAGAGGGATGTCAGGATTCTATTTGGGAATAAGGAAAAGAGTGTGTTTGGAAAGTATTTATAATCAATGTTTGAGCTCCATTATATGGAGTGTTTGGAAAATGTATTTTGGAAAAAAAAAATTGGAGAATGTGTGGTTAAAAAATAATTTGTTTGGTAATTTTTTTATAAATAACATGTTTCTTCAAATCATTTTTTAACCACACATTTATCCAAACTATTTTTGGACAACATATTTTACTTCGAAAATTGAAAATTCTTTATTCATAAACAAATAACTTTTATCAAATAGAGGCTAAGAAGATGTTTTTGATTTATGTGCAATATTATTTTATTGAAGTGTATGGTTGAAAATAAGATAGTGAAATGTTTAAATTAAAATAGGGCTCAGACGAGAGTTAAATGAATTAAATTATAAATAGATAAAAGTAAGAATGAAGGAAAAATGAATAATACTTGTGATTTTTTTAAACAGGGTAAATAAAAACTTAGAGTCTATTTGGTAATAGAAATTTAAAAAAAAAATGGTTTTAGGGATGTGCTTGAAAAGTATGAAAATTAATAATTTTTATAGAAATGTGTGGTTGAAATTAAATTTAAGAAAAAGATGGAAAAACTTTGGGAGCAAATAGGCTCTTAATTAAGGACTTATGAAATATTTATAGCCGTGAAGATTACAACCTGATTTTTAACTTCACATTTCAGAAAAACAAGTTAACATTTATTATACAAAAATCAAGTCATAATTCTCTTTTAAATATTAAGTAACAATATTATTATATTATAATTAATCGATCCTTTCCCTAGCAAAATGTACCCTTCTCTCTCTCTCTCTCTCTCTCTCTCTCTCTCTCTCTCTCTATTTTTTTATTTTTTTTATTTTTTTGGTACTTGTGCTTGTGGTGGTTTTTGGTGATGGTAATTTTTAGTGGTCGTGAGTTGTTGAGAAAAGAGTAGTTGTAACCTGTTAATTGAATCATCATTGTGATCAATTAATTAGACAATTGTAATCGATAAATAAGTTCTGACTTATAAATTTTGTGATCTATATATTTATAAAAATAAAATACATGTCAAAAATAATACACACATAGTTTTTCGCGTGCAAAATGACTTTCTATGTTTCAAAATTTATGCAAAAAAATAATTTAATAAATATTTTAGCAATTATTATGATACATGTGTTATTAATAATAAGATTTTAATTTATTTTAATGTATAAACTATTTTTTTTTATTTTGCAATAGTTATTATTCTTTTTATAATTATTGTATTATATTAAAGTCGAAAATGTAATATGGATGTCAAATAAAAAATCTCAGCGAGAAGTTTAATACAAGCTAATAAGCGAGAGCTATAAACATATTGTATGTAAAATCGTCTCAAATATCAAATGTAATTTTTATTTTATATTTTTTTACTTTTCTTCAATATCTCATTCATTTTAAATTATATCATTTAAATTTTGCAATACTATCTATGTATAAACTATTTTTTTGTATTAAGTATTATATCGTATTATTTTGAAGTTGAAAAAATATGTATATGGATGTTCAATTGAAGATCTCAACGAGAAGTTTAATACAAGATAGCAAGTTGAAAAATATATTGTCCGTAAAATCATTTCAAAAATCAATCGTAAAATTTTTTAATTTATATTTTTTTTTCCTCAATATCTCATTCATTTTAAATTATATTATTAAGTTCTATAATACTATCCACAAACTACTTTTTTATAATAATTATTATTCTTTTGATAATCATTGTATTCTTTTGAATTCGAGAAATATGTAATATAGGTGTAAAATCAAAGATCTCAACGAGAAGTTTAATATAAGATAACAAATAAGAGCAAACTATAAACTAGGGGTGGCAAACGGACTGGATAGTTCGCGAGTTCGTGAGTTCGGCTCGGTTCGGTTAGTTAAAAGTTCGGCTCGTCTCGTGAAAAAATAGACTTGGGCTTGGACCAGACAGAAAATTTAGGTGTTGGACAGACCGTTTCAACCTTTTTTTCCTTCTTTTTTTTACCTATAAATACTTTTTTTACCTACAAATTTAGGTGCAAATCTTGGACCGACTTGGCCTTCGAGCCTTGAACTTGTGTGCGGGCGCGACCTGCGTACACGAATGTCGGACCGAACGAGTCAAAAAGTGCAAGCCACGTTTTGGAATTTTGTTTTGAATTTTTCATTCAAAACATAACTCCAAACTGATTTTCATTTAACCTGTAACTCCAAAAACCGTCTGGAGTAAGTGTAGAATTCAAATGCAGTTGTAACTCCAAAACCTCTAGAGTAAATACAGAATTCAATTGCAATACTAAATACAAAGGCTCCTCCCTGCCTATATATACTGCAACAATCCTTCAGTCTAGACACCACAACAACCACGAAAATCTCTCTGCATCCTGCTTTTTGCCTTCTTCCAGTCACTTGGTGATTCTGTTCAGGCACCTTTCTGTTCGACTGCACAGCTGCAGTTCCAGCCGCTGTATCCTGGGAAGCAAGCGCTCGAGTTACTTCAGTGTGAAGGCGAATATTGCTTTAAGGACACTGTGTTGAACACAGGCCCCGGCTCCAGCAATCATTTTAATTCCTGCTCCACATCATTTTGTTTACTGCTTCTTGTAAATTTTATTTTACTTAGTAAACTGCTTCACTTACTTTCTGCAAATTATTTGTTTTAGTCAGTAAACTGTTTAACAAGTTATCTTACAAACTTAAAGCAATATTTTTTTTTGTTAAACAGTTTACAAAAACGTTTTCATACTAATATTCTGATCGTGTTTCAGAAATGGAAAATACACCTACCAATAATGTTGTGGCATCCGGAAATGAAGCAATTCCTCCAATGGCTATGCCAACTTCTGAGGTGGCTCAAGTAGCAGCTCCCGTAACACAGACTGTGGTTAATGTGCCAAGTCTAGCTGCTGACCCAAGTGGAACTAAGACTGTGGCTCACATGCCAAGTCTGGCTACTGGTCCAACTGTGACAGTCCCTGTTAATCACGGGGAAAATCCGGAGAAATTCAGTGGTTCAAATTTCAAAAGGTGGCAACAAAAAATGCTGTTTTACCTCACGACCTTGAATCTTGCGAGATTCTTGACTGAGAATGCTCCAGTGCTCAAAGAGGGTGAAGGAGACATTCAAGCAATCAGTGCAGTGGATGCTTGGAAGCATTCTGACTTCCTATGCCGGAATTACGTTATGAACAGCTTGGCTGATTCATTATATAACGTGTATTGCACTATTAAAACGGCTAAGGAATTGTGGGAGTCTTTGGACAAAAAGTATAAAACCGAGGATGCCGGAGCCAAGAAATTTCTTGTTGGCCGCTTTCTGGAATACAAAATGGTAGACTCCAAATCTGTAATCAGTCAAGTACAAGAACTACAAGTAATCTTGCATGAAATTCATTCCGAGGGAATGGTTGTGAGTGAATCTTTCCAAGTGGCTTGCATGATTGAGAAGCTACCTCCTGCATGGAAGGATTTCAAAAATTACCTAAAACACAAGCGAAAGGAAATGAACGTCGAGGAGCTAATTTTTAGACTTCGAATTGAAGAAGACAACAAAAGTTCTGAAAAATGGTTCAATCCGGTTGTGGCCAAAGCCAACGTTGTGGAGCATGGCCAAAGCTCCAAAATTAACAAAAAAAAAGTCTGGGCCATCTAGTGGCAAAGGGCCCAAGTTGGGGCCAAAAGGTGGAGTTTCCAAGAAGAAGTTTCAAGGAAAATGCTTCAACTGTGACAAGATTGGTCACAAATCTACGGAGTGCCGCCTGCCGAAGAAGAAAAAGGAAGCAAATGTGGTTGAAGATGTATCTGACATCAACCTTGCAGCTGTCATTTCTGAAGTGAACCTGGTGGGTTCAAATCTGAGAGAATGGTGGATAGACACCGGTGCCACCCGACATGTTTGCTCCGACAAGGAGATGTTTAGCGGTTTTGAAGCAGCGGATGGGGAGAAGCTGTATATGGGAAATTCAGCTACTTCTGAAATCAAGGGCCATAGAAAGGTGGTTCTAAAGATGACATCGGGGAAAGAGCTGACTCTAAACAACGTGCTCTATGTGCCGGAGATTCGTAAGAATTTGGTGTCCGGCTCGCTGTTGAACAAGCATGGATTTCGTATGGTGTTTGAGTCAGACAAAGTTATTTTGTCTAAGTCTGGAATGTTTGTAGGAAAGGGTTACGTAAGTGATGGGCTTTTTAAGCTCAATGTTATGGCTATTAAGCCAAAAATGAATAAAATGAATAACTCTTCCGTTTACTTGCTTGAGTCTTCCAATTTATGGCATGGTAGATTAGGACATTTTTAATTACGACACTTTACGTAGACTAATTAACCTGAATTGCATACCTACATTCCAAA
The DNA here is from genome assembly GCA_963555705.1 of Ligustrum vulgare. Lineage (NCBI taxonomy): Eukaryota > Viridiplantae > Streptophyta > Magnoliopsida > Lamiales > Oleaceae > Ligustrum > Ligustrum vulgare. The sequence continues at coordinate 53,615,490 of OY743183.1, forward strand.
TTGATAATAAACATAAGTGTGAAACTTGTGTTGAGGCAAAATTGACAAGGTCATCATTTCAATCTGTTGAAAGAAAAACTGAACCGCTTGATTTAATTCACACCGATGTATGTGATTTAAAATCTGTGCAAACAAGGGGAGGCAACAAATATTTTATTACTTTTATTGACGATAGTACAAAATATTGTTTTGTGTATTTGCTTAAAAGTAAAGACGAAGCTATAGAGAAATTTGTTCTCTATAAGAATGAAATTGAAAATCAACTCAACAAAAAGATCAAAGTGTTGAGAAGTGATAGAGGTGGTGAATATGAATCACCATTTGCTGAATTCTGTGCACATCACGGAATTAAACACGAAACAACAGCACCTTATTCACCTCAACAAAATGGTGTTGCTGAACGGAAAAATAGAACATTGAAAGAAATGGTGAATGCAATGTTATTAAGTTCTGGGTTACCTCAAAACATGTGGGGGGAAGCTGTGTTATCAGCTAATTACCTTTTAAATAAGGTACCCCGAAAGAAAGAAGAAATGAGCCCTTACGAGTTATTGAAAGGAAGGAAGCCTTCCTACAAATACCTACGAGTGTGGGGGTGTCTTGCCAAAGTGGTTGTACCTACACCAAAGAAGGTGAAAATAGGACCAAAAACTATTGATTGCATATTTATTGGATATGCACATAATAGTAGTGCTTATCGGTTTCTTGTGTTTGATTCTAAAATTTCTGATATACACAAAAACACGATAATGGAATCGAGAAATGCATCGTTCTTTGAACACGTATTTCCATACAAGTCCAAAGAAGAACCAAGTTCTTCTAAACGAACGCATGAGACCATGATTGAAAATAGTCAGGATCAAGAGGTTGAACCAAGACGTAGCAAACGTGAAAGGACAGAAAAATCTTACGGTCCTGATTTTCTGACCTATATGCTAGAAACTGAACCTCAAAGCTTCAAAGAAGCTGTAAACTCTTCAGAAGGACCTCAATGGAAAGAGGCAATTAAAAGTGAAATAGATTCCATTCTGCAAAACCATATATGAGAGCTGGTTGATCTTCCCCCGGGAAGCAAACCACTAGGCTACAAATGGATTTTCAAAAGGAAAATGAAAGCAGATGGAACTATTGATAAGTACAAGGCGAGACTTGTAATTAAAGGATATCGGCAACGAGAAGGCCTTGACTACTTTGACACTTATTCTCAGGTAACGAGAATAACTTCCATTCGATTAATATTAGCGATTGCATCTTTATACAATCTCGAAGTACATCAAATGGATGTCAAAACTGCTTTTCTAAATGGAGATTTAGAAGAAGAAATTTACATGGAACAACCTGAGGGGTTTTCTGCACCAGGACAAGAAAACAAGGTGTGTAAATTGGTAAAGTCATTATATGGCTTGAAACAAGCACCAAAACAATGGCATGAAAAATTTGACAAAGCAATGATGGAAAGTGGATTTAAAATCAATGAATGTGACAAATGCGTTTACATCAAAGACACAAAAAATGGTTATGTCATTTTATGCCTTTATGTTGACGACATGCTCATCGTTGGCAGTAACGATAAGATGATTAAATCTACTAAAAATATGTTGAATTCAAGATTCGACATGAAGGATATGGGTTTAGCTGATGTGATTCTTGGAGTTAAAATTTCAAGAACATCAGATGGACTTGTTCTAAGTCAGTCACATTATGTGGACAAGATTTTGGAAAAATTCAATAATGATGATACTGGCGTGGCAAGAACACCAATAGATACAAGTCAACATCTATCGAAAAATAGAGGCGATGGTATTTTTCAAGTAGAGTACTCTAGAATAATCGGAAGTCTTATGTACCTAATGAGCTGTACAAGACCAGATATAGCTTACGCAGTTAGCAAGTTGAGTAGATATACTAGTAATCCAGGGTCTGACCACTGGAAAGGAATAGTAAGAGTACTAAGATACTTGAGATATACTCGTGATTTTGGACTGCACTATACCAGATATCCTGCAGTTATTGAAGGATATACTGATGCTAATTGGATATCTGATATTAAAGACTCAAAGTCTACAAGTGGATTCGTGTTCACACTAGGAGGTGCAGCTATATCATGGAAATCTTCTAAACAAATAGTTATTGCGAGATCTACCATGGAATCTGAGTTTATAGCTCTAGATAAATGTGGTGAAGAGGCTGAATGGCTACGCAATTTCTTAGAGGATATTCCAAGATGGTCAAAACCTGTGCCAGCAATTTGCATACATTGTGATAGTCAATCGGCGATTGGAAGGGCACAAAGCAACATGTACAATGGTAAGTCTAGACACATACGTCGTAGACATAATACCATAAGACAGTTACTCTCAACTGGAGTTATCTCGATTGACTATGTAAAGTCAAAAGATAACATTGCGGATCCGCTAACCAAAGGATTAAATAGAGAGTTAGTTGCAAAGTCATCGAGAGGAATGGGACTTAAGCCTCTAAAAGAATAAGTTATTGTAATGGAAACTCAACCTAGCTGATTAGAGATCCCAAGATCTAGGTTCAATGAGAAAACCTAATTACAAATACTTAATAGGATCACTGTGGGGGTTATCTCCTGTCCATTCCTGTAATAACAGTGATGCCCGTGGGAAGAGGATAAGTAATAAACTTTTAATGATTCTTATGCGTCGGAAATCCGAGCGGAGTAATGCGGGTTACTCTTGGTTAAGAAATCACCTATGTGAGAGAGAAGTGGGGCCGCTTCGAAGGGAATTATGAGGCTAATTCTTAACAACTCTCACTGAACCAGGCATATGTTCATGGCCACAAATGAACATACCCATGAGAACTAAAATGTGTCAGGAAGAGTCCTGTGTGAAGTACATCATCGTTTACACAGAAGGCAGAACAGTTCAAAGACACCGCGTCTACTGATCAACTAGTAAAGTAAATGTATTTTCATAAGGGAAGGTTCAAAGGAAACCCCTACCTATCCTATGCAGGTTTCAACTGTGGAACTTTATCACCAAGTATTCCGTGTCTCTATCAATTTCCATTCATGTGGGGGATTGTTGGAAAATATTTTGGCAATTGATTTTCACTTGTGTGAATGTGAAATTGATCCCACATTGATTGAAAATTGGGATTTGAAGAGGAGTCTTAAAAGGGATTACAATCCCACATTGGTTAGAAATGGAAAAGTGGGAATAAGTGGAGGCTATAAATAATAGTTCCATCCCACATTGGAAAATGGAAAAATGTGAAAATGTTGGGAATGCTTAAATAGTTATCCCACATAGGATAGAAATGAATTTGTGGACCAATTTATATATGGTTAACAATTTGTAAGGTGTAACCATTTGTTGCATAGAGACTCCTCCATGGCCTACGCGCCCGCAGGGGGGGTGCAAATCTTGGACCGACTTGGCCTTCGAGCCTTGAACTTGTGTGCGGGCGCGACCTGCGTACACGAATGTCGGACCGAACGAGTCAAAAATTGGCCACAAAGTGCAAGCCACGTTTTGGAATTTTGTTTTGAATTTTTCATTCAAAACATAACTCCAAACTGATTTCCATTTAACCTGTAACTCCAAAAACCGCCTGGAGTAAGTGTAGAATTCATGTAGAATTCAAATGCAATTGTAACTCCAAAACGTCTGGAGTAAATACAGAATTCAATTGCAGTACTAAATACAAAGGCTCCTCCCTGCCTATATATATTGCAACAATCCTTCAGTCTAGACACCACAACAACCACGAAAATCTCTCTGCATCCTGCTTTCCGCCTTCTTCCAGTCACTTGGTGATTCTGTTCAGGCACCTTTCTGTTCGACTGCACAGCTGCAGTTCCAGCCGCTGTATCCTGGGAAGCAAGCGCTCGAGTTACTTCAGTGTGAAGGCGAATATTGCTTTAAGGACACTGTGTTGAACACAGGCCCCGGCTCCAGCAATCATTTTAGTTCCTGCTCCACATCATTTTGTTTACTGCTTCTTGTAAATTTTATTTTACTTAGTAAACTGCTTCACTTACTTTCTGCAAATTATTTGTTTTAGTGTTAACCTTTACATTTTCTTGTTGGAGACGTCATTTTCGTTATATTTAACCATATTTCAGTGTTAAATGAGGGGCATTTTTGTCCAATTCTATTTTTAATTCATTTCTTAAGGGTAATTGGCACAAAACGTCCATACGTTTGATACTCATTGTGAAAAACGTCCATACGTTCATTTTTTTTTGTGAATTACATCCTTACCTTTAGATTTTCTTGCAGATTAGTCCCCAAATTTTACTTTTCTATCAATTTAGTCATTCCGTATTTAATTTATACATCAAACGTGTATAACTTTTGATCTACAATTCTGAATTGCACTCTTTTTTTGCGTTGAACTCCTAATTCAACTATCTTTCTTATAATGTATCATGTACTCATTTATTAAACATTTCGTTCTGACTTTTGTATTATAGATACTTATTTTGTTAGTGCATCATTGATTAACGTAAATGATTTCTATAATTTTTACTGAAACAGTGAAATTTTAATTTTAGTGTGTGTTCGACGGCCAGCGAAATTTATAAATTGGATTTATTTGAATTTTTTATATTTTTTAAAGGTAAAATGTTTGGTTAAAAATTAGTATGTTTAGCCCTTGTTTGAGCCATATATAATCTCAAATCACTTTTTGAGTATACACGTTTGAAGACAATGACCTTTAAATCAAATACGAAATGACTAAATTGAAAGAAAAGTAAAATCTGGGGACTAATTTGCAAGAAAATCTAAAGTTAGGGATGTTATTGCCAAAAAAAATGAACGTAATGACGTTTTTCCACAATGAGTGTCAAATGTAGGGACGTTTTGTGCCAATTACCCTTAAGAAATGAATTAAAAATTGAATTGGACAAAAATGCCCCTCATTTAACGTTGAAATAGAGTTAAATATAACGAAAATGACGTCTCCAATAAGAAAATGTAAAGGTTGGGACGTTCAACGTCAAAAATCACAACGTTGGGATGTTTTACACAATACATGTCAAAGGTAGGGACGCTTTGTGCTATTAACCCCAAAAAAAATAGATATGTAGGAACGTTTTGTACCAAAAATTATAACGTTACGATGTTTTGCACAATGCATGTGAAATATAAGGACATTTTGTACCAATTACCCTTTAAATTATATCATTCGAGTTATTTAATACACAATATTCGGAAAACCTAAAATCGATTCGACCCGAAAAAGGCAACATGTCAAAGGTCAGAAGGTTGGACGAGGTTGAACCGATTTTAATTAAAAAATTACTAATTATTTCAAAGATCACAAAATTTTCTAAAAAATGTTATTTTACAAATAAAGTAACATTCACTCATTTGGAGATAAAATAAAATACACAAAAAAGATAACAACATTATTCTTTAATTTCAAAATTACCAATTCAAAATAAGTATAAATTTATGGTTGTTAATTTTATTGATTATATTATATTTTATTTCAAAATATTTTAACATATAAAAAAGATAAAAATTACTTATTTAGAAGAAGAAAGTTCAACAAACAAATAAATAATAAATATTTTTTTAAAGAGAAAAATAATTTTATAAAGGAAAAGAAAATTCTTATCGAGATCAGTATTTCCTAATTTTGATTAGTTTTGTACATGTTACATTTCTTAATTTGACAAGTTTTATCTTTTTTAAAGTTTTGAATTCGATAATATTTATATTAAAATGTTATTGTACTATGTTTTCATTTGATATGATTGTATAAGTAACATATTTTCATAAATTTTGATTGAAGTCACTATCACTTCACCCGTGCGATGTTGCAACATATGAAATTTGTAAATTGTGACCGAAAAATAAATTGTGATCTGTAAATTTCTGATTTGTGACTGATAAATAAATCGTTATTAATTAAGCTGATAATTTGTGACTTACAGTTTTTTTTTTATTTGTGATTGTGGTCATTAATTGTATATATTTGTGACCTTTAACTCATTTCAATAATGAAAAATAATATAATTAATTAAATTATGACTAGATTTTATTAAATAGAAGTTTCTTAAGCCATTGTTTGAACCCCATTATTTACAAAAAAATGAGTTAAATATTCGTGAATTTTGGGAGAATGTATAATTACAAAGTATGAATATATTTTGAATTTACATGTAAATTATTTTATCAATCTTGCTACATGTATATGTTAATTCAATTGCAAGTTGACATAAGACATATGTGACGCAATCTTTTTTCTTCTTCTTCCACAAATCACATCATCTTTTAATAACAACTAACTACTTGTTAACCTCTATGTCAATTAACATGAACAAGTAGCAATTTTGTTATTTTATTGGATAAATGTATCGGTGCTGCTAGAGGTACAGATACAAACTTACAGATGCAAGATGAAAGGACTATTTAACCCTTGCTCTTACTAGCATTTTCTAATCCCTTTCTATATACTCCATGCAGCACAAAAATCCTCCAACCAGATACGGACCCATTATAAGCCAACCCAAATCCTCTCAATTCATCTCCACTACGGCGTCCCTCCTAGGCGAATTGTGGTTTTACGACGGTCACACCAGACTTCTTTGAATTGAGGTCAAGATTTTTAGGCCAATAATTTCATCATTTTTGCCGTGAACACAGAAACATGACTTGTGAGGGAGATGCTGTGACGAAGCTCACAACTTAAAAAATACCATACTTCAATGCACCAATTTACCTTCACAACAAGACACAGATTGGTAAAGTTGATGAAATATTTGGCCCCATTAATGAATCCGTGAGTATGCCTATTTCTAAAATTACTGGGTATTTTAATATGAATTTTTTTTTTTTTTTTTTATCAATTTCTTAATATTTTAGACAACTCCTGAAATTTTTGAAAAAAAAAAATTAATCACAAAACAGCATTAGAACACCATAACCTTGTTCAGACATGGTCACCAGCTTAAATGATATGTTGATGCTGGAACGTTGAAGATAGTGGAGGGCAGCAGGTGAGAGGTTCTTCGTCGACACTGGATTTTGAGCAAAATGCCGGCAACTATGGACTGAAATGGATATATGATTCTCCGAAGAAGATGAAGGCAAGTGTCAGTAACTATTCACTGCCGGGAAAGTAAAAAACGTGAGTTGCCGGAAGGTCGTAAACGTGAGTTGCCAGAACAGTTTCTTCTCTGCTGATTTTCTTGCTCAGACGAGAGACACGTTCCTTATTTGAGAAGCTGTTGGTTGGGTCTCAATATTTTTATTTTTGTCTTTTAATTATTTCCATGTCATATGTCACGTCAACATCTGTAATTGTGTCAGCAAGTGTGTTGGTAAAAAGCATTTTCCTAAATGTATAGTTAAAAATAAGTTTGAGAAAATCTCAAACAAAGGGCTAAAATTGAAAACGTATCATATAAACACATTTATGCATTTTTTTCCTTTATAAATTGAGCAAATAATAGGACCAGACTCGTGTGTGTCATTAATTGTATATATTTGGGACCTTATCCTATTTAAATAATGAAATGTAATATAATTAATTAAATTATGACCTGATTTTATTAAATAAAGTTTCTTAAGCCATTGTTTGAACACCATTATTGACAAAAAATTAGTTAAGTATTAGTGAATTTTGGAAGAATGTATAGTTAAAAGATATGAATATATTTTGAATTTAAATGTAAATTATTTTATTGGATAAAATATATAGTTAAAAATGAGTTTGAGAAAAATTTAAACAAATGGCTAAAATTGAAAATGTATCGTATAAACACATTATATGTATTTATTCCTTTATAAATCTATATAATCTATATAATAATATATATTAAAGTTGTTGAGCTCTTGCGGGTCCCACTGTCACTTTCCCGCCTAAATGATACACTTTATTTTTTTTTTCAATAGATTTAATGAGTTTTTTTCTTTCCTATTGTCTTACACATTTACCCATATGCACGCATTCATCCATTCAGCACAAGATTCAAGAGTCAACTGTATTAATTAACGCTTGTCACTTCAAATTTTTTTTTCTTTTCCTATGCAACAACCTTTTGATTTCTCACTCTTTATGCACTACACTCAATAATGTTTTAAGATTTTCATTTCTAAAACAAATTTAAACTTTTAAACTTTTTTTCATAATTATCCAAACTAGCTACATTTGATACATAGCATCAAATTTTTTTTAAAAAAAATAATAAATAAATAAATTAATTAATTAATTAATCCTTATAAAGGCTACACAAATTTATTTTTTTATGAAATATTTTGATTATTAAGGTAATTATTTAATCACAACTCCAAGATCTCTTATTTAGGGTTTTTTTTTTTTAACTTTTAAGAGGTCTGATCATGTCTTATTTCTCTCTTAATGTACTACACCTAAGAAATATAAAATATTAATTTCATCAAAGACGTGATGTAATAATTATTTTTTATGTGTCTCAATTTTATAACTTTTTAGATGTCTTTTTTTTTCTAAGAGGTCTGGTGATGTATTATTACATTAATATTTCTTTTGTGTTCAATCATACAAATTCAATGTAAAATTTTCAGTTCAAAATTATATCAAAGTTGTATTACACATCTGATACTAAATAAACCTTATCGTATAATTTTTTTATAAATAATTTTATTTTTTTAGTTATTTAGTATATCTAAAAATTCGAGATCATCTATATTGTGTTTTATTAAATTAATGAGTATTTTTATAAAAAGTTACATTTAATAAGTAAATAATTTTTAATTATGATTGTGATATTTTATTGGCCTTAATCTTATGAACAAATAATTTTGTTTAGTCATACAAATCCAATGTTAAATTTTCATTTTCATTTATATTGAATATTTAATCAAGTTGAATTAAATTTTGTTATAAATAATCATACTTTTAAATTCTTTGTTACATATACATAATAACGTTCTTTTTTATATCAGATTATTTATCAAAATAATTTTATTTACAATTTTATTTAATTATTATTTAATTTTTTATTCCAGAAAATCTCATATCACATTTTTTAACATTAACGGATAACAAATTTATTTATATTGTTTTGAAATGATATAATCATTAATGATTTTTTGTCCTAACTGTTAAGTCTAAAATTTAAAAAATAATTAATTATGCCATGATATTAATTGTTATATTTTAATTCAATATTTATGATTCTAAAATTTGTACAACAATATGTAAATTGTTTTCCAATTTGCTTAACTGAAAATTGAGATGATCAATTTTATATTATAATTTCCATCAAAAAACAATTACGTTGTATAAATATTGAAAACCTATAATACCATGAATTTGATGCATCTTTGTCAATCTCACAATTTTAGTTTTTTTCCTTTTTAATTATTATCGAATTCGTTTATTATACGTGTTGTTTTCCATTGTCAATGGTGAAAACGATGAATCATATCTTTTATACGCATGGTCTATATTATTATCTCTTTCATCTATTGTTTGATTGTTCAGATTACATTGATATTGGAGATCCTACATTTAAATGTTCATTTTGCTAGGCAAATTTTTGGTTCAAGGAGAGAGTGGATAAGCGTAATAAAATATGTTGTAATCCGAAGTTCTCACTTTGTTGTAGGGTGAACACCATTTGGTTTGGGTAGTTTGTAATAATATTTCAAATCAAAACCATTATGCAGTTTGGTGCGGTTTGAAATCGCGAATTGCCAACGAATGAATTAATATATTCCAAAGCGAGTTCAAAGACACATATTCGTCTAAAGTTTCGAGTTGAAACTAGCTCAATAGTAGTATTTAGTTTCCAATTGAGTGTTTTATTGTGAATCAATATATGTTAATAAACAAACTAATTATATAGAAGCAAACATTTAAATTTTTCCTAAATAAACTGTGGTTTTAAAAATTTTATTTTGAGAAAATGTCTTGGATGATGATTATGAAATGTAGGAGTAATAATTATTTTCAAATGATTGTGGATTTGAACAAATTAATTTTTGACTTCTTAATTTTGATTTGTTGACAATAAAAACTTGCCTTTATTTTTTTAAAATTTGGCGGGTGGACTGTTTGAAACCGTGGTTTTGACAATTAAAACATAAATCAAACCATTTAAGGCGTTTTGAAATTTTTCCAAATCGAACAAAACCATTTCACATTTGAAATCGAACCAAACCAAACCATTTATTGTGGTTTAGTTCGATTTCACCGTTTATTTGTTCACCTTTACTTTGTTGTATGTAAGGGAAATTGAAGATTTCTCTTATGGAAGATTATCATCTTATTTTGAAAGATTTGTTGTTATATGGCAGAACGACAAGATTAAGAATTTTGTTGAGAACATTCAGACATATAATATGATGTTTTCGTTCAATTTTATGGGGAGAATAGATAATGGGATAAATGATGGTAGAGAGCCTCCCGTCTTCAAATTACACAGTCAAAATTGTCATAAGATTGGGAGTATGTTGCATGATGACTGTTCAGCTTCGCAATTTGCTCAGCTTTAGATTGTTGACAATGCGAATGAGGTTGAAAGTAGATAAAGGGCCGTGAGGTACGTATTATGTATTTATTGCTTATATATTTATATTGTTTACGGATAATTTTGTTGTGATAGTCTAAAATTTAATTTATGTCTTTTAATGTCCCCCAGTGGGAGTGAATCATCCGATTCAATGTTGTATAATTGTATAGTTTCTGATTTGAAGGATATGCTAGGCAAATAAAACAAATTAGTAAGGCAGTTTAGGTTGGTTAGAGAAAAGATGATTGAGCAAAACACTTCAAATGTAAGACTTATACTTATTGGCCGGTGGGTGACCGATAATAGGTGATATGATTCGCATGTTGTCCATGAAATTGTCGAATTGATTGTCGGTAGATTTTGATACACAACCCGGACAGAGGAATATCATTATTGTGCTACGTGGTGGACTGTTGCAGCTGATAAGCGAAGTGCATCCTCTTTATTTGCCTTTGCAGTATCCCTTCCTGAGAAATATTGATCATACACATGGATTGTGCAATGGAATAAGGTTGATAGTTACAAAACTTGAAGGGTCTTATCTCTTATTTGCGAAATCTAAATGATTAATCTAATTTCACATTAAATTATCTTTATCCGGACTTTTTTCCCGTGCATCGCACGGGTGATTCACTAGTTGAGAAAATAATAGACCGAGACTCGTGTAACCAAGGTTCACCTTCATCAGTATTTTGCAGCTAAGTGGTTTAAGCTCCTATTTGATGTCCATTATAAAGAAGAAGTGATTTTTTAAACAGTGAATTTTGGAAAAATGTGTTATTAAGAGGCAAGGGATTTTTTTGGGTATTCTGTGTAGAATATTTTATTGTTTGAATATTTGATTGAAAATGAGTATGAAAATAAAGGGTTTCAAACAAGGGTTAAAACAAGACTACAAAGAAATTAAGTCTATGTTTGGTAAAAGTTTTTTGTTTACAAACAAAGAATGTATTTCCTCCGCTAAAGATATACTCATTTTTATTTTCACACATATTTAAAAAAATATAATTAATATATGTTGAAACTAAAAATTTATTTATATTTTTCCTAATATATCCATACATTGAATAATGATAGTTCATATTTATTGATAACGATACATATTAAATAAGAATATATTAAAAAAACAAGACATTGATCATACTCTCAACAAGGAATGTTGCCTAGATGTGGGACAAATAAAAAAGGAATACAAGCATATTTTTGTGGGACAAATAGAGTATTATTTTTGAGGTAAAATTTGTGGATGAAAGTTATTTGAGGAAATGCGTTTGGTTAAAAAGTGGTTTGCAAAAATATGTTGTCTCTATTTGATAAGAATTTTTTGTTTATAAAATGCGTGGTTGAAAATGTGTGTATTTAAAATATGATTTTAAAAAAATGTGTTATTTATAAACAATTTACCGAACAAAAGCCAAATTTTTCTATAAACAATTTACCACACAGACTAAAAAATAGGGGTGAAAATGGTTTGATTTAGGGGGTTTGTAGGAAAATTTCAAATCAAATCGTTTAAAATAGTTTGAATTTTTTTTCAAACCATAACAAACCATTCCATTTTCTAAATCAAACATTTTATACTGTTTAGTAAAGTTTGAAATAATGATTTGTCAACAAATAAATTATTAGATTCCAAATGAGCTCAAAGATATATATTCGTTTAAAAATTCAAGTTAAAATGTTCACTTTTATGTTTTTTAATGATAGTGTTTTGTAATTGATTGTCTTTTGTATTGTTGCAAATTTAAAGACATGAACTCTAGTGCAAGAGTTGAATTAGCTGCTCATTGCTCATAAATAAGATTTGAAATTTAGAACTGATTAATTAGGACCTTTTGATAATTAAGAATTTGAGTTGGATTAGCCTCTCTTTGGTAAAATATTTTTTGTTTACAAACAAATAATGTGATTTTTTCGATATAAAATATGAGTTAAAATGATTTGAGAAAATGTACGGTTAAAAAGTGGATTGAAAAAAATGTATTGTTTATAAACTTGGTTACCTAATATATGCTTAGTAATTTGTTTAATTGGATAATAAATTTGGTGTTTTGATATTGAAAAAGTAAGCATGCTACATTTTTCATTTAAAACTAGACTTCCGTTTTTATTTTTATTTTTTTTATAATTTTTAAAATTTGGTGGGTTGACGGTTTGAAATCGTAATTTTGACAATTGAAATCTCAACCAAATTATTTTAAGTTGTTTAATTTTTTTTTTTAAACCAAATCATTTCACATTTAAAATGGAACCAAATCAAACCATGTTTTACGAATGTGAGTTTGGCCCCCATTAGAAATAAACTTATTTTTTTCTATTTTCTTTTCAACAACACATTTATTAATAAAATAATATTACACTTAAACTCAAAAAATTATTTTTTTAACCACACATTTTTCTAAAATCACTAATCAAAAAACTCTTTATTCAAATAAACTCATTTTAATTGAAACTAGTATTTCATTCATTTGATTCACGGAAGTTGCTAATATCGATTTCGATAAGTATTTGTAAAATTTTAATACTTATACATAATATCTCTCATATACAAAATACATAAAAAAATAATATTATACTAAAATAATTATTAAAATGTTACAAATAATAAAACTACGTTTAATTATAATAGCTTCTTTGAATAGTAAAAGTCAATTTATATATTTAAATAATAAATGATTATTAATATTTCCACCATTTTCCCAAAAAAAATAAAAATGAAGTTGCTGTTCGAAAAAAAATTGATATTGTTTTTATCAAAAATAATAGATATTTGCACACGATTTGGAGTTGCATCGTTTTTAAAAAAATAATTGATATTAAATGCTTATTAATTAACAACAATAAATGTAAGTACTTTTTTTAATAAAAATTTTTGAGGCAAAACACGTCCTCAATAATATCATTGAAAATTACCTAAGTATTATTACTTTCAATTATATATTTTTTATATTATTTTTTGAACATATATACAAGAAAATCCAAATCTCAACCCACTATAGACCCGAACTCAGTGTTATATCTAGTAAGGGGGCGCTTCGAGCTAACCTACCTTGGGCTTACTTTTAATTATTAATCATCATTCACTTTTTTTTCTCTACAAAACTCGAAATTTAGTTAATCGGACAATTGTTAAGTATTAAAATGTATTAAAATCAATCATACTTAATAATTTCAATTTCAATTTCAATTTCATTTCCCATTACACTAAACACGTAATCAAATACAGTCAATGTGTCATCCATAATAGTAATGTAATTAATTATTTTCAAATTAATTACTTAATAATCTTTCACTATGCAAAACGGGTTTCCATATTGTACTTGAAATTTTTATCTATAAAAAAATGAATAGTCACTGTTTTCTTTTTAAAAAAATCTATTAAGATATGTAAACAAATTTATTTATCATTAATATTTTTAAATAAACAAAAAATAACAAATATTACTTTTTAATTAAATATTAATCTAATTAATGCAAAACTAATGCACGAAAAAAGTCAAGTCATATTTGTTTTTCAAAGTAATGCACAGTTTTCCAAATGTATTAATTTCTTTTATTTTTTATAAAGCAATTATATAAATGCATTTCAATTTATGTAAGTTTAGAAATTATAAACATATGATATAAATGCATCCAGTCATTTTTGAAAAGTATTTTAGGCGGAAAAACAAAAAATGACGACTATTTTGCTTTAATATATTATTAAAGGAAAAATTGCAGCAACAGTCCCAAACCTTTCATTTTTTTATAGACTTTACTTAAACCTTCATTTTGTTTCACCCACAACCCCAAACCTTTCAAAAATATGCACCGGAAGGACAAATGGATGGAAACTATCTAACTGACTGTTAGTTGACCAATAAGATAATATCTCTGACCAATTTTTATCAAATTAAAAGGGTAAAAAAGTAATTTTATTATTTGATCATATAAAACAATTAAAATAGCTAAAACAAAACAAAAAGAAAAGGAAAAAAAATATTCTTCTTCTTCACCAACCTACCCACCAAAATTAGACGCCACCGATCCTTTAGCCGCTGTAGAAGTGTCAGTCGTCGCAGTACCCTACAATATATTTTCATTGAAGTCCTGCATAGTATTTTTCGTAACAGCTTGGGAAAGTCAGAACTTGGATGTAGCCATCGACGTGTTGGTATAAGTGGTTGAGAGGGGGCATATGCGGGGTGGGGGGGGGGGAATCTTCGCTGACGACTCTGGATTAAAATCCAAATCAAACCTTCTCCACTGCACCACTACATATTACCATATACCATTTTTCCATAATATTTAATTTCTTGCAACCCTTTTTCAGTAAGATCAAAATCGGACAACAATCAATCAAATTCAAGTTGCTTTTCCAATCCAAATCATCAGTAATTTTTTGTGAGGCAAAACTACAGATTTGTGGTGGTTTGTGGAATGTCAACGACTGACGATTATTGTTTATTGTGGGGTGGAGGGCCGGAGGCATTAGCGTTGGCGATTGTGTGCTTTGGTTTGTCGGTGGTGGAGATGGGTGAAGGTGGTTGCTGTTCTTAGGTAAATGGGGCGGCGGCTGGGTGATGGTGGTTGTATTTTGGTCTGAGATAGGTTTTAGGTAGGGGTGGGCAAAAAAAAAGGGAACCGATATAATCGAACCGGAACCGAACCGAAAAAATTGGAACCGTATGGTTTTTAAAAAATAAAATAGAAAATCGGTTTTGGAATCGAGAACCGATTGGTTTTCGGTTCGGTTCTCGGTTCAGCATTCAGAACCGAAGTTAGAACCAATCTTTGATCCTTATTTTTTTTATGGTCTTAATTGATTGTCCTAAAACTAAAAATCAAAAGAATTTGTAATTTTTTTGGATAAAGTAAAAATGATTTATTTCTTTTTATGAAATTTTTTACTTCTTTACCTCATTGTAACCTTTAACTTCACACTTGGACTGAAATTCTTTGTAAATGAAAATCGAATGAGACTAACTTATTAATAAGCGAAGTTGTAAATGACCACGATGGAGTTAATTAAATATTTAAATACAAATATAAAATAATTAATAATAATACATTTAAAACTCGTGATTCATCCCACGAGTTTACTATATTGCCATGCTCGAAAAACCTTCATGGCCATTTGTTTCCTATTTTTGTCTATGAATATCTTCTGTTTCATGTAGAATCCTGTAATTTCTTCGGAGTGAAAGGATTTTCGAAATCCTTGATCTTGGTATATTAGGTAGAAATTTATTAAAGGTTATTGGCTCACTTCCGAAGGTCTGATGCTCCTCGATAAGGCTCTTAAAAAATAATTATTATTATTGTAGAACCGAAATCGAACCAAAACCGAATGGTTTGGTTCTTACGATTCAGTGGAACCGAATTGTTCCATTTTATTAGAACCGAAAAATTATGGTTCGATTCCGGTTCTTGAGGTACCCGAACCGAGCCACCCGACGCTCACCCCTAGTTTTAGGGGGTGGACCGAGGGTGGGGAAAAGGGGAAAAAGATGAATAATTAATTTCCTTATTTTTTTTTATCTTTTTTTTTTTTTTTCAATGATTAAATTGTATCATTTGGGAAACTGTTAATTTGCCCAATTACCCTTTTAAAAATGGAGCAAGTTAACTTTTTTGGTTCAACTAACGGTTGATTGGACGGTTTCCATCCATTTGTCCTTCTGGTGTATATTTTTGAAAGGTTTGGGACTACGGGTGGCACAAAATAAAAGTTTGGGTAAAGTTTGCAAAAAAAAAAAAAAAGGAAGATTTGGGATTGCTATTGCAATTTTCCCTATATTAAATGCCCCTGTTTGGTAGCACTTTATTTTTTATTTTTTTTAATTTTAGATTTTAATCTAATTCAAAGTCAATATTTAATTTTAATCGGGAAAAATACATATATAAGGTGTTTACTATACAAAATTTCAATTTTATGATATAACTTAAAAAATTTCAAAAATCAGGTTGTAGATAAAATTATTTATCTAAATTAAATAATTAATTTTTTTTATTAATTCTATAAATTTAGGTCACAACACAATACAAATTCAGGTTACGAAATGTAAATTGCTTAAGTTACAAATAATTTCAGGGTCACAATGTGACGACCCGAATTCTCGACCATTCGAGTGCCACAAAAAATGACTCATATCATATTATCGAGACTTAAATAGTAATGTAAAATTATTCAAAAGAATAATTAGAATCCCATAATTTTATTTGTGAATAAAAATAGAACATAATTTTCTTACATAAAGTTCAACATAATTATCTCATCAATCTTAACCACTTTTGCCACTTCCATGTTGACCGCCTCGAACCTTCAATTATCTGAAAATGGTAAATATCGTGGAGTGAGATTTATAAAATCCCAGTAAGTATACCAAGCATAAATTTTCTTTTGAATGCATATGGATCATTTTCATCATAACATAGGATAGGATTGAAATATTCATAAACATAGGGAGACACAAGAATTTTACCGAACTTAAATGGCAAGAATTCTTATGTGTAGCGCTACTAAACTCCGGTCCCCTTAGCATAATCATAAACATATCATATGGAACCCATAACAATCTTGTGAGATTGATTTCATAGCAATGATCCAAACATTTTCATAAAAACATAAGATATACTTACTTGTCATAAAAACATATGATATACTTACTTGTCATAAAAACATACTTACTTTTCATAAAAACATAAGGTGTATTTACCTTTCATAAAAACATACTTACTTTTCATAAAAACATAAGATATACTTACTTGTCATAAAACATACTTACTTTTCATAAAAACATAAGGTGTATTTACCTTTCATAAAAACATACTTACTTTTCATAAAAACATAAGATATACTTACTTGTCATAAAAACATACTTACTTTTCATAAAAACATAAGGTGTATTTACCTTTCATAAAAACATACTTACTTTTCATAAAAACATAAGATATACTTACTTGTCATAAAAACATACTTACTTTTCATAAAAACATAAGGTGTATTTACCTTTCATAAAAACATACTTACTTTTCATAAAAACATAAGATATACTTACTTGTCATAAAAACATACTTACTTTTCATAAAAACATAAGGTGTATTTACCTTTCATAAAAACATACTTACTTTTCATAAAAACATAAGATATACTTACCTTTTAAAAGATTAAAATGAAGTGTAGTAGTAAATGGACCAAAACTTTCTTGACCACCTTGAATTTCTCTTACTTGTGGATTTTGTCAAGAGATTGGAAATAAGTGTATATGTGTAGAGTTGTGTGTAAAAGAGATGAGTTTAAATAGATGTATAAAGTTGGCATATTGTAAACATAATCATTCAATTCTATTAATTTTAACACATCATTTTCTTAAAGTAAAGCACCATTCATATACTTTTCCATATTTATACAAATAATATGCTCTTCATGATTATATATAATGGAGTATATAAATCATTCATATACTTTTCCATATTTATACAAATATTATGCTCTTCATGATTACATATAATGGAGTCTTATCAATCATTCATATACTTTTCCATATTTATACAAATATTATGCTCTTCATGATTATATATAATGGAGTATATAATTCATTCATATACTTTTCCATATTTATACAAATATTATGCTCTTCATGATTACATATAATGGAGTCTTATCAATCATTCATATACTTTTTCATATTTATACAAATATTATGCTCTTCATGATTATATATAATGGAGTATATAATTCATTCATATACTTTTCTATATTTATACAAATATTATGCTCTTCATGATTACATATAATGGAATTTATCAACCATTTATATACTTTTCCATATTTATTAAATTAAGATTCTCATAATTATTATATATAATGGAACCTCTCATGCTTGCATATATTTTCTTAATTTAAATAATAAAAGTAATTTTTTTGTACAAATAAATATTGGGATAACATTGAATTAAGTACTTAGACTTAATATACTTTAAATCAAGAGAATGGAGATATTTTTAGAAATTCGGAATTTAATCGAACGATCTCGATTATTTCTTGACTTGGCTATACGAATACGTCGTGGCGTTAACTTAATAAAAATGGGTGAAATAGTAGCGACACGATTTTCTATTAAAATAATTATTAATCGCGTAAAAATTCTTGGTCGCTACACACAATTTATCAAAGTAGTATGTCACAATAACAGTTTTATCAAGTCACAAATAATTTCAAGGTCACAAGTTTTAAATTAATCGATCTCGAGTTATTTCTAGGTCATAACTTATCAAATTATTAGGCCACCAATCTTTTAAGTCACTCATATTATTAGGTCACAATTCACTTATTAATTATTAGGTCACAGTATATCCGGAAACTTGTCCACATCACCGTCTCACCACCATCAGTTCACAACCACCACCATCTCAACGTCGCGGCCCACCACCACGGCCTCAAAGCCACCACCACCATTTATGTTCACTTCAATAAATGACCAAAAATAACACGTGACCTGCAATCTATGCTCACCACTATTGAATATCGCCGTCACCATCTATGCCTCCACCACCGCAACCTCAAAAAAAAAAAAAAAAAAAAAAAAAATTGCAGTCAGCATCCACCAGATCGCTATATTGCAATACATGAAGCATCACCACCACTAACCACCATCATCGCCGGACACCAGTGCACCACCGCATTCACTGGACTGCCACACCACAACCACCATCGCATCAACCAGACTGCCACACAACAACCACAACCACAACCACAACCACCATCGCATCACCACACCGCTACACCACAGCCTCACCCACCATTGCAACACCACAGCACCACCCCACCAACATCACCACCTTTGACCTAAACTATTAAATCTGATATTAAAGATCCCTGTCTCCAGATCTGAGAATGTCCAGCAGCCATCCCCAGTGAAGTCGAGGTCGAAACTGTGCACGGCAGCAACTGCTATTCTCAGAGATGTCAAAATTGAAACCGTGTTCAGCAACAACTATTATTCCTGGCGACATCGAAATTGAAACCTCCTGCACGCGGTGAGTGAGTTCGCCAAAGAGAGGGTGGGGCGCAGTGAGTGATTAACCAGAGAGGGTGGAGGCGCGGTGGACGGAGGGAGGGACGGAGGGTGCGGGTGAGGGAAAAGAAGATGGAGGAAGAGAGAGAACATGTTGGGTTTGATATGTTTATATGGAGGTAGATGAATATGATAATTTTATTTTAATTTTATTAATATTAATATTAAAATTAAAATGTTTAATTAGCACCTGAAATTTGAAATAATACAAGTTTGATCTTATATATGAAATTGATTTTTATAAAGTAGGGGTGAGTGTAATTTCCACATCTTAATCTCATCTTTTATGGGCCCAATAACTTTTCAACTATACATATCATCAAATTTTATCGAAATGTACTAAAAATTTGTTTTTTATCAATCTCAAACAGAGGCATAGTATATAGATTTGAGCTTCAACAGGCTCACGTGAATGTGAAGATAAAAATCGAACCTCTTCACTTGGCAAGCGATGTTAAAGGGCAAACTTTCAACACTGTACCACTTGAAGTATGTTATGCGATTTACATCATCTACCAAGGCCCTAGACATGACAATCGAGTAGCATTGGAATTGTGATTCAACCTTTTATAAAAATCGAACCTCCTTAGTACACCAATTCTAATGCCAATGCAATGTCATAATCCTGTTCTGTTGTCCATTATGAACAACATAATAATTGCTACATCCAATAAAAAATAATTAAATGTCAAATTTTGAATATAAAAAATACTTAATTGTTTTATATTGAAGATGAACAATTTTTATATTACTCACTGGATAACATAACATTTTCGTGCAATGTCAATGACTTTGCAGTTTGCATTCAAAATAAAGCAATCTTTTTGAGCGCTAAATCAGACTGCATTAAATGAATGATAATAATATGAAGGGTTTATACCTTTCTTCTCCACAAGGTTTTGATCTGAATCGTAAAATCCAAGCTTTTTGTCTCTTCTAACAAAAATGGGTTGCGTTTCGTCTACACTTCTCAATCACGACGATGAGTTCTCTCAAATCGGCGGCTCAGCTGCTTTCAGCCACCACATTGTCTCTCTCACCTCCACTACCTATGGCCTTCTTACCCTCGACCCGCCGTCGATTGACCACCATTCTTCCACTACCACTGTTCCTCCTACACCAACCCTACCACCGCCTCCTCCTCGCCACACCCTTGGTTCCCTCTTCCCCAGCCCGCTTTCCGAACCCCGTTCCCTCAAGCCCCACTCCCTCGAAACCATCAACTATTGGGACTTCATGTCCAGCCTCGATGCAGATCACATTCCCAGCTCCCGCTTCTCCCCTTTGCCGTTACCACCCTCTAAATCGTTTAGTACTGCCGCAGTCTGTCCGGATAATGATGAGAATTTGAGTCCCAATATTTATATAAAGTCCTTGAAGGAGGCCACTAGTTTGAGGAAATCAGACGTGTCCAGAGATTCAAGCTATTTTGGTTCACTTGATGGATTTGAAAAGATTTGCCCGAGAAATGAGGATCATAGATTAGTGATTTACACAACGACTCTAAGAGGTGTAAGGAAGACTTTTGAGGATTGTAATGCTGTTAGATCAGCGATCGAGTCTGTTGGGGTTTTGTTTTTTGAGAGAGATATTTCAATGGACAAGGGGTTTAGGGATGAATTGAGGAAATTACTGAAGGGAAAGGACACAAGTGAATCGATACCGCCAAGAGTGTTTTTGAGAGGGAGGTATATCGGGGGTGTTGAGGAGGTGATGAGGATAGTGGAGGAAGGAAGTCTTGGGAAATTGCTTCAGGGCTTGCCTAGAACAACAGGTGGCTGTGTGTGTGAGGGGTGTGGAGGTGTGAGGTTCTTGCCCTGTTTTACTTGTAATGGGAGTTGTAAGATTATGGTGAACGAAGAAATGCTGGTTGGTGGGAAGCAAGGGGAGAAGACGGTAGTAGTTAAGTGTAGCGACTGTAACGAGAATGGCTTGTTGCTCTGTCCCATGTGTAGCTGAGCTATTGCAGAATTTGGATCCTTTTCGCACCATCCATGTTTATTAGGTCCATTTTCAATGCCCTCATCTTTGCTATTTTGATAATAAGTCTAATTCTAATCTCATTGCCTTTTTGTTTGCTTTTGTTTCCAATGTAACCCTGCAATCCATTGAATAGAGGCTTCTATACTTGTTAGATTTTTTTTAAAGGAAACTGAACAAAGTCAGGAGAATGAAATTGTTAGCTAGTAATTGTATCATGTATACTTCCTACTTATATGCTATTTTTTATTTTTATTTTTTGTAAATTTGATTGTTTATAGTGTTCCATTTTCATGGAGGCAATGGACAAAATGGTTTTTGAAAAGTTGGTTACTTTCTCAATGTCACTATGGAGAATGTAATACTATTATTTATATGAACCTCCGTTCATCATGATGCAGAAGCTTCTCGATTATGCCGCTTCCTTCTGCTGCTGTTTCTTTGATGGAAATTAGAATGGAGAGTTTCTGTTTCTCCCTCCTTGCCTATATACCCTTATGTGTTTAGTTTCTTTGATATGTTTTGTGATGGACAAAAGCATTATATTTATAGTTAGAGAGATGACCGAAATTCCAATTATGGTTTCCTAAGATTAAATCTTAATCGTCCATCAAGGTAGCGATTGATTTGAAAAAGACTCCTTGTAAACCAATGTAACGAGAATAACATTATTTCAATGGAAATTGAATTTCTAATAGACCATAATTCGGGAAAGGTAATAAAATATTTTTTATTAAATATATATAACAGTAACATGAATAATCATCTATAAAGGTAATCAAATATTTTTCTCCACCAAAAGTTGGAACATCAAAGGGTCTACAAATGTCAGTATTCATAATTTCAATAAGCTGGGTTCTTCTTGTGGCCCCTTTCTTTGTGTTTTGTTGTTTTTCCTTTAATACAACCCATACACACTTTATGATTAGTGAAATCTAGACTCGGAAGGACTCCATCTTTTTCTAATCGTTTGATTCTTTTGTTGGATATGTGACCCATCTTTTTATACCATAAGAAATAGGAGTCATTTTTGGATGACTTACGTTTTGTTTCAACATTAGGATGCAGGGTAAGATGTGTTTCAACAAATTGATTATCAAGTTGAAGATTATAAAGACCCTCAATTAAAATTCCAAAACCAATATTATTATAATTCATAAAAAAACTGAAACATCCATTTCCAACATTAAAAGAATAACCACCTCGATCTAGTTTACTAACTGAAACTAAATTACGGGAAATAGAAGGAACATGTAGGTTCTCAAATAAATCTAAATGATAACCACTATAAAAAATGAGACGAAAGGTTCCAATAGTTTCAACTAGGGTTTTTTCTCGATTTCCCATGACCAAATAGTTTTCACTTGGCTTTATGATTTGTGTTGTAAAGAATCCCTGCATCGAGTTAGAAACATAAATGTTAGCACCAAGAATCAATCCACCAAGTGTTAGAAGAATCATAATTGAGATTTGATTTGAAAAAACTTACGAAACCCATAAGGTTACCTTTCTTTTCGATGGCTGTCTTTCTGAAAGTGTCCAGTTCTTGCAAAATTTGCACCTGTCATCCATTCGTGTCTTCTTTTGTAGTGCTTGATTAGCCTCATCAAGTCTAGGTGGTGCTCTTTTAGGGCTTGAATTTTGCCTTTTTCCAGCTTAATGTCTAGATCCTTGGGCGAAATGTGCAGCCTTAATATATCTTGTTGATTCAGTCAGACCTCCTCTTTAACCAGCTTTTTAGCTAATTCATTCACTTCGCACTCATCCTTAATAGCATTGTAGTGAATTTGGAAAGGCCCATACCGAGGAAGCAAAGTATATTTAAGATAAATTGGATGAGAAAAGAATCATCCACTGTCATTCCCAAATTCTTTAGTTTGGCAGCAATACTGGTCATCTCAATGACATGATCATGCATTGAGCGCATGCCATCAAACTTCATGGATGTAAGTTCTTCCATAAGTTTCCCAGCAAGGGATTTGTCTGCAGTCTCAAACCGTTCTTCTATAGCTTTCATGTAATCCTTAGCGTTATCAGTTTTAGGAAGGGATGTTTTGATATTGCTAGTAATAGTCATACGTAGGAACATGATGCTCAATCTGTCAGACTTCTCTCATGCTTTAAGGAGAGCCTTTTCCTCAGCTGCACTTGTGTCTGTAAGTGCACTTGGCTTATCAGTATGAAGAGTTAGAACCGAATCAAGTACCCCCAAAGTGATCTCAACTCTCTCTTTCCATTCTTAGAAGTTGGTTCCAGTGAGGAAAGGAACAGATGATGCAGACGAATTCAAATGAGTTGAAATGCAATTAGACATGTAACAAAATTTAATAAGGCTTTTAATAATTAATAATCAATACCTATAAGAATTGAATATATACGACATGAAGATAGGGTGCTCCTGCAGGTAGTCATAATAAATTCAATGCAGCATACCATCTAGGTTGTAATATTCATCAAACTTTAACTGAGTGAAGCATCACATAATTAAGACAAGCAAGGCATCTGTGGATATCCTTGGTCTTTATTGAAACAAACACTCCTTAATTGTTAATTTAACATATGAAACAATATGCATGTAGGCATAATTACGTGTTAAACAAACATACAATTTAACATTATGATGGTAATAATTTACAGTGGATACCGGTTAGGATCACTGAGGTGAAACCTAATCCTAATTTTAAAACTTTAAACTTCAAACAACATAATATGAACGGTAATTTAATATGTTTCATGTATTTACAGTATGCGTAATATAATAATATATGGGGATATGTGGTTATAATCCCATATATATGGATGTGTCCCATTTATGCGGATAAAATCCTATGATTGAATCCCCTGATTCCCATTTAATCCCCACATATGGGGATGAAAGCTATTATACGGGGATAAAAGGTTGTATAAAGTGGGTAAAACTTGATATAATGCGATGTATCCACATATATATAGATAAAAGTTGTTATAAAGTGGACTATTATAATGTGATAAATTCGAGGTCTACCTTCCCTTTTTAAAAAAAAAAAAAAAAAAATTATTTAGGGCACTGCTTCGATTATGAAGAAAACTAAACATGAGTAATTACAATTATATCATCAATTATGACGATTCAAATCTATCCTATCCTATTTCATGGACAATTATGTGTTAGAAAACCTAAGCTTTGATACCACATGTAATACTATTATTTACATCAACCTTAAGATCGTTTGAGCATCATAATTATCACTATAGGATATGTAATAGAAGAATGAAAGAATACCTCCGTTCATCGTGATGCAGAAGCTTCCTGATTTTGTCGCTTATTGCTATTGTTGTTTCTTCGATGAAGATTAGAATGGAGAGTTTTGGTTTCTCCCTCCTTGTCTATAAACCCTTATGTGTTGAGTTTCTTTGATATGATTTGTGATGGTCAAAAGTATTATATTTATAGGTGGAGAGAAGACTCCAAGTCCAATTAGGATTTACTAAGATTCAATCTTAACCGTCCATCAAAGGAGTTGTGGAAAATGACAGTGTTGACATCAACTTGGACCATATGGACCGAGAGGAATCGGAGAATTTTTGACAATCTTGAACGAACAGTAGAAGATATATGGGATAACATTATGTTTTTCACGGGGTTATGGGCAAGGGGAGCAGGGAAGTTAAATGCTTTAGAAAGGTTTTTATTGAACCTAGACCCAACAACATATTTTGATGTCATAATTTCAACTAGTTCTTAAATTTCCCTTGGCTGTTTTGATGGTCATTTTAATCATTATAATGTACTTCGTGGATATCTTATCCACATGGTTTTGTATTCGTTACAGAACTTATCATGAATAAAATTTCAGTTTCTTATCAAAAAAAAAATCTTAACTGTCCATCAATGTAGTGATTGATTTGGAAAATACTCCTTGTAAACCAATTTGATGAGAATAGCATTATTTCAATGGAAACAATTTCTAATAGACCATAATTCGGGAAATGAAATATTTCCTTATAGAGAAATCATAGGATTTACTTTTGTCAAATTTCTCCAACTTGCAGGAATTTATGGTATAACATATAAAGAAATTTCCATTGCTCAAGTTCTTATTAATGTTGCATTTTAAGAGTTTTGGGCATTGTAAGAGTATAAATAATAGTTCTTATAATAAACTACTAGCTAGAGTCCTTGTTACAAATAATTTCCTTAATTTGGGACAGCAATCGATAGTTTCCAAATATCAAATTGTTTGATATGATTAACATAGAGCTCACGTTCAAGTCCCAGTCATAGTAAGATCCTCTCTCTTAGGGTAATATCAAATTGCTTGATCTTTTTAGGGTATAACTAATAGTTCTTATTGAAAACAATAAGCTTAATGACTAATATTTCTTTCTTTGTTCACCAGTATGATTTAACCAATGAAACAGGACGTTGTTAATATTTAACAGTAGAAGAAAACTGATACACTGTCGTCGTTAGAGAAAAATGTGATACAGTTTGTGGCATGGACTGCTTTAAGAAATTTTCCCAAGCTTTGGTAGTCCTAATCAAAGATAAGAAAGAAAGAGTCAAAATGATGAAGAACCTGATATGCAAAAGAATCTGTAATTGAGTTGTCATAGCTTAATTATTACTGCAACTCCAGTGTGTGATGATGGATGTGGCTCTTCCTCTAGATGTTTATGGGTAAAAATGCTTTATTCACGTCAGTGGTAACATCAACGTCAATAAAATAAAATATAATAAAAAACAATGAATTATTGAGCTTTTTGCACTAGTTCTATTGTACTATAGGAGAAACCTTTAGGTCCTAGGTGCTATCTGTAGGAGAAATATTTGTAAGAGCTTACCAGCATCATACCAAGTCCTAGATGCTAATTATGTGACATCCATGTTTAACATCAGAAATACTTTTCTTGACAATACTCTCCAGGATGTAAAGGTTCTTTTCTTTTCCTCTTGCTTTGTTAACTCTCCGTGGCCATTCTCCACTGTGCGTGATCATTTGATATACCAAAGATAGAAAGCTTTTTAATCTGTGGCGTGTGGATTAATATTGACAAAGTTCTCACACATGATATCCAGAATCACTCAACCTTTTTCTCTTTTAATGCTGTGTTCCAATTAGGGAATTTCAAGAGTTGTCTAATTAATACAAAACTCTGCTAAGAATTTGTTAGTGTGTATGAGTACAAAGTATAAACATCTCAAGCTATGTACTGTTGGACATTTTGAATAACATTAGTTCATACATCTTTGCAGATTTATTTTCTTTACCATTCCTTTTAGTAGAAAAAATAGTTTCTACTTTGCAGCATCAACCAATTCACATCTACAGCTCATTCTTGATGGTTCGTTTTGTATATCCCAGATCTTACTTTTGCACTTCTGGCCCTACCTACCCATCCACTTTTATCCCTTGGTAAGAAGTTGTTGTATTCCCTCTTAAATCCAAACAGGAGGGTGAGAACAAATGACACAAATATTCATCAAATAGCAGTTTATTGTCCCAACGGATTGAGAATATGTCAGGCATACAAATCAGTCTGAATATGTGTGCCTGAGTTATACATATAACCAGTAATTGTTTTGTCTTTGAAGGGGTCTATATATACTACACTGTTTTTATGTTTGGTTTGCTTCACCACCTATATAAATCTCATTGTATGCAGTAATCTGAGAGGCAATGATGGTCTGGTTCCTCACTTGGAAATTGATAAGAGTGTTTTCACTCAGTGCAGAGGGGGGTGCCAATGCTGCAGTTCTTGTACACAATGATGGTTTCTAGTTGGATACATGTTCTTTTCAATTCATGCCTTGTTACTGATAATTATTGTGTGCCAAGGTTGGAATTCTGGTGTAACTTATCAATCAGTATGATTCCAGCTTCTTATTAGCGATAAATTAATATCCAAGGGCTCTTTATTTAAAGTATCACATGCTAGATTGGTTGCTAATTACTGTGATATTGAAGGAACAAGTTCACTTAACAATTATTCTTGACGTTGTCAACACTGACAAATGGAACTCGTTAAATTGGAAATCCTACTCTCTCTTTAGAATTTTTTTTTTAACGCCCCCTTCTAAGCTTGTATTTCAATCTAGAGTAATGATGCGTAGCACTGCTGGTCTTTACCACTGATGTGTGGCAACAGAGGTTTATTGGACGTACCAGTTAATTTCCATGTGAAATGGCGTTAAACACCAGTTGCTACATAGAATAGAATAGAATTGAACGCTTGAACTATTTTCCGATGGAAAATATAGTAGAAATATCAACTGGAAATCATTATAATTTGTTGTCAACGGGGACAGGAAAACCTGAAAATTACAAAATATAAGGTCCGTTCACTTTGTTGTTTTCAGTCCATTTTGAGTTTTCGATTTTCGAAAATATTGGAAATGCGTTCAATTTGTTTATTTTCTGAAATGCGTTTTCCTAAAAAAACAAAAAAACCAAAGGAAACTCAAAACGAGTTTATTGCGTTTTGGATATTTTGTGTTAAAAAGTTCAAAATGACAAAACGCGCGATTTGGACTTTTATTTTTTATTTTTTGTAATTTTTTTTTTAATGTGAGATACTACATACACTTGAAGATCTTATCTTATTTTGCCATTATATATATATATATATATATATATATATATATATATATATATATATATATATATATATATATATCCAAGTTAAGATTATTTACATTTCGTTTGGTAACACTGTTTGATTTATAAACTGGTTTATTTATGATTTTGAGGTAAAAAGTAGTGGTTGAAAATTAGAGAGAGAATGTTTGTGGTTAAAAAGTAGTTTGAAAAATTGTGTAATTTATAAACATGTTTATAAACCAAAAATTACAAGTTATTTATTTTTTTAAATGTGAGCCACTTCTTTCACTTGAAATTCTTATGCTATTTTGCCATTATATAAATCAATGTTAAGATTTTGTTGGTATGAGTTAAATTTTTGTTTAGCTGAAACAATAATAATGATGAATTTATTGACATAGAGAACTAACTGATTTATTGATATTAAAATTAATGTAATTCAACAAATCAACCATTTTTTACATATAAAATATTACAAAATAAATATATCAGAAAATTACAAAGTAAACACATTTTTCAGTTTTCTATTTTTGAAAACAGTTTTTCAAAATCACAAAGATAACATGTTTTCAGCAATCCCAAAACAAACAATCAAAATTCAAAATTCAAAACTAAAAATTCAAAATCAAAATACAAAGAGAACAGAGTATATATTGAATAGGACAATGCTAGAGGTACCGCAAGTGTACCGCGTACTCACATATGTGGAGAGGGAGAAATGATCATTACACTGCTTATGTGCCTGTGCGGTACAACTCCCTGTACACTTTCTAGGTAACTAGAGCATTTTCCAATTGAATAATACTTTGTTTGAGTCACACTTGAAACATATTGGAGATAAAATTCGTTTTTAAAAAAAAAAGGGGGGGGGGGTTTCTATGAAATTTGTCTCCCCCGTAGAGATGAGTATCTGGACATGAGTGCTAGCTCCGTTTTTAATCCTTTTCTGCGACAGACCATGCAGATCGTGAGAGATGGCAAACAGGTAGAGCTGCTCGTCGACTCGGCTCGCGAAAACACGAGCCGAGGGCTGCTCTGCTCGTCAAATGAACGAGCTCGTGTGCTAGTCAAGCAACGTCGTTGAACCACGAACCAAGCTTGGCTCAGCTCGTGGTTCAACGAGCGGCTCGCCGGCTCGTTGAACAAAACAAAGTAAAAAAAAAATAATTTGAAATTCAAAACAAAAAGAAGTAAAAAAATAAACAACCATCCTAAAGAAAAAAATAAAAAAATAAAAATAAAAATACAAAATGCGACCGTCCTGGTCACTGATATAAAATTTTTTATTTTTTTATTTTTTTTCTTAATTTTATCCTATAAATACTACACTAACACAATTTTTTTTCTACAATTCTACTACACTACACTACATCTACTACAACTCTCTACTCTAATTCTTATTCTACACTACACTTTTCTCTTCCTCTACTCTACAACATTTACTCTATTTTCTACAATTCTACATTACAAATATACTACAAATTTGATATTTCAATTTCAATATCTCTTAGTTATATATTTGATATTTCAATTTCAATATCTCAATTTGTCTCTCAATTACACATATTTTATTTTATATTTCAATTTTTCCACACCATATCACATACAAAAGAATGGATCCCAGCAGTCGAAAATTTATTAATGAATTGTTTGATGGTCCACCTGGATTTGGGGGGTATGATGACTCAACACCTCAATCTCACACTCATTTCGACGAACAATTTGCCGGTCTCAACGACGTACCAATTCCCGACAATATTGAAGAAGATCCATTAAATTAGCGAATCGATTTAGATGGTATTGAAGAAGATGCGGATGTTCAAATCTTACAAAATGATCCCGATATTCCCGACGCATGAGGAAAAAGAAAAGCTAGAAAAGGTAAGAAGCCAACTTCAAAGTATTTGGATCACTTTAAATTAGTCGCAAAGGGGAAAAAAATTGAAGGAGAAGATGAATTCAAAGTTGTGCGCAAATATTGTGTACAACAATTGCATGGGCAAAGGGGATTGGTACTACACACCTCAACCGTCACTATCGCAAGTGTCAGCCCAAGCACGGGCTCGTTGAATCGAATCAAAGTCAACTGCAATTTGGTTCATCGGTCGCAAATGGTTTTGGAGTGGGATCTACAACACTTTCAAATTGGATGTATTCCGAAGCAGAAAATCGAACTGGGATGGTTCAATTCGTTGCGGGGGTGGAGTGTCACTAAGCATAATGGACAACGAACACTTTGTTACATACATCAAGCGTTATCTTCAACCTAAGTACCAATGTATTATTCGAAACACTCTACGTTATGATACAATACAATATTATCTTAAAACTAAGAAACAATTAATAGTCGATTTAAATAACTATGGTGATATTATTTATTTTACTTCCGATCTTTGGGAAGGTATTAACAAAAAAAATGTTATATTCCTGCAACTGCACACTACATTGATCCACTTTGGGTTATGCATAAAAAAATTATTGCTTTTAAAATTCTAGAATTTCCTCATAACACAACCAACATATTTAATGCTATACTTGATATTGTTAGAGAATATGGCTTTGAAAATAAAATTCGATCATTTACTTTCGATAATGCTAGTGTAAATAAGCCTGTAGTAAATAAATTATGTAGAATTCTTAATCCGAATTTCGGTGATTTCTTATTCCATGTTAGATGTGTATGTCATAATTTAAATTTAATTGTTCAAGATGGCTTGAAACATATTAAAGATGAAATGGATAAAATTAGAGATGCTATAGTGTACATAACCATATCATCGAGTAGAAAACAATATTTTGAAACAATGTGTTTACAATACAATTTAGATTCTAAGAAATTTATCACCGACGTAGGCCATAGGTAGAACTCCACATACTTGTTACTTAAATCATGCGAATGTTATGAACACATAATAATGGAATATTATAACAGTAGAACACTTAAAAAAGATGATGATCCTCTATTAATAGAATCGGATTGGGAAGCTGCTTTTAAAGTGAAATTTTTTTTAACAAGTTTTTATTATTCAACAAACATATTATCTGGGGTATATTACCCAACTAGTTCAAGAGTTCTTGAACTTCTTTATATTATTGCAAGAACTTTTTATAGATATAGATATAACTCATTTTTTACTAAAATGATAATTGCTATGGAAATGAAATTTAGAAAATATTGGGAAGATTTACCTATATTATTTCTCTTAGCATGCATAATGGACCCGTGTTTCAATTTAAAGGGTACGAAAATTTTTGTTTCAAAAATCAATAGCTCATTGATTTTCGATAAACCTATCACTTATAATAATTTAGAGAGCACGTTAGTAAACATGTGTACTGTATATGCTGTACGATTAGGAACTACTATTAGTCATACACAATCTGCACCATCATGTGACACTACACTTGGAGATGATGAAGTAGAATTATACAATTTAATGGAAGAAATGTGATGAGATTCGAGATGCGCGGAATTAACGCCGGAAAGTTCCGAACCCAGGTTGTTACGGACGGTGGAATCTTGACCCGATATTCATAACGCGATGGCTCGACGATGCGGAATAAAGAACCAAGACTTTCGAAACGCCACAAGGAATTGCCCAATCTCCTTGATAAGTTTCTGATTTTGAACGCCACAAATACTCTCGCGAATATTTGATAAGTTCTAGATGAACACCACAAGATAATCAATCTTGATAAGTTCAGGTTTGTAATGTGAATCCACACATTAAACAATTAAAAAACATTCAATCTCTTTTATTCAAATTCAAAGTCTGAAATATAATGAATGGTAAAAGCGTATAAATAAACAAACAAAAACCCTAAACGCGAATGAGATCAAAATAGACTCCTAATTGACCTAAAATACTAAAATAACTAAAATTGGAAAAATGAAATAAAATAATCAAGATTCTGCGAAATTTGATCCGCTCCTCAGTTACAGCCGTAAATACCAGGCTTACGGCCGAAAGCCCCTCTCGGGTCCAAAGTTGATACCGAAGTTACGGCCGTAAGTCATGTTCTGTCCAAAAATTGCGATAACTGCGTTACGGCCGTAAAAGGCCTTCTGCTTAATTTTCTGGTTCTTTTCGACACGGTTTGATCTTCAAAACTCGTTGAACGTGCTGCTGAATTCTTGTTTTGACTTGAATATTTAAATTTTCCCGTCAAGCCTGCTATGATTCGTATTATCACGTTTCTGGATCACATCATACCCTCCTTCTTTAGGATGATTCGTCCCGAATCATAGCTTTGTTCATGAGTTGCCGTTGCTCCTCCCAGATCAAATGGAAAACTCCTCCTGCCATTGCATATAATCAACCAATAATATTCTGCAACAGGGGTCACATGAATGACTTGAATTAGAAACACCTTTGGGTGTAAGTAGCGTGACCAATCGTTCCAAATGCAATTAACCTGCAAAAAAGAATTAAATAAAATAGGGTGGGAAATGTTAGTTTCATGAGGTACAAGGTACGGATCCTTATACTCATGATAAATCATCATCTCCAACTCCTCTTTTGGAACCACGAGGCCCTTCTCTTCACCTCGCTCTTCCTTTGCAAGTTCTTGTTTATTCCCCTCTACTTCTTTTCTCTCAAGCACCTCTCCTAACTTTACACACTCAAGCACCTCTTCAATATTTTTACTTTCAAATTCAACCATATCTTCTATCTCCACATTTTTATCACCACGCTCGTGCACTACCTCATTACTACTCAAATGTGAATCTTCCAATTCAACGCTCAAATCTTGAACTTCCACCTCAACTCCCAATTCATTCCCCTCATTATCAACAATTTCATTCTTAATCATTTCCTCGCTACCCAACTCCACCTTCTCCTCATCAAATTTTGGAGTTTGTTTATTTGTTTTTAATTTCAACTCTCCCTCCTTATCAATATCCTTATCTCCACGATGCCTCTTATTACACCACTTTTCACTTTCCTTCCTTACTCTCCGTGAATCTTCTAGTGTTTCCTCTAATGTCAATCCATATAGTACGCATCTTTTCCCTTTCTTAAGGAATTTGTTTATGTGCATACTCTTGTCATAAACAGCCTCCCTCCTACGTCTCCATGGTTTTCCCAATAAAATATGATAAGATTTTAATGGCACTACATCACACTATACATCCTCACTATACCTTCCCTGAGCAATAGGCACTAGAACTTGTTTGGTTACTTTGAAATTCCCAAACTCCCTCATCCACGTCATCCTATAAGGTTTATAGTGTGATTCTAGGGGCAATCCTAATTTTTCAACCACGGTGCTACCAACGAAATTAGTAAAGCACTTTCCATCAATCGCCAAACTGCACCTCTTATGATCCACATAACATCTAGTTTGGAATAAAAAGCTCGGATCATAATCCATCCCTTATGTTACGTTAAAAAATTTCAAGAACGAAGAGAATTTAGACATCAAATAGCAAGAACGACTTTTATTGACTTGGAAGGGAATGCATATCAAGAATTTTAAAAAAACTCAAGAAAGTGGTTCTTGAATTTTGGAATGACTTTTTTTTTTTTTTTTGAATAATGAATTTTCGGATTTATTTAAAAAAAAGTTATTATTTTTTATTATTATTTAATTCCAAAAATTCGACACGAACACAACAAAACAAACGGAACAGGATTTGGATAAGAATCGAACAAAATAAACACTTGAATTTTCGTTGAATTTTTATATGGATCAAACTGGAAAAAATTTACTGGCACGAAGAACACTTAAGAAAAGAAAGACTCAACAACAAGATATGGATAATTCTTATGACAGACTCGATGATAAACATAAGAATTAAACTGGATAGAATAAAAACCTGAATTCAGAGTCCAGCTCTGATACCAGATGATGAGATTCGAGATGCGCGGAATTAAAGCCGGAAAGTTCCGAACCCAGGTTGTTACAGACGGTGGTATCTTGACCCGATATTCACGACGTGATGACTCGACGATGCGGAATAAAAAAGCAAGACTTTCTAAACGCCACAAGGAATTGCCCAATCTCCTTGATAAGTTTCTGATGCGAATATTTGATAAGTTCTGGATGAACGCCACAAGATAATCAATCTTGATAAGTTCGGGTTTGTAATGTGAATTCACACATTAAACAATTGAAAAACATTCAATCTCTTTTATTCAAATTCAAAGTCTGAAATACAATGAATGGTAAAAGCGTATAAATAAACAAACAAAAATCCTAGACGCGAATGGGCTCAAAATAGACTCCTAATTGACCTAAAATACTAAAATAACTAAAATTGGAAAAAGGAAATAAAATAATCAAGATTCTGCGAAATTTGATCCGCTCCTCAGTTACGGCCGTAAATACCGGGCTTACGGCTGAAAGCCCCTCTCGAGTCCAAAGTTGATACCGAAGTTACAGCTGTAAGTCATGTTCTGTCCAAAAATTGCGATAGCTGCGTTACGACCGTAATTCCAATGGTTATGGCCGTAAAATGCCTTCTGCTTAATTTTTTGGTTTCTTTCGACACGGTTTGATCTTCAAAGCTCGTTGAACGTGTTGAATTCTTGTTTTGGCTTGAATATTTAAATTTTCCCGTCAAACCTGCTATGATTCGTATTATCACGATTCTGGATCGCATCAAAATGAGTCAAGCACAAGGAACTTCTTCTTACAGTATGTCTTCTAGTTCTAGTATCAACGAATCATGTTCACTTCAAATACCTGAATAATTGAAAATTTATTTTGGACAAGAATTACTAAGAAATGTGGAGTCTACTAATTCTTTAGAATTTGATTTACTTCATTATTGGCGAACAAACGAACGAAAATATCCGATTATTTCTGCCATTGCGAAAGATCTACTAACACCTCCGGTTATCACGGTAGTTTCGAAGTCTGCTTTTAGTGCATGTAAAAGGCTTTTGTCAGAAGTTAGGAGCTTACTCAAAGAAGATATTTCGGAAGCGTTGATGTGTGTCAAAGATTGGCAAGACGGTGATTTACGCATGCAACATAAGTATGCAGAAATTGCATGCAGTCAGCTATATGATATTTAATTTTATATTTTCAATTTCTTTATTATGTATATAAAATAAAATATAATTTTGATTTCAAAACAAAAATTGTACACATAACAAATTGTTCGTGCACAATTTTAACTCCGCCTACTAGAATATTCAATTAAGACTATTTAATAGCCGGTCCCAAGCCCCAAAAAAAGGAAGATGGTTTAATTTTATTTTTTAACCTTTTAAAGTTTAATTTATTTACTTAATTTTAGTTTTTGTTTTTTCAAAATATAATTGAATATTTGATTATTTTAACATGTTTTTATTTACGTTCTAAACTTATAAATTATAATTAATCATTTCGACTTTCTATTTAATTCACTAATAATAACTAACAAACATTATTTTTTTACTTATTAAGTTATTAATATTTTATTTAATACATAACTTATTACTTATTACTTATTAGTTATTAATATTATACTTTATATATATATATATATATATATATATATATATATATATAAGTTATAACTTATAACTAATTAAGAATTTATATCAATAATATTAAATATATTAGTATTCAAGATTTCAAATATTTTAGCTTTCGATTCGATTGTCGACTAAATCAACGTAAGACGGTAAGAGTGGCTCGGCTCGTTTGACACGAGCTAGTTGCTCGGCTCGTCTGTTTGACGAGCCGAGCAATCCGAGCCATGGGCCGAGCCATCTTGGCTCGGCCCATTGCCACCTGGCCCTGATGTTTGTGGCATACATTTTAGTTCTTGTACTAGGTAAAATTAAAAAAATAAAATGTTTGACATTTATAGCTCGTTTTGTAAAGGTAAAACTTTTAATACAATTTTTCAAATTCAATTTCAATCATCCATTCTTAGTCATGCTCACAATCTTTTATTTTTCAAATATTTTTAAATCACACATCCATAAAAATAAAAATAAAAAAACAACAAAAATTAAAATTTTTCACATTACCAAACATGCTTAATGTACCAATATTAGATTATTCCATTCTATAAATTTGTAAGGCAAAATATATGTATTTATGTATATAAGTCGGTCAATTATTTAAATTCTTTCTCAATCTACGTACTTGGTGATGATCGAGCATGGCCTCAACAATCCGTCTCATTGCTTGAAACTTGAGAGGTTTGTTTTGCTGTACCTGAACATGTGTTCATCAATTGATCAAGAGAAAAAGACGAGTCTTTGTAGGGATCACAATAGCTGGAGCAGGCATACTGCTGGGCCTGGGAAGTTTCACCATCCAGTGGGTGGAGTGCAACCCAATCAATGAACCCAATTTTTGAATAATCAATAGCGTTTCCGTGGCAATAATCAATTGATGTAATGGTATCGTCAAAGGCCTTAAAGCTGCAATCTTCTTCAGTACTGAAAGGTGAGTTCTTCGCTCGCGACTCAGTACATGGACTTTCCAGGTGTACAAAAACGTTGTTGAAGTTGGATTCATTTAGTTGTTGCTTGCTGCAGGATCTTCCCATGTACATGATTATCTGATCAAGAACGTCGTCGATGTTATTCGAACTGATTAAGGTGGAAGGGTGGTTTTGTATAGCCTTGTGGTAGTTTTTCTTCTTGAAGACACGACATACAACCCAACCATCTTCTGGCACAACGGTATTGGTATTGCAGGCCTGAATTTGGTTAGACTGTCAAAATAAGTAACTTATTATGATGATATGCTCAAACTAAGAAACAGAGGGAGAAAGCATACCATACCAAACCATACCTTGATGGGATTGTCGAGCTTATATTCATGCATAATCCAATCCGATTTATGCCCTCGTGGAGCTCTTCCTCTGTAAAACACAAGAGTCTTCCGCGTTCCAATTCTTTTTTCATTGCTGTAGATGACTTTATCCCGACCGGTTGCCTTCCAGAATCCGGCAGCAGTTGCACGGTTAGTTCGAGTTCCAGATGGGTATTTCTTGTCCTTGTGACTGAAGAAGTACCAATCATTCTGAGGCGTAGATCCTATTTTACACCTGTCTGCAATTTAAATTAAATATAATAATAATAACAATAATAATAATTCATTAAGAGGCAGGCAGTGGCACAGGAATTAAAATTAATTAATGTCAATCATACTTTACATTACCTTGAATATCCCATGGCTCCAGCTTGTTAAGGTCAATATCTCGAATTACATCAAGATCAATCTTCTCGTACCCTACTTTCTTCCTCAAGTAGTAGTGTAGGAGCTCCTCTTCGGTTGGATGGAAACGAAATCCGGGAGGCACATTAGACTCACCATTTACTGCTAAATCCATGTCAAAATATTTATATGAATGCTTCACTAATTGTACCAAGATTACTTTTAAAATTATGGCAACGAACTACCAAGAGAAAAAAATAAATCCTTTTTCCCAACCCAATTAGAAGGGGAAATATATATAGTGTCTGTGTCCATGTCTAATCGGGTCAAATCTGAATGGCATGAGAACAGTTTTGGTAGCATTACGGTTACATTAGGGGTCCCACTTGATGGCTCCATCGAGACCTCAATGACAACATCTATCTGCAACGAATGCTCGAAACCACCGTTCCCATTCTCCCTCTCCACTCATTTTATGTGCAATCAATTATCAATCCCAACGACAGGAAGGCAACAGAGAGATGAGCTTGGCGGCATTGAATTGAAAGAAAATCATCGTGACACGTTTTCAAGACTAGTTTTCACCATTTATTATTAGCACACAGTTACATTGTCCAATTTTTTCTTCGTTTTTTAAAGTGAAATTGAACATTTTTTTTTATTTTTATCTATTTTCATTTCTGCCTTTTTTATTTTTTCAATGAATTTATAATGGAAACAACATAGTGCTAAATATATCATACGGTTACAAATATGTTACTATTCCTATTCCTTTTGCATAAATTTTGAATAACTCGCCTCTTAAGCAATATCATTAAATTAGACACACAAAAAATAGTTTTTAGTTCATTTAGAGAGTCTAGTCTTTGTCGTTAATTTTGCCTAAATTGTTTAGAATGCACAATAAAAGACCAGTTAAAAATATTTGTAAATTAGAATGATGTTATTTGTATATATATATATATATTAAATATATTATTATTATTATTATGGTGAAGAATTTTTGATCGAATCGTATCTAACCGCATCAAATATTTATAAATCATGGTGTTAATCACTATATACATATAGCAAAACCATGTAAATTAAGGAATGTAGGAGTTCCACATTATTATTACCATTGTTAATTCGATAATTATTGTTTACAAGTAATAAATTGTGATGTAATATATCTTAATGAGTAGCATGTCAACATTTTTATTTTAATTAAAATTAAAGACGAGTAATATAAATTTATTTTAATCTCGTCTTCACAGGCTTACAGTTCTGAGGTAATTCCATGATCTTAATCAT
The DNA here is from genome assembly GCA_963555705.1 of Ligustrum vulgare. Lineage (NCBI taxonomy): Eukaryota > Viridiplantae > Streptophyta > Magnoliopsida > Lamiales > Oleaceae > Ligustrum > Ligustrum vulgare. The sequence continues at coordinate 53,653,997 of OY743183.1, forward strand.
TAATCCTCTCCTAAATTTCAAATACTAATCATGATTTTGGCCAAAAAATTGACTGCTTACCATTTCATCCCTACTTTAGTTGTCTGAAGTTGGTTGTACCTAGATGATATTACAGTTTCGTTAGTCCTTAATCTAATTTGTCGAGTAAAATGACGTGGGGGTGACAACAAACTTGTTTCACTAATTACAAATTAAACAAGATTTGTGTAATTCATACAAACTAAAAAAAATTCAAAAACTGTAGACTTGAATATAACTGTTAAAATTGTTTGAAAATATTTTATGTTTTTTTAATTGTTTGTAATGAGTATTTGACAATATTGTAGGATTTTGTTGGAAAAAATCTTATTTGATTATGATTGTATTGTTTAAAAAAGTTGTTCAAATAGTTATTTTTTTTCAAGAAAAATATAATAAACGGGGCGTTAATGGGGCAGAGAAGGGTGTATATGGGATGTCCCGCCCCAAACTCATACCTGCCCCGCCCAGTTTTGACTTAGTGGGTCATGGGGTGGGTACGAGTTTGGAGTTCTTCTTTTTGAACCCGCCCCATTGTCATCTCTACTCACAACTTCTACACTTTGCTATGTATTCTACTATGTCCTATGATTTATAGTAACTAATTTTATGGTCCAGATCCTAAACTGAAAACATGATTAAGTTGTTGGATATATATATATATATATATGTGTGTGTGTGTGTGTGTGTGTGTGTGTGTGTGTGTGTGTGTGTGTGTGTGTGTGTGTGTGTGTGTGTGTGTGTGTGTGTGTGTCAAAATGATTAATGATAAATAAATTAATGATTTTGAAAAGAACGGAAATGAAAAATCAAAGGTGGCATCATTTATAACCGCGCGGCCGCACGGTACAAAAATCGTGCGACCACACGTCGTTTTTGACGTGCAATTTGTTGGTAGAACCGTGCGACCGCACGATGGTTCAACCATGCGGTCGCACGATGTTAAAATCCGACCGTTAAGTTGGTTGAAGTTGGCACCTTTTGAAGAAACTTTTCACTTTTTCATGAAAAGTTGATACCAATTCGTAATTGGTGCTTGAATATCTATAAATAAGTGATTCTTCTTCATACCAAATCACACTTTTTAACAATTTTGAATCAAGATTGATATCCAAATTATTCCATTTCCATCATTCCAATTTTAGTGTTCTTGTTTTTATTTCAAGTTTTTATTTTGCTTTATTTGAACTTAAAGGAAATGCTTGATTAATCCTTCAAACCTATTTGCAATAATCCCAAAAGTAAACTTGAATCCCGGTGGGTGCAAATATAGTTTGAGGATAACATGTTTTACGTGTTTGAGCCTTATATTTCTTTCATCAATTTTTTTTGTTTTATATCATTTTCTTCATTCTCCTACACCGTATTTCCAACAATCTCAAACTATATTTTTACCATGGAGAATGAATCGACTCTTGCAACTATCAAATTGATGAACCAAGATCTTGTGAGGCTCGATAGATTTGATGGAACAAACTTCACGCGTTGGCAAGACAAGTTAAAATTTCTACTCACCGCATTGAAGATCTTCTACATTTTGGATCCGGATTTGGAACCTTTAGCGGAACTAGCGGAAACGGACACGGGGGTAATAAGGGCCGAGAGGAAGAAAAGACAAGAAGATGAACTAATATGTCGTGGACATATTTTGAATGCTTTGTCAGACCGGTTATATGATCTCTACATCAACACTTCTTCGGTTAGAGATGTTTGGAACGAATTGGAAAACAAATACAAGGTGGAAGAAGAAAGTACCAAGAAATTTTTAATCACAAAATATTTTGATTTTAAATTTTTGGACAATATTCCTATTCTCCCTCAAGTACATAAATTACAAGTACTTGTCAACAAATTGAAAGCGGTCAAAATAGAACTCCCGGAATCCTTTCAAGTGGGGGCAATTATTGCCAAACTTCCAAATGCTTGGAAAGGATACCGGAAGAAGATTCTTCATAACTCCGAAGACTTTACTTTGGAACGATTACAAAAGCATCTACGCATTGAAGAAGAATCGAGAATGAGGGACAAGAATGATAATTCTTATGAAGCCAAATCAAAAGCAAATGCTATTGAAAGGGCCGAACACTCCAATAAGGAAAAGTTTAATCCTCTTGGTTCCAAAAAGGACAAAGGGAAGTTTAAACCAAAACCAAAGGGGCCATGCTATGTTTGTGGAAAATTCGATCATTGGGCCAAGGTGTGCAGGCATAAGAAGAAATCCAATGGTGAACATAAAATAAACTCCATTGAAGATGACAACATCGTGGCTACAATATGTGAAGTCAACACTATAAAAGAAAAGGTTCAAGGATGGTTGTATGACACTTGTGCGACCATACATGTGTGTTATGATAAGTCTTTATTTAAAATTTATCATGACTTGGAAGATGGACATGAAATACAAATGGGTAATGAAGGCCGCTCCAAAGTGGTTGGAAAAGGAAGTGTAGACATCATCTTCACATCCGGAAAAACCGTTACTCTCACTAATGTATTCCATGTTCCGGACATGAATAGGAACTTAGTTAGTGGTGATCTTTTGGGAAAACCCGAAATCAAAAGTGTGTATGAATCCGGTAAACTTGTATTATCCCGTAATGGGATCTTTGTTGGAAAGGGCTATTCTAGTGATGGAATGGTCAAACTATGTACCGTTGACAATAAAAATATGAATAAAGTGAATTCTGCTTATATGCTTGACTCCTTTACATTGTGGCATGGTAGATTAGGGCATATAGGCAATAATTCTATGAAAAGAATGAAAATGTGTGACTTAATATCTTATGATGAAAACAAAGTTTATAAATGCAAGACTTGTGTAGAATCTAAGATGATTAAGAAACCTTTTCATAGTGTAACTAGAACAAATCAATTATTAGATCTTGTGTATACCTACATATGTGAATTAAATGGTATGTTAACAAGGGGAGGAAATAGATATTTCATAACATTTATTGATGATTGTTCTAGATTTACTAATGTTTATTTTTTAAAACATAAGGATGAGGCTTTTGAAACTTTCAAAGCATATAAAAATGAAGTTGAAAATCACTTGAATAAGAAAATAAAAATTCTTAGGAGTGATAGAGGAGGTAAATACTTCTCTAGTGATTTTAACTTATTTTGTGAACAACATGGCATAATTCATCAATGTAGTGCACCTAGAACACCCGAACAAAATGGTTTGGCGGAAAGAAAAAATAGGACACTTGTTGAAATGATTAATGCAATGTTGTTGTATTCTACATTGCCATTTAATCTTTGGGGGTGAAGCATTACTTAGTGCATGTCATATATTAAATAGAGTTCCTTCAAAATTTACAAAAGTATCTCCATATGAATTATGGAAAGGAAGAAAACCAAATATTGGTTACTTCAAAGTGTGAGGGTGTCTTGCTTATTGCAAAAACACCGATCCCAAAAGAACAAAACTTGGTCCAAGAGGAATCAAATGTGTATTTGTTGGATATGCCTCAAATAGTAAAGCATATCGATTATTGAATTTGGAGGCCAATGTGATAATTGAATCACGGGAAGTAGAGTTCTTTGAGGATTCTTTATCTTCGGATAAAAATATTAAGGAATCAAATAAAGAGATTTCAAACTCTACAAGATCATTTGGAGAAACATCCTCTAAAGGTGTTAATGATCCTAATGAACTTCGTAGAAGCAAAAGAACTAGAAAAGAAAAAATATTAGGACCGGATGAAATAGACTCTCAACTTATTTCTCTTTATCTTGTTGAAGGAAATATAAAGAGTGTCATTAGAATAACACCATATGTTCTACAAACCAAAACGGATCCTAAAACTTATAAAGAGGCTATGTCATCAAGAGATAGTATTTTTTGGAAAGATGCTATAAAAGATGAAATGAATTCAATAATGTCTAACAATACTTGGGAACTTGTTGATTTACCAAATGGCTCTAAACCTATAGGATGTAAATGGGTATTTAGAAAGAAGTACGACGCGGATGGTACTCTCAATACCTTTAAAGCCCGACTAGTAGCCAAAGAATATCGACAAAAGGAATGAATAGATTATTTTGACACATATGAACCCGTGGCACGCATTACATCTATAAGAATAATGTTTGCCTTAGCTTCCATTTATGATTTGCATATACATCAAATGGATGTTAAAACAACTTTCTTGAATGAGGACCTTGATGAGGAGGTTTATATGGAACAACTTGAAGGTTTTGTTCTCCTCGAAAATGAAAAGAAAGTATGCAAATTAGTTAAATCATTATATGGTTTAAAGCAAGCACCGGAAAAATGGCATGAGAAGTTCGATTTGACAATTATGTCATTTGGATTCAAACACAATAGTGTTGATAAGTGCTTATATTCGAAGGAACATGAAAGACATGTTGTGATTATATGCCTTTATGTGGATGATATGTTGATCATAAGTAATCACATGGAAGGCATAAATGAAACAAAAAAGTTTCTATTTCCACATTTAAAATGAAAGATCTTGGGCAAGTGGATACCATATTAGGTATCAAGGTCACAAGAAGAAATGAGGGTTTTACGCTTAATCAAACACATTATATTGAGAATGTGATTGATAAGTTCAAACATTTGAACATTAAAGAAGCAAACACCCCATTTGATGCAAGTATTAAACTTGTAAAAAATAATGGAAGAGCAATAGCACAACTTGAATATGCAAGTGCTATCGGATCTCTAATGTATGCGGTCCAATGTACTAGACCGGATATAGCATTCGTGGTTAGTAAACTTAGTAGGTTTACTAGTAACCCAAGTAAGGAACACTGGAAGGAAATTGGACGAGTTCTTGGTTATTTAAAGAAAACCAAAGATATAGGCCTCCAATATTCCCAGTTTCCGGCAATCTTAGAAGGATTTACCGATGCAAGTTGGATATCTAGTACAAGTGAGAATAAATCCACCTCAGGTTGGGTGTTTACTCTTGGAGGAGCAGAAATCTCATGGAGATCCAAGAAACAAACATGTATAACACACTCAACAATGGAATCCGAATTTGTAGCATTGACAGAAGTCGGAAAAGAAGCTGAGTGGCTAAGGGATCTCTTGTATGAAATTCCAATAGGAGATAAGAATTTAAATTCTATTCCTATACTATGTGATAGTCAAGCCACTTTAGCAAGAGCTTACAATGAAGTATACAATGGAAATTCTAGACATATTAGTCTAAGACACGACTATGTAAGGAAATTGATTAAAGATGGAACAATTTCAATCACTTATGTAAAATCAAGTGATAATTTAGCGGATCCACTAACAAAATCACTCACTAAGGAATTAGTGAGAACCACATCGAGTAGGATGAGGTTAAAACTTCTTAATTAAAGATCCACCAATGATGGCAACCCTACCTAAACTTACTAAAAAGTATATTTTAGGTTCAAAGGGTAAAAACAAGTCATTCGATAAGTCGATAGTATTCAACATTTATAAAATAAGTGTTGGTTGTCATAGAAAATGAGGGATAAGTTTTTAAACTTTTAATAAAGTTCAGATCAACAGGATCAAGTATCTGTAAATATGACAAAGATACTGGAAGAACTTTACCTATATGAATTTAGAGATGGTGCCGTCTCGATAGAGAGTTCGAAGTTTCTCTCTTAAAAATTCATGAATAGGATGAGCACAAGGCCATAAAAGTGCTAAGCGTGTTATGAAAAACATAGAACACAATGATACTTGTGTGTGTAATCTCACCAGCTTCATTACAAAGGAATAATATGTTCAAAGCTTTTATGCCACCTAGGATTTCAATGATACCTTGTGATTGATTACACTATGGATAGATTCAAATCGAAAGATATCTATTCCTTATGCATAAGTATTGGAAATTTATCAAAAATGCATTTTGAACAGTGGGGGATTTTTGGATATATGTGTGTGTCTGTGTGTGTGTGTGTGTGTGTGTGTGTTCAAAATGATTAATGATAAATAAAGGAATGATTTTGAAAAGAAACGGAAATGAAAAATCAAAGGTGGCATCATTTATAACTGCGCAGCTTCACGGTACAAAAACCGTGCAACCACACGTCGTTTTTGACGTGCAATTTGTTGGTAGAACCGTGCGACCGCACGATGGTTCAACCATGCGGTCGCACGGTGTTAAAATCCGACCGTTAAGTTGGTTGAAGTTGGCACCTTTTGAAGAAACTTTTCACTTTTTCATGAAAAGTTGACACCAATTCGTAATTGGTGCTTGGATATCTATAAATAAGTGATTCTTCTTCATACCAAATCACACTTTTTAACAATTTTGAATCAAGATTGATATCCAAATTATTCCATTTCCATCATTCCAATTTTAGTGTTCTTGTTTTTATTTCAATTTCTTATTTTGCTTTATTTGAACTTGAAGGAAAGACTTGATTAATCATTCAAACCTATTTGCAATAATCCCAAAAGCAAAATTGAATCCCGGTGGGTGCAAATATAGTTTGAGGATAAAGTGTTTTACGTGTTTGAGCCTTATATTTCTTTCATCAATTTTTGTTGTTTTATATCATTTTCTTCATTATCCTACACTGTATTTCCAACATAAGTTTATATGTTTTGTATCAAGATTCTAGTTTACATGTGGTATCAGAGCGTTGGACCATAATCTTTAGTTCTATGTATGAATAAATCAGATCTATCATCATGTTCGGAAATAATAAAGATTGATTTATATTTTCTCTGCATCATATAAATCTATTGTAAATAAATTATGAAAATTAGGGTTTTTAGAAAACTTCCTCGACAAATCTCCAGTAGTAACCAGCTAATCCGAGAAAACTACGAACTTCTTAACATTATATGGCATTGTCAAACTTCCTCAATCTTACTCGAGTCAACATCAATACCTTCCCTTGATACAACATGCCCCAAGAATGACACCCTATTCAGCCAGAACTCACACTTCTTAAACTTAACAAAAATTTCTCTTCTCTAAGTTTCTGAAACACACGATCGTCAAATGTCTTTCATGTTTTTCCTCAGACCTCGAATAGATCAATATGTAATCAATGAAAACTATAACAACTTGATCCAAATATTCTTTAAAGACCCGATGCATTAAGTCCATAAATTCTGCAGGGGTATTTGTTAACCCAAACGACGTCACTAAGAACTCATAATGCCCATATCTAGTACAGAAAGCTGTCTTTAGAATGTCCTCTTCCTTGATCCTTAACTGATGGTAACCAGATCGCAGATCGATCTTAGAAAAAATACCTTGGCACCTTGAACTTGATCAAAAGATCTTCAATTCTTGATGATGGATATTTATTCTTTATCATCACCTTGTTCAACTCTCTGTAATCTATGCAAAGTCTCATAGAACTGTCTTTCTTCTTCACAAATAACACAGGAGCACCCTATGGTGAGAAAATGGGTCAAACAATGCCCTTATCCATGAGATCTTGTAGCTGCTCCTTGTAAATTCCGCAGAAGCCATATGCTACAGTACCTTGGGTACTAGATCTATCTGAGCCACACTAATTTTGATGACGAATTCAATCTCTCTTTCAAGTGTAGATCAAAAAGAGCGTCTGGAAACATATTTAGATATTCTCGAACAATTGAGATATGTTCGGGAGAAGTGTCTATCTTAGGCACTTCAATTATTGCAGCCAGGTAGGCCAAACAACTCTTATTTACCAACTAATGAGCTTTCATCACTGATACTATCGGAATGGAAAGTTTCACCTTTACCTCAACAAAGCGTAAAGGGTTTCATTTGAAGGTTTAAATGCCACCTTAATGTAGCCGTTGATTGAAGCCTTATACTGTAATAATCATTTCATTCCTAGTATGACATCAAGATCATGGATATTCGGTGTTAAAAGATCTGTCATCTACTCCTTCCCATTCACCACGATTGGAAATCTTTCAACACATACTTGAGTTCAACACTGCTCCGAACGATGTTGACAATTAAAACTAGGCCTCCAGTTGCGAAGGTGGATAACTCAATTCTTCAATAAATGTAGGACTAGCAAATTAATGGGTAGTCCGGAATCGAACAGTACAAAGTGCCTAACACTATGTTTGATACCTCGTTGGCTGCCTACTTGGACATTGTATACACTCGTGCCGGTGTATTATTCGTGACTTGCAGTACTAATCGCATTCACTTCTTATTTTTCCCACACAAGGAACTCATGTCTAAAACCCAAATTTATAAATATCCCAGCCTTATAATCTTCTCATTAGCAAACTAGAACATACTCGCCATAATCACTAACAACGTTCTTAACCTCTCACTTAAAGCATTACATATTAAAATGCAGGAATTTTCAATACTAGAAACATCAAATATGTAATACCGTTTTTCATTGTTACGTGCATCTTTAAATTCCACGTGACATTTATATTAATGTTATTATAAATGTTAAATTTGATAAATTTTATGTCAATGATTTGAATTATTTTGCAGTGGAAGGACTTGGACGCCGTCTTGATCAATGTACCAAATAGAAAGTTCATATATTGTCTATGTGCAATTTTATGTAACGTTATTTATTAATCTTATTATTTTCTATCTAATTAAGTTGAAAGTGGCCAAATTGTGCTAAATGGGAATTGGGGAAAGTTTAGTGGCACTTTGAATTTTATTCGAGGGATGTGGACTTAAATTAACTATTTATGAGAGTCGAAGGACTGAATTGCAAATTCCAAAAGTTTATACCTAACCCTACCTTTAACATCTCACTTACGATCTCTCAAGCTCACTCTCCGCTCCCTCTCGCCTCACTCCCTCGCTCTCGGACTCGCTCTCCCCCATCTCTCACGCTCAGCTCTCGTCTCTCCCTCATCTCAGCCTCTCTCGCGACTCACTCTCTATCACTCACACACCCCGCCCTCGGCTGCTCTCTCTCTCCGCCCCTTGCGGCGCACTGACGGCGCCAGAAACGCCCCCTACCACCGGCGCCTCTTCTGCAATGTGGAGACCCAACCTCGATGCAACTAAAATTTTGGTACATTGATGACACGGGCAGCCAATGTTCCTCCACTTGCAAATCCAGATAACGGTAAATGCTAAGGACGTCAAGTAAGTAAACTCCCCCTATTTTCATAGAAGTTGAATGTAAATGTGAAAGTTATGTGTAAATGACTGTCGTGCAACTTACTTGCTTTGATGAATTGCATTTACATTATGAAAGCATATGTTATTGAGAAGAATGTTTAAGCATGCACATTATCATGTCATTGCATCATCAAGCATGCATTGACATCGAAATTTGGAAGTCAAATGTTTTAAATGAAAGAAATGTGTCAAAGTGCAAGTTTGTTCAAAAGTTTTGTATCCCAAGTTTTTAAAGAATGAATGGGTGTGCTTCTAGTTCATGAAAGATGCGAGTGGGAAATGGGGCGCGGGGGACCGGCGTACCCGAATTTAATGAACCGCTTTGCGGTGGGAAAGTGAATGTTACACCGCTTTGCGGTGGGAAAGTGAATGTTACACCGCTTCACGGTGGGAAAGTGAATGTTACACCGCTTCACGGTGGGAAAGTGAATGTTAAACCGCTTTGCGGTGGAAATGCGCATGTTAATCTGGTTCCAAATAAGTAATTGCCCACTGTATTCTGATTGACTAGAAGTTACATCAAGTGAGCTCACGATGGAATGAAGTGAAGTTTTGAAATGTTAAGTGAAAGTTCGAAAAGTTTGAAAGTTCTGGAAAGTAAAGTAAATGGGGATACATACATGGAATTTTCGAAAAGCATTCATGTCATAAGCATGCATTCATGCATACAGTTTACTTACTGAGCTTTAGCTCACCCCAATCCCTCCCCAACATTTCAGGTGATGAAAGTTAGGTGATCCGAGGAGAGCACTCGGCAGCTGACTCAGGCTATACCCGCATCAACTCTTTTAAAATAAAGTTAAATTAGAATTTATTTCAATTTCTAATTATTAATCCTTTAATTCATGTATTATTGAGGTTAAATTACCTCTTATTTCATTTGCTAAAGTTTATTTACTTGGAATTGTATTGTTGAGGAGTTTGGGACTTATTATAATGGTTTGGATGATGTTTGGGATGGAGTGAGTTGTGATGTGTATTTATAAATGGTTTTGATGTCCCTCTACAGGTTGGCTATGTCCAATTTACAGAGGAGACTCTGTCGAAATTTTTCTAACAATTTCATAATAGAAAATGAAACGTTCAAATGTTTTAAACGATTATTTCCGCATATAATGTGAATGGAAGTTGACACGCCTAGGTTTTAGATACTGAAACTTGGGGTGTTACATTTTTTTGTAACGACCCGGGTCCCACTTAACGGGCTGTCCCGGCCGTTAAATGACGGCGTACTGTCCCCACTGTACCAACATGAATCTTTTTCAGCATGCTTTGTCCTCACTCGCACGCTCCCCGAGAAACTTCCCAGGAGGTCACCCATCCCAGAATTACTCCAAGTCAAGCACGCTTAACTTTAGAGTTTCTAACGATGGACTTCCGGAAAAGAAGGTGCACCTTGTTGGTATGAGTAGTACCTATCAATTCTCTTAACCTTTCTTAGTCGGGGTATTACAATCACCCCCTGTTAGACTCGCGACGTCCTCGTCGCGCTTAACCCATCTGAGGATCTGTCGCCAGGCGTTGGGATTCTAGAGGTGGCTCCCGCCCTATGGCGTAGCACTTAGTTCCCGATTTCCGGCTGGCGACTGTCTCTGATACCATTTGTAACGACTCGGGTCCCACTTAACGGGCTGTCCCGGCCGTTAAATGACGGCGTACTGTCCCCACTGTACCAACATGAATCTTTTTCAGCATGCTTTGTCCTCACTCGCACGCTCCCCGAGAAACTTCCCAGGAGGTCACCCATCCCAGAATTACTCCAAGTCAAGCACGCTTAACTTTAGAGTTTCTAACGATGGACTTCCGGAAAAGAAGGTGCACCTTGTTGGTATGAGTAGTACCTATCAATTCTCTTAACCTTTCTTAGTCGGGGTATTACAGTCGGAGTGCAAACGGGAGCCACCCTGACCCTCTTTGCACGCTGATCGTTTGTCTTAGTGCGCAAGCAGTCCACGTATTCAAAATGGAGGAATTGAGACGTGTTGATTCAAAGTTCTATCAAATTTTGTAGTCAACAACTTTTATTTTATTTTTTCTTTTTTAATATTGAAAAAAGGGCGAAAAAAATATATGACACAAGTCCGCGTGGTGAAGGATTTGATGATTATTTGGGAAGGACGCCAATGATGGAATCTGTCCCCGACTCCCTGCGAATATGGAGTCGTCAATTTATTTATTTTTAACATCCCTAAACTAGATTGATACAATGTACATAATAAATGTGTACACAAAAGTCAACCATCACAGACCAAATAATACAAAAAGATGGGACCCATTTCCCTCCATTTCCTTGATTTGGTGACTGAACCGTTTGGTAAATTTGATTACAAAATATTTGTTCGAATCAATTTTTAATCATAAATATTTCTTTAAATAACTTTTTAATCATATACTTCATCACATCTTTATTTGTAAACAAAAAAAGTTTTATTGAACAGAGAAAATTTGAGTTTTTGAAATATAATATATTGTTAAAAAGTAATTTATCTACGGTTAAAAAGTGTTATGAAGACATGTAATGTTTATAAACATGTATAAATGATTAGCCTCCGTTTGTTAACATATAATATATGGCCAGGGATGAATCTAGCATTTGACTAGGGTGTTCGACCGTTCGGACTGGATTCGTCAAAAAAAAAAATTTACCTTATAATTTGTTGTTGAATTTTTTTTTCCTCTTATCTAGTAGTGTCGACTCGTACTAAATTGATTTTCTGGATTCATCACTGTAATATGGTTAGCCTCCGTTTGAAATATAATATGTTTGTTAACACTGTTTAATTTATAAACTGGTTTATTTATGATTTTGAGGTAAAAAGTAGTAGTTGAAAATTGAAGAGAGAAAATGTGTGTAGTTAAAAATTGGTTTGAGAAATTTTGTGGTTTATAAATTGGTTTATAAACCAAAATATGCTTTTACCAAAAAAAAAATTAGTGTTTCACCCGTGCGATGCACGACATCATGTCAAAACATATAATTGCAACTTCAATATTTTCTAAACTTTTTAAATTATATGTAGTGATGGCAATGATCCGAGCCGGATCGGCCCTTTAAAAATATGGCTCGGCTCGTGGCTCGCAATCAACGAGCCGAGCCAAGCTCGGCTCTTTTGGTCCAAGGCAAGCTCGGGTTGGTCCACGAGCTCGAGGCTCGCCGCCGAGCTGAGCTGGCCCATGAGCCAAGTATATAATTTTATTTTTTTATTTTTTTGCATTTTTCTTCAAAATATACGCGAGCCCACGAGCTGGGCTCGGCTCGTGGCTCGTTTTTGATGAGCCGCTCATGCAAACGAGCCGAGTCGAAAGCTCGGCTGGTTTCCTGATTTGCTTGGTTGGCTCGTGTTTGGGCTCGTGTGTTGGACTAGTCGAGTCGCTCGTGGCTCGTGTTTTAACGAGCGGAGCCGACGAGCCGTTTTGCCACCTCTAATTATATGTCAAATATGTGTATAATGAAATAGATAGAAAAATAAAAAAAGATACTGTAATTAATAAAGTTGCAATGTTTCCACAATAAATTTTGAAAAACTTCTATATAAATTACATTCGTAGTTGAGTTTGTTCTATTTCCATATTTGTTGCAAATGATCATCTTCAAACTACTGTGATTTGTCACTCTAGATGCTACAAAGTACAACTGTTCATGGCTAAAAACAAACTTCGTTAAATAAAAATTAACCTTGAAAAGTGATTTCCTTAACTCTTGTTGATATTCATAGCATATGAAGTTACAAACTGAAATTGTCACCTCTTGAACTTAAAAGACAATCTTGCATGTGTTTAATTGAAAAGATGGAAAATGGATGGTAATAAAATATTTTTGAAATATAATATATCGCATCCGTTTGTTAACACTGTTTAGTTTATAAACTGGTTTATTTATGATTTTGAGATAAAAAGTGTGTGGTTAAAAAGTGGTTTGGGAAATTGTGTGGTTTATAAATTGGTTTATAAACCAAAATATGCTTTTACCAAATGAAGAGAATTTGAGTTTTTTAGGTAAAATGTGTGATTAAAAAATATTTTTGAAAAATGTGTATAACTAAAGATAGTTTAAAAAAATATGATGTTTATACTTGTTTATAAAAAAAGTTTACCATACACACCTTACAAGTTTAACACACATCTTATTTATTAGCCTCTATTAGGTAACTTCTTTATTAAAAAGTTTATAAACAACATTTTTCTCAAAATAATTAGGCTCTGTTCGATAACATTGTACCAATTATAAGCCTCTATTTTGTAACTTGTTTATAAATAACAGATTTCCTCAAATCATTTTTTAACCATACACATTTCTCAAAATTACTATTCAACCATATATTTTATCTCAAAACATCACATTTTTTGTTTAAAAATAAAATAAATTTTACGAAGCAGAGGCTAAATTAGTTTATTTATGTTTTTCAGTCACTTATTTTATTTTAGAAATATCGCATTCTTTATTTATAAATAATTTTTTTTTAGCAAATAGAAGCTAAAATTTTGAACTTAGGATGGCCAACTTGCTGTCTAATTTGTGGCCATAGATACCTAAGCAAGGGTTTGGTAAACTAGTGATGGCAACGGAGTGAGTTCGGATGGGTACCCCAGACTCTAGAGGTTGATATCTGGGTGGTCCGGGCCTGGTCGGCCTGCCAAAATATGAGCTCGTTAATGGCCCGTGTGAAAAAGCTCGCCCACTACGAGTACCGGGCCGATTTCGAATCAACCCACAAATTTTGAATTACAACTTAGGCCCTCCCACTGGCCCATCCGGGTCTAGTCCATGCAGGTTGCGGGTCACAGCTCGTTCTGATTTGGCCCCTATGAATAAAAATATAGAACTCTTCATATTTGTAATATTTTTTTTGTTAAATTTCTAAATACGAAATGAACAAAATTATAAATTCATATTTATACCATAAAACGTTTACATAAAATTTAAATTTAAATTTTATATAGCATGAATTACTTCTAAAGTTGCAAATTTAAATAAAACAAAAACAAATAACAACTAAATGCTAAATGCATTTCTAATTACTACTATCAAAGAACATTACGTTTCCTAATTATTAGGGAGGAAAAAAAAAGATTTAGTTTTAAAAGTTGTACTAGAGTTTGTAAATTATTGAAGATTTTCAATATTACAATATTAATTTTTTTTTTTAAATTTCACGGGCCAGCTGGTTAACTGCGGCCCACGAATGTTTGACCTGCGAAACCCGCGATTTACAATTATTTAACTCGTGAACCACCCGCATGGGTCACTGGTCGGCCCGCGGTCCCGAGTCGATCCAGGCTAGTTTTTACAAGTGTGATCGACCCGTCCATCTTGACACATCTACCTGACTCGTGTCCTGCCCCGTGAGTTTCGAGTTCACGGCAGGTCAATCTCGTCGCCCCATTCACTACCCCTTTTTTTTTTTTTTTTTTTGCTTTTTTTATTATTTTTTATTTTTTCCTTTTTTTTTAATTAATTATTCGTGGAATGTTCAGGTCGGGGTGGGCCCAAATCTGCTTTCTCTCCATTCGAGACAAGTACTCGTCAGGTTAGGGTTTTTTTATAATCTATATGGTTTTTTTTTTTTTTTTGTCTTTATATTTTTTCAAATCACTTTTAAACTTTGCACATTTTTCGAAACTATGTTTCAACGCCACAGTTTACTTAAGAAACCGCAAATTCCTTGTTTTTAAACAAAAATTCACCACATAGACTGATAATGTTAAAATAAAGAGATGGTTTGTGAGAGTGTGTGTGTTTTTTTTTTTTTTTTAACAGAAAATGTTGTTTTTTAAATTGGAAAATAGGAATTCGTAGATTTAATAAATGTGTTGTTAAAAATTATTTTTTAAAAAAATGGTTTAAAAAAGTTTATCTCGAACAAATCCTCAAAGAACACTTGATTTCATAGAAATAGAAATTGTCGCCCCCGGGCACATCTCCCAGTGGCAAAGGGGAGGGCTGGTAAGGCTCAGCGCAGTAGTGTACAGGGTTCAAATCCTTAAATATTGAATTTGTGCCTTGTTGCAAGCAGGAGTTACCAAACTTTGGGCTTACCATCAAGTCTTTCACCCTGACTCTGGGAGACATCACCTGCGATTAACCTCCTCAACCAATGGCTCAGAACAGGGTCGGTTGGGGCTCTCAAGATGTAGGCTACACCTTTTTTAGAAATTGTTTACCTTGATTGGTCACTTGACCCCCTTCTTTGTGGGCAGGTCCAACTAGCATCTAAGTAGGATAATTTGTGTTACGTTTTTAAAAGGAAAAATTACTTGGAACTTTACCTTCGAAGTTCCAATTTTAAAATTCAAGTATAGATTTTTTTTTCCACAAATCAGTAGTTAAATAGAATTTTTAGTAATAATAAAATTAAAAATAAATCAATATATCCAATACTCTCACAAGACAATCTCTCTCTACTAGCGGTGAAACCATCTCTCTCTCTCTCTCAACCATCGACGAGATCGCCGCATCTGTAGTGGCACGATAGATTTCTGCTACACCTGCAATCTCCAACGGTGAGCCTCGTCGTTGCTCGCAATCTCCAACTCTGAGATTTGGACTTCTTGCAGCGGATTTTCAGTGGCAGCTCCTCCACAACTTGTACTGTCGGAAGCCAAAGTTGTACTAGATGCAGTGGAAGTACGTTGATACTCCAGCTCTTCAGCGGCTGTGAGCGTAGCTCATCTAGTCAAATCTTGGGATTTTTTTTTTTTTTTTTTGGTTGGTGTTGGTTATGGTGAGGTGGTCAGGCCTTTTATGAGTGGTGTGGTTGTGGGTGAAGTGGTGGTTTGATGGATGTGGTTTTGTTAGCAATGGTCGGAGATGGTAGAGGTGGTTGGAGATATGAACTGACTTTTTGGGTGGTGGTGGTGGTTGTGGTGCGGTGGTTATGTGATGGTAGTGGTGAGCTCATGGTGGTCATGTTCATTATTGGGGGTGGTAGTGAGTGGTTCTAGGATGGTGTGGTGAGCTCACGCTGGTGGTGGTGGTGGTGGTGGTGATTGTTTGTGGTGGCCATGAGGTGGGATGGAGTGGTGGAGGTGGTCAAGAAATGCATTGGGTGATGGGCTGGTCCAGTGTTTTGCTGGTAGTCAGTACTAACTGTGAGTTTTTTTTCAATTTTTTTTTTTTTTTTTTTTTTTTTGTTGTTTTGGTGGTGTTGATTCGATCGAGTGTGGAACTAGTTGAATTTTTAGTTGTGACCAATTATTAAGTAAATGTGATTAAAATATTGACTAATTGTGATTTTGTGCGAAATGTGATAAAAAAGAGAAAGTTGTGATAAATAAATAAATAATATGTAACCAATTATTGATGATTGTGACAAAAAAATTGACTAATCGTAACCAAGAAAACAAATAAGTTGTGATCAATAAATAAATGATATGTGACCAATTATCGATGATTGTGACAAATTATATTAGATATTGTGACCAACTGTCAGTTTTTGTGACTATTGGTCGAGGTTTTGATGTGATTTACAGTTGTGTCAAATATGACTATGTGATGAGATTCGAAGCGCGGAAGAAACGCCGAAAAGTTCCGAACTCAGGTTGTGGTTGGACGGATGAATCATGACCCGATATTCACGACGCGATGGCTCGACGATGCGGAATAAAGAACCACGACTTTCGAAACACCACAAGGATTTGCCCAATCTCCTTGATAAGTCTCTGATTTGAACGCCACAAATATTCTCGCGAATATTTGATAAATTCGGGATGAACGCCACAAGATAATCAATCTTGATAAGTTTGGGTTTGTAATGTGAATCCACACATTAAACAATTGAAAAACATTCAATCTCTGTTTTATTTAATCATCAAAGTCTTAATTTACAATGAATCAAAAATGCGTATAAATAAGCAAAATAAAACCCTAATCGCTAATTTACTCAAAATAGAATTCTAACTAACCTAAAATAGCTAAAACTGATAAGGAAATAAAATAATGAAAAATCTGGGGAAAATCTGATCCGTTAAGAAGTTACGGCCGTAAAGATGACACTTACGGCCGTAAGTGTGTTTCTGTTTAAGGTTACGGCCGTGATCCCTTATTTACGGCCGTAAATCAAAAATCTTGAAATTCTGCATTTTAACCCGAGGGGAGGTTACGGCCGTGACATATGTTGGTTACGGCCGTGAAAGCACTTCTGCATAATTTTTGGTTCCTTTCGACACGATTTGATCTTCAAAGCTCGTCGAACCTGCTGAATTCTTGTTTTGGCTTGAATATTTAAATTTTCCCGTCAAGCCTGCTATGACTCCGATTTTCGAGGGTCCGGATCACATCATACCCTCCTTCTTTAGGATGATTCGTCCCGAATCATAGCTTTGTTCTTGGTGTTCCACTTCACCCCCTGGATCAAACGGAAAATTATTGCTTCCATGCCATGAGTTCAATAAATTGGAATCTTTTGATTGGCAAACATGGAAGAGATTGAGCTTGAACTTCCTTTGCCATTTGCGGTGTGATTGAAACTTCCAAACATAATTAACCTGCAAAAAAGATTTAAACAAAATGGGGAGGGACATGTTAGCTTCATGAGGTACAAGGTATGGATCCTTGTATTCATGACAAACCACCACCAACTCCACTTCTTGAACCACGAGGCTCTTCTCTTCGCCTCTTTCTTCCTTTGCAATTTCTTGTTCAATTTTTTTATCTTCAAACTCAACCACATCCCCGACCTCCACATTTGAATCACCATGTTCATGTACTACCCCATCACTACCAAAATGTGGATCTTCCAATTCAAAGCTCAAAATTTGAACTTCTACCCCAACTTCTAATTCCTCATCATATTTTGGAGTTTGTTCACCTAACTCCACATTTTCCTCGTCAAATTTTGGAGTTTGTTCACCTAACTCCACATTTTCAACTCCTACCACAAAGTTCGGGGTCTCTTCAACTAATTCATGCCTTAAGCCTCCCTCCTTCTTTTCAACTTTCATATTCCGAGGCTCAACATGATTTTCACTCTCTTCTAACCATCTAATTACCGTCTTTCGTTTCTCCTCCTTCCTTTGTAATTTAGCCAAATATTTTCTTTCTGCCTCCCGTTCACACCTCAATCTTTCCTCATAAATTTCTTTTTGAAATTTCAAAATTGCTTTTGGATCAATCTCAGCTCCTCTCTTAACCCCGATTCCATCCCTAGGTTTAGGATCACACCTATAATTACTACGATTTGCTTGAGATCGCCCATTTTTCAATTTCCCTTCCCTTTCATCTAATTTATCCAACCTAACCAAAGCTTCATTCAAAAATCTCCACATACGATCTTTGGCGTTTTCATGGGAATTGGACATTGTGAAATTTTTTGTGGAAGGACACAGAAAAAGAATTTGTAAGTAGGGTGCGGTAGGGGTGAGTTTTGCTATTAAATTTGTAAGTATGACTAAAATGTGACTTTGTATGATCAAGTGTGACTTTGCAGGGTGGGGTGGGATGGGGCCAGCGGGGTGGAATTTGTGATAAATTTGTAATTGTGACAACTGCGACTTTGACCGACCAACTATAATTTTATCGAGGTGGGTGGGGTGGAGAGTTAAATTTACGCTTAAATTTGTATATGTGATCGAATTGAGACTCAATTTGACAAACTGTGACTTGGCGGGAGGTGGGGTGGGTTGGGGTCGAGGGAGAGAGGGCGGGTGGGTAAGGTTAGAATGGAACGGATCCACCTGTTTGTGATTGTTGTTTGAGAATTTATATTTAAAATTGTATTAATTTTGATTTAAAATAAGAGATAATTGTTTTTATGTTATATATATATAATATAATATTTATTTATTAATATTTAACACCTGATAAATAAATAAAAAAAACTTTAAGTTTGTTAAGTTTAAAAAGTAATAGTTTTAGTTATGTAATTATTTACTTTTCCCCATTTAAAACTCACTAGTGTTACACTCGTACTATGCACGATCATTTGTTACTCATATATATTGAGTTTATATGTTAACATATGAAATGAATATTTAATTAAAAATGAAAAAAATAAGGAAGAATTTTTTTTTTTTTAATTTTTTTTTACGATTCATATGTTTATCGTTCCAATAATTTATTTAAATATTTTAATTTGAATTGATTTAAAGCTTAAAATGGAAAAGAAAATATACATTTAAATAGAATTTATAATAAATTAAAAAATAGATAAATCTGTGATATACGCTAAGAATTTTATTAAAACGAAAAGAAAAATCAAAATCAAATAGTTAAATTCCGTATAAAGTGGTGTACAATGTGAAACCACCATCAATGACATAATTTTAAAAATTAAAAAATTATCGATACGAACTATCAAAATATTCAAAGTTTATTCAATAATCTCCAACACAACGTGACTTTTCATTTTCCACTTAGCAGTCAAAGTGTTATCTTACCGAAAAAACTATTTTTATATTTAAATAAATGTATTTAACCACACCCTGTTTTGAAATATTATGAGCTTGCTCACATGCCTTTATTTTTATTTTGATAAAAATTTGCTAAACTAATTGTTAAAATCAGTAATATGTATTTTGCATATTTTTATTATTTAAATATATAGTATTAAACATAAATAAATGAACAAAATGAATAAAAAAAATCTTAAACTTAATCATCATCATCTTATCTTATCTTAATCTATATCTATATCTATATCTATACTATATATAAAGGAAGGATAGTTGGTAAGTGTCAATATATATATATATATATTATTACGAATATATAAATGTCTTCTCATCCCTTTAATATATAAAGAAAAACACTCCAGAAGAAATTATGTGTACATTCTTGACAGTTTTTTAAGTTACAATTTTGAACCCAACTTAAAATTAACAAAGATTGTAGCTAAAAATCTATTAACTAATATTAATTTATTTTATATGATTTATTTTATTGAAAAATTATATTAATTAACATATAATAAATAGGAGTTTATATCTGTTTTTATAACGTTGAACGAGTCAAATGATGTTTTTTTTTTCTACATTTTCTAATACGTTCTTAACTTATTAAATTAAAATGCATCTTGTAAGATTTTAAGAAAATAACATAATATATTTTGTAAATCTCATACAAAATAGTTAATTACATTACTGTTATGGATGATGCGTTGACTACAGTTGATGACGCGTTTAGTACAAATGAAATTGAAATTATTAAGGATGGTTAATTTTAATACTTAACAATTGTCCGTTTATCTAAGTTTTGAATTTCATGAAGAAAAAAAAGAATGATAATTAATGATTAAAAGTAAGGCCAATGTAGGTTAGCTCGAGACACCCCTTACCCGATAGAACACTTGAGATCGAGTCTATAGCTGGGTTGGGTTGGGTTGGGTTGAGTTGAGATTAGGATCTTTTTGTATATATATTCAAAAAATAATTAAAAGATAATAATTAAGTAATTTTCAATATAATAGTTTTGATATTAAATAAGGGTAAGTTGAAAATTTTATTTACAAAAATTACTTTTTCAATATAATTAAATATGTTTTCTTAATATGTGTGAAAAATTAAAGAAACATATATAATTGGGACGGAGAGAGTATTATTCTACATGTGACATTATTTGCATTGGTATCAATGATATGCTATTAATAACATCGAAATGTTATTTTTTTCTATTTATTATTATTATTTTAATAATTATTGTATTATTTTGAAATCGAAAGATATGTAATATTGGTGTCAAATTAAAGATCACAGTGAGAAATTTAATGCAAATTAAAAAGTAAGAGCAAATTGTAAATATATTGTCCATAAAATCATATTTTAATAGCTTAATCTTAATTCTTAATCTTAATCTTATTCTTAATATATATAAATTCTTAATTTCTTATTCTTAATCTTTATCTTTATCTTTATCTTTATTTTTATTTTTATTTTTATTTTTATATCTTTTCTTTATCTTACATAATATTAAAGGAGGAGAATTTCTCACTTATTTGACACAACTTTTTTTGATTTTTTTAAATACAATATTATATATTATATATTTCATTTATTTTCACACTGAACTTTTATTGCTTTCACACTTCAAAGATCAAAACTCAACTTTTATTGTGTTCACACTGCTACTTCCACTTAAATATTTTTATGGAGATTTTTTTTGTACTTATTTATATTTGATTATTTGTGTTTAAACCTCTCTTTTCATAATTTTTTTTTTATCTTTTAATGTTTTGAATTTTGCAAATAAGTATTTGTGTCCAGTCATACAAATTCAATGCAAAATTTTCAGTTCAAAATTATATTGAAGTTGTATCACGCATTTAATACTAAATAAATCTTATTGTATAAAATATTTTATAAATAATCTTATTTTTTTAGTTATTTAATACATCTAAAAATTTGAGCTCCTTTGTATTGCGTTCTATTAACTTAATTAGTATTTTTATAGAAAATTACATTTAATACGTAAATAATTTTTTTTCAATAATTGTGATATTTTTTTGGTATCAATCTTATGAATGAATAATTTCGTTCTGTCATAAAAATCTAATATCGACTCCTCCCGCCAATTTGACACAACGTTTTGTGATTTTTTTTATACAATATTATATATTATATATTTCATTTATTTTCACACTCAACTTTTATTGCTTTCACACTCCAAAGACCAAAACTCAACTTTTATTGTGTTCACACTGCTACTTCCACTTAAATATTTTTCTGGAGATTTTTTATTTATTTATTTATATTTGATTATTTGTGTTTAAACCTCTCTTTTCATAAATTTCTTTTTATCTTTTAATATTTTGAATTTTGCAAATAAGTATTTGTGTGCAGTCATACAAATTCAATGCAAAATTTTTCAGTTCAAAATTATATCGAAGTTGTATCACGCATCTAATACTAAATAAATCTTATTATATAAAACTTTTTATAAATAATCTTATTTTTTTTAGTTATTTAGTACATCTAAAAATTTGAGCTCCTTTGTATTGCGTTCTATTAACTTAATTAATATTTTTATAAAAAGTTACATTTAATACGTAAATAATTTTTTTGAATAATTGTGATATTTTATTGGTATCAATCTTATGGATGAATAATTTCGTTCTGTCATACAAATTTAATATCGAATTTTCATTTATATTTATATCGAATATTTAATCAATTTGTATTAAATTTTGTTTTAAATAATCATACTTTTAATTTTGTTTTAATTCATTGATAATTGAGATGATCAATATTATACTATAATTTTCATCAAAAAACAATTACGTTGTATAAAAATTACAAAAACTTATAATACCATGAATTTGATGCATCTTTGTCAATCACAATTTTAGTTTTTTTCTTTTTTTATGATTATCGAATTCGTTTCTTATACATGTTGTTTTTCATTGTCAATGATTAAAACAATAAATCTTATCTTTTATAGCATGATCTATATTATTAACTTTTTCATCTATTGTTTGATTGTTTATAGTACATGTACATTGGAGATCGTACATTTAAATATTTATTTTGCAAAGGAAATTTTTGGTGCGAGGAGAGAGTGAATAAGCATTATAAAACATATCGTAATTCGAAATTCTCATTTTGTTGTGGGGTGAACACGATTTTTAATAATATTTCAAACCAAACCATTTAAAACGGTTTGGAATTTTTCCAAGTCAAACTAAACCATTTCATTTTTAAACAAAATAAAATCAAACTATTTTTTGCGATTTGATGCGGTTTGAAACCACGGATTGCCGATGAATAAATTAGTATATTTCAAAGCGAGCTCAAAGACACATATTCTTCTAAAATTTCGAGTTGAAACTAGCTCAAAAATAGTATTAAGTTTCTAATTTAGTGCTTTGTTGTGAATCAATCTATGTTGACAAACAAACTAATTATATAGAAGTCAACTATCGTTAACTCTTATATTAAAAATTTTATTTTAAGAAAATATCTTGGATGATGATAATGAATTGTAGGAGGAAAAATTATTTCCAAATGATTGTGGATTTGAACAAATTAATCTTTGTCTCCTCAATTTTGATTTGTTAACAATAAAAAAGTATATTGTTTTTTTTTTTTTAATTGAACATTTGTCTTTATTTTTATTTTTAAAAATTTGGCGGGTTGGCTGTTATTTAAGGTGGTTTGAAATTTTTACAAACCAAACCATTTGTTGCAGTTTAATTCGATTTTGTGGTTTATTTGTTCACCCCTACTTTGTTGTATACAAGAGAAAATGAATATTTCTCTTATGGAATATCATCCTCTAATTTTGAAAGATTTGTTATATGACAGGGAGACAGGATTAAAAATTCCATTGAGAACATTCGGACATATAATATGATGTTTTCATTCACTTCTATGGGAGAATAGATAATGAGCTAAATGATGGTAGAGGGCTTCCCCTCTTCAGATTACACGATCAAAATTGTCATAAGATTGAGAGTCTATTGCCGATGACGGTTCAGCTCTACAATTTGCTCGCTTTACATTGTTGACAATGTGAATGAGGTTGAAAGCAGAAAAAGGGTCGTGAGGTACGTATTATGTATTTATTGCTTTTATATTTATATTGTTTACGGATAATTTTGTTGTGATATTCTAAAATTTAATTTATGTCTTTTAATATTCCCGGGTAGGAGTGAATCATGCGATTCTATGTTGCATGATTTAATAGTTTCTGATTCGAAGGATATGCTAGATAAATACAACAAATTGTTAAGACAATTTAGGTCGGTTTGAGAAAAGATGATTGAGGAAACACTTCAAATTTAAGACTTATACTTATTGGTTGGTGGGAAACCAATGATGGCCAATATGATTTTTCTATTGTCGATGAAATTTTCGAATTGATTGTCGGTGGATTTTGACACACTACCTGGACACATGGATATCACTATTGAGCCACGTGGTGGACCTTTGCAACAGATAAGTGAGGACACAAGTTCTTTCTAAAAAATATTGATCATACACAAGGATTTTGTAATGGAACAAGGTTGATAGTTACAAAACTTGGCGACCATGTTCTAGAAGGTCATATTTTTTCTAGCATCAATGCAAGACACAAGTTCTTTATTCCAATGTTATCGTTGAACCCTTCTGATTTTAGGATACTTATTAGATTTCACAGAAGACAATTTATATTGTTGGTGTCATATGTCATGACTATCAATAAGAGTCAGGGACAATCATTCTTGCATGTGGAACTTCTTCTTAAACGGCTGGTGCTTACACATGGATAACTTTATGTTGCGATTTCTAGGGTGACAAATCGTTTCAAATTAAAGATATTGATTTGTGATAAGAAATGAAGAACAACAAAATCAACAAACAACGTTGTGTACAAAGAAGTATTTCAGAATTTGTAGTCATATGAAATCAATAAATGATGATATTATCTCTTATTTGCGAAATTTATTTATTTTATGAAAAGGATTTATCTAATTTCATATTTAATTATCTTTATCAAAACGTTTCTTCCCGTGCATCGCACGGGTGATTAACTAGTATATATAAAAGTGGAAGTGAGGAAAGAGAGTCATTTTGAAGGAAAATTTGCATTTAATGAGTCTCTCTCTCTCTCTCTCTCCTCTATTCAATTCTACTTATATATATATATATATATATAAAGAAAAAATGAAGATTTTTGTAGAAAAATTTATTATTTATTACATATTTAATAATAGTTATAATAAATATACTATGTGTAAATGTGTTACATTGAAAATGAAAAAATTAGATTAATATATTTGAACATAAATAATGTGATATCTATGTAAATGTGTTATGTAGGAAATGAAAAAATTGGATTAATATATTTGAACATAAATAAATGTGATATAGTAAATGTGTTATATTGAAAATGAACATTTTGGATTAATATATTTGAAAATAAATAAATACATGTTATATAAATTTGTTAAGTTAGAAATGAAAATTTTGAATTAATATATATTTTAAAAATAAATAAATAAAATAAATAAAGAAAAGATAAATATTTTTGTAGGAAAATTTATTATTTATTACATATTTAGTAAGAGTTGTAATAAATGTAATATTTGTAAATGTGTTACATTGGAAATGAAAAAATTAGATTAATATATTTAAACATAAATAATGTGATATCTATGTAAATGTGTTATGTAGGAAATGAACATAAATAAATGTGATATTTATTTAAATGTGTTATGTAGGAAATAAAAAAATTGTATTAATATATTTGAACATAAGTAAATGTCATATCTATGTAAATGTGTTATATTGAAAATGAAAATTTTGGATTAATATATTTAAAAATAAATAAATACATGTTATATAAATTTGTTAAGTTATAAATGAAAATTTTGAATTAATATATTTTGAAAATAAATAAATAAAATCATTGAAATTTTACTTCCTAATATGTCAATAAATGAGTAGGTTCTTCAATAAGTATATTACAAAAATAATTAATTATTTGCTATCAACATTTTACCACCAATGATAAGTTGGTAGAAAATTTAATCCTTTTATCATTTTAACAAAAATTGGCTTGTTTAAAAAATAAGGAAAAATAAAATATATTAATTAATATATTTGATTTCAAATAAAATATATGTAAGTAACATATTAAAAAATAATGTTAATTAAAAATTATAACATATTAAAAGAAAAATATGTGATAAGGTGGGCAGATTTTCAAAGAAAAACATAAATAAAAGTCAAAAGAAATTTAATATAAAAAATTTAATTTAGTGTCAAACTTTGAATAGCACAGTACACTGTGTGTACATACAGAATTATTTATTTTAATTAGTTTTGTCTTTTTTAAAGTTTCAAACTCAATAACATGTGTTATGTAAGAACTGAAAAAATTAGATTAATATATTTTAAAATAAATAAATATATGCTATATAAATTTGTTAAGTTAGAAATATAAAAATTGAATTAGTATATTTTGAAAATAAATAAATAAAATCATTGAAATTTTACTTCCTAATATGTCAATAAATGAGTAGGTTCTTCAATACGTATGTTACAAAGATAATTAATTATTTTCTATCAACTTTTTAATCACGCATTTTTCTCTCTCCAATTTTCAGCCACTATTTTTTACCTCAAAATCATAAATAAATAAGTTTATAAATCAAACAGTATTACCAAACTGATGCTTAATCTTTTCATCATTTTGACAAAAATTGGCATGTTTAAAAAATAAGAAAAATAAAATATATTAATTAATATATTGGATTTCAAAAAAAAAATAAATGTAAGCAACACATTAAAAAATATAGTTAATCAAAAATTATATTAAAAAGGAAATATGCGATGAGATGGACAAATTTTAAGAGAAAAACTTAATTAAAAGTCAAATTAAAGAAATTTTGGATAAAAATTTTATAAGTGCCGAATTTTGAGTGGCGCGCTATACTTAGTGTACATGTATCATTTTTTATTTTGATTAGTTTTGCCTTTTTTAAAGTTTCAAATTCAACAATATTTTGTACTGAAGATTTATTTGATTTATGTTTTTTTTATATGATTATATAATCAAGATATTTTCAAAATTATGATTTGAAAATTATATATTTCGTGCATCGAACGGGTAGACAACTAGTATATATAAAAGTAGAATAGCCGTCACCAAAATATACACATAGTTTCCCGTCAATAAAATTTCTAAATTTGGAAATTTTTTACTAAAAAAAAGTATATTAAATATTTTTTAAATTATTAACTTACATATGTCATCAATTGCATTGACATCTGTACTATACTATTAATAACATCAAAATGTTATTTTTTATATTTTATTATTATTTTTTAATAATTATTGTATTATTTTGAAATCAAAAAATATGTAATATGAATGTCAAATTAAAAATCAAAGTGAGAAGTTTAAAGCAAGCAAATAAGTGAGAGAAAATTGTAAATATATTGTCCGTAAAATCATATAAAATTAAAGGTAAAGTTTTATTTTTTATTTTTCATCAATATCTAATTCATTTTAAATTATATCATTTAAGTCCTATAATATTATCTATAATTAGTTAACCAAATTCATTTTAGTTATAGATGATTAATTTCTGTTTTGATTTTTTCTCATCAAATTAAATAATAATAACTATAAGAATTTTTAAGGCAAATTCAATTAAGTTGGGTTAATATTACAAAATTCAGATTCTTCAATTCATTCATCATTTTAACATTATTTTTATTTATTTACTGATTTTGTTCATTTTTTTATTTTTCATTATAAATTTAAATAACTGAAATATGCAAAAATATATTACAGATTTTAACAATTAGTTCATATAATTTCTATTAAACAATTGATCGATTAGTAATTTCTATTAAAATTATAATGTAACAATATGAATAAACAAATTGTTAGTATGAAGAAAAAATAATCAATTAATGTAACAATATTTATTAAAATTAATGTTTATTTTTTTTAGAAAAACACTTGAAATTAATTATTAATACTTAAAAAATCAAATTATACTAAAAAACTCTATCATACACTTCTTTTTGGGAAGAATATGATGAAGAACAATAAATGAAAAGGAAAATCGTCGATCTTAAGGAGAATATGTAGGTTGATTTTTGCACATATACTGTATGACCTTATTTTGTAATTCAAAATTTTTTTAAAAAAAGAAAATTTCATTTATTGAATGTTAATTTTAGAAATGGAGTTGATATGTTCACGATACAATCTTTGAAACACTTATAAATTCATTGAATGTTTTCGCGTAAAGAGATAAAACAATTTAGCGATTTACAATTTTATTAAAATATTAAAAAATAATTATATACAGTAAAAAATGGTGAAACTTTATTTCTTAATTTTATTAGCATATATAGACAAAAGACTCACTATATATATATATATATTATTTATTTATATTGACATATAATTAAATATACATTTAATTATATTCAATTAAATGCAATGCATTTAAATATTAAAAATTATTAATCGTGCAAATGATCTCTTAAGTTTAATCCCACATTCGTGCACTATAAACCTTGAGGTTGATTTTCACTTTCGTGCATCGTTAATATTGCTTAATTTATTACATTTGTTTATATATAGGACCGCATATATTTAATTTGTTACAATTAATTTATTTTATGTAAATTAAATTATTTTGAGAGTTATTACTTCTATTCACGTTAGTTAAAAATATTTGAACGAAATTTTTTATTATTCTATACAACATATATTTGAAAAATTGCATTATTTAATTTAAATTTAACCAATTGTTTAAGTATATTTTATCTATAGCAACTTTCGTGTATCACAGGGTGTGAGCAATTACAAACTGTACAAACAATGTATTATTTAAAGAGGTTTTTCAAAATTGATGAGAATTGTAATTTATTTTTATTTTGAGTATTCGTCGACAGTTTTTATCATTAATCAAAGCAAATTATGTGTTACATTTTTTTCCTACTTTGTAATGATATTTATAATAAAATCATTTCATATTATTCTTCCGTGCAACGCACGAGTGCAATACTAGTTTTATATAAAAGTAAAATAACAATCACCAAAATACACATATAGTTTCCCGCAAATAAAATAAAAAATCTAAATTCGGAACTTTTTTGCTACAAAATAGTATATTAAATATTTTAGCAATTATTATTTTACATGTGTCATTAATTGCATTGACATCCGTGCGATGTTATTAATAACATCAAAATGTTATTTATTATTATTATTATTATTATTATTATTATTATTATTATTCTTCTTCTTCTTCTTCTTCTTTTAATAATTATTGTATTATTTTGAAATAGAAATATATGTAATATGGGTGTCAAATTAAAGATCACGGTGAGAAGTTTAATGCAAGCTAATAAGTGAGAGAAAATTGTAAATATATTATCCGTAAAATCATATAAAAAATTAAAGGTAAAGTTTTATTTTTTATTTTTCCTCAATATCTAACTTATTTTAAATTTTATCATTTAATTCCTATATTATTATTATTATTATTATTATTATTATTATTATTAGTTAACTAAATTTATTTTAGTAACAAATGATTAATTTATGTTCTTGTTTTTCTCATAAAATTAAAATAAATAATCACGATACGAATTTTTAAGGAAAATCCAATTAAGTTGGGTTAATTTTACAAATTTAAGATTTCTTCAATTAATTCATTATTTTCACATTATTTTTATTTATTTACTGATTCTGTTCATTTTTCTATTTTTTATTATAATAAATTTAAATAACTAAAATATGTAAAATATATTACAAATTTTAACAATTAGTTTATATAATTTCTATTAAACAATTGATTGATCAGTAAACTTATCTTAATCTTAACTAGTATTCACACAAGTGCGTTGCACGGAACAAAAAAAATTATAATTATTAATTAATGAATAACTAACTAAAAATATTCAATAATTAATGAAAATGTGAGAAATATATAACAAAAATAATTAAATTCATATATTAAGGAAAGAATATGAAGAAACAAAAAAACATTCAATAGCAAAATTCAATGTAAATTAAAAAAACTTCTTTAAAAATAATAATTGTGGTTCATAATTTTTAAACAATTAAGATTCATGGTCATTGCGTACAATATAATTAAAAATAAATGTGGTATAGAAATGTTTATTATATGAGAATATATGGTTAAAAAGTAGAGATTTTTTTATATCATGTATAGAATACATCATTAATAAAATATAGTTAAAAACGAATTTTACAAAATGAGATGTGAATTAATGAATGCCAAACATAATTCAAAGAATGATCACAGGAAAAAAATGTTTTCCCAAAGAATGAATAGACATAATTTTTTTATTGAACTTTATTATATCAATCATTAAAATTTAGGATATTAAAACTTTCAGATTAGATCGTACAGAACATCAATCAAAACATGAAAAGGAATTGCACGTGTATTAAATTTATTTATGAAAAATAACAATATTTTTTATTTCTTGCGTTAATGTTGCTCAACGTTACAAATAATATTTTTGTAGATATTTTTAGTAATGTCAAAATATAATAATAATAAAAAAAATTCTATTTCACAAAAGGAAATTGTATTATTTTTTTTTACATTCTTGAAAGTTACATAATTTGTTCTTGAAATCCATATAAAAATTATCCAATTGATGAATCAATGTATTATAGAATTGATTAAACAATTTGTTAGTACCAATGCACTGATTCTCGTGTAGTGGGGAATGAGTGTCAATGCAATGTTGCTGATATAATTGATATTTAATGATCTTAAGTCAAACAAATAAATGCCATATTTTGACAAAAAAAATTATGTTAGCAGTTTTGGCGGGAAAACTTGGGCCAATTATCTTGTTATTATATATAATTAAGATATATATAAAAGTAGAATAATCGTCAGCAAAATACATACATAGCCCTTGTGTATATATAAAAGAAAAATAACCGTCACCAAAATACACACATAGTTTCCCGAAAAAGAAATAAATTCTAAATTTGGAAACTTTTTGCTACAAAATAGTATATTAAATATTTTAACAATTATTATTTTACACGTGTCATTAATTGTATTGGCATTCGTGCTATGCCATTAATAACATCATAATATTATTTTTTCTATTTTATTATTATTATTCTTTTAATAATTATTCTATTTTTTTGAAATCGAAAAATATGTAATATGGGTGTCAAATTAAAGATCATGGTGAGAAATTTAATGCAAGCTAATAAGTGAGAGCAAATTATAAATATATTGTCCTTAAAATCATATAAAAAATTAAAGGTAAAGTTTTATTTTTTATTTTTTATTTTTTCCCAATATCTAATTCATTTTAAATTATATAATTTAATTCCTATAATATTATCTATAATTAGTTAACTAGATTCATCTTAGTCATAGATGATTAATTTTTTTCCTGATTTTTCTCATAAAATTAAAATAAATAATAACTTTATGAATTTTTAAGGAAAATTCAATTAAGTTGGGTTAATTTTACAACCTTAAGATTTCTTCAATTCATTCATCATTTTCACATTATTTTTATTTATTTACTGATTCTGTTCATTTTTCTATTTTTTATGACAAATTTAAATAACTAAAATATGCAAAAATATATTACAGATTTTAACAATTAGTTCATATAATTTCTATTAAACAATTGATCGATCGGTAATTTTTACTAAAATAATAATATAACAATATGAATAAAGAAATTGTGATCAATTAAATGATTATTTTTTTAGTAAAACACTTGAAATTAATAATTATTGCTTAAAAAATAAAATTATACCAAAAAATTCTATCATACACCTCTTTTTGGATGAATATGATGAAAAACGTATAATATATGAAAAAAAAAAAACGTCGATCTTAAGGAGAATATGTAAGTTGAAGTTTTTACATGTATTGTTTGGGCTTAATTTTGTAATTCAAAAGTTTTTTTGAAAAAGAAAATTTCATTTATTGAACATTAATTTCAGAAATGAAGTTGATATGTTCACGGTACAATCTCTAAAACACTAATATATTTCTTAACTTCTACATTTGACTCTCGTATTTAACATACTTTTCAATTTCATTTAAAAACACCAATCACAATAATTAGAAAATAAGTAAACAAAATATTTGAATTTAACAAATAAAACTTAATTTACTAAAATAAGTAGTCAAAATAATAATTTGAAAATCTCGCAATTATTATGATATGACAACTGAGTAATGTTAGTGATTACGAAATTATATCGAAAAACTTTTACCCTATAATCTTCAGAAATTTATTAAAACTAAAAATTATTAAAAATTATTAATCATTCTATTGATATTATTAACTAAAAAGAAATCAAAACATTAATTATTTAATATTAATCTTCGTTCAAAAAAATTTCTATAAATTATTTATAAGCAGGGCATTTTTTCAACCACATATATTTCAAAAAATATGATTTTCAATATTAAAGATAACAAATGATCTGACTATTAATAATTAAAGCACAATTTTTATATTGATGGCTACACATAGATTTTATAATATTAAGAACAAAAAAATAAAAAATAATAATTAAATGATAATTTTAATATTGATAACTAAAAATATTAATTGAACTCATTCACTATTAGTGTTAATAATAAAATAAAAATTGATTAAAATAAATGCGTTCATATTTATCCAAATTTTGCATTCACATTGACATACATCTATTTTGCATTCACGCTAATTAATTTACAGATAATAAAGATAAAGATGTTTAATTTTCTGGAAACTTACTATTTATAAAACAAAAGTTGAGCGAAAAAAGTTTCAAAACATATTTTTGAGAAGTGTCTTACTTTTATAATATGCAGTAAGTATGATGATTTTCAATCACTTATCTTTTCATAAAATGATTTTATAAATAAATCCATTTTTTTAGCTTTAATTATATATATATTCTCCCCGAAATAGAAAAATCATTCTTCCCAAAACCAACGGGGCTCGTTTATCTTCCCAAACTCTAGAATTAGGGAATGAATCAATCAATGAAATTTAAATGGGGGCGGTGAGTCAACCACCTCATTAAAACTTTAATTTTTTTTTTTTTTTTTTCCTAAAGTACTAAATATTTTAATATTTTTTTTTTTTAAAAAAAAGATATGATTATAAAATGCATCACTACAATTTGATTAGTTAAAATTTGACCCTAATGAATTGAATTTCCGACTTCGCCCAATTAAAAGTAGTTATTACCAACACCAACACCAACACCACCGCCAAAGCAATACTTATAAAATCGAGTTGGTTATATATTCCATCATTACTGATTAAATTTTATTAAACAAGAGTAACTAATATACACTTGATAAAGGTCTTATATTTTAAACACATGCATTATCACAAGCACATGTATACAAATATATTATTATATAAGCATGTGTATTTGATGAGTTTGTTTATAAACAAATTTATAAATAACATATTTTCAAATTATTTTTTAACTACATATTTTACCAAAAAAATAAAAAATATATATTTATAACCAAAAATAGAGGAAAAAGAGAGTCTTCAAACAAAGCTTCGTCTATTAAAATATTATTAATTAAGACCCCTTTAGTATAGCGATGACAAAAAAATTCGATATTTTTCAAAAAACTCCCGATCTGATATGTTTCGATCTGAAAAACTCTCGATCCGTGTATCAACTGATTGGATTTGGATCGGGGGTGATCCCTTCCGATCCGCGATCCGGTTTATTTTTAAAAAATTAAAACAAAAATTTGTAAAAAAATTAATTATTAAATCTAAAATATATAATCTTTAATTGATTATTGTACAAAATTTCTAATTCTCTATATATGTATTGTTTTGTTGTATGAATTATACATTATAGTAGTTATTTTATGAATTATGTATTGACTTATTTGTCGTTAACGAAAATAGATAACGAGAATTTCTTAATGTTTGTTCCAATCTGATTTGATCTGAACTCGTCCCTATCTGAAATTTTTACTGTTTAACGGTCCTGATCCGCTCCGTTGCCTCACTACTTTAGCATGACTTCTAAAAAGCCAAAAGAAGCCTTTAAGATCCAAAAGCTTTTATTTATTTATTTTTTTGATATGATTAATTTTATGAAGAAATACACAACACACCTCTTAAATATAAAAGTTTCAAAATTTACAAAACATAGATCTTTTCTAAAATTACAGGAATATAATAGTATATTTGACTAAATTTAAATCACTTCACTCCACAAATTTTCTTTCAATTAATTAATAACCGTTGATCACGCTGATCAATCTATATCCATCATTCCAACACATATCCAGATTGTAAGTGTCACGACCCATCCCAAATTATTCTATTAAATTCGAAACATGATGTGTGCCGATGGTAGGTGTCAACTAGATTTGAACTCATCACCAGGGTAATATTGACTTTTCTTTTCTTTCAAAATCTCCTTCTAAGAAAATTTGACACATCATGAGTTCCTAAGAATCTTGACAGTGTCTCCTATAGTATTAACATAATCAACCTGTAATACAATGACAGATCCTCCAGCAACCACGTATAAATAACTATAGTGCTTCCCAAATTCTTCCAAGCATGACAATTGATATAATAGAATAAACATAATTCTTAATCGACTCCTCTTCTATATACAACCCAAATACATATAAAGCTATGAAAATACGGTAAACCCATAAGCTCAGATACTCAATCAAATAAATCATACGATTTAACTATGTTTTGTGGCATGACTCGGCAAATCAACAAACTCCAAATACTTCTTAACTCAAATTCACCTGCATCCTATAAGAAAATATAGGAAAAAAATATGAGTTTGTAACTCAATGAGTGGAAATTCGGAAATAAGTATAATTTTCCCATATTTACTAAAAAATCTTATTTATTCTGCATTTTCAGGAAATTCTAAATTTTGATAATTACTTTTAAGACTGAATATGCTGGAATCATAAAATCCTTTATTCTAAATGCGCATAGGTAAAGCATAAGGAATATGTGAAATCTTATTTCATGAAAAATTAGAATAAATTGTCATTTAATCATACTATATATTGAAATCTATATTCTGTAAATTGGATTAACTAAATTCTGTTATTTGAAATCAGGTATCACTGAAGTAATATTGAAAACCACACCAAAATATACCAAATGAACAACCTTATTCATGTACAGAGTGATCTCATATACAAGGTAAGAACCATTCAAATATGATAAGCTGATAATCTAATAATCTATGTCATATGCGCATAGACTACCCTAAAGGCTAAAACACCCTAGTACACGGCCCAAATCCTATATGTGCACAAGACTGGGTCTTAAAGATCTCAGATAAATTGGTCATACACTATATAAACACATTCTTACTAGTGCATAGCCGGTAAAATCACCATATCAGGTCATACACTGTAGAAATAAATTCTCATCAGTATAGAGGGTAAAGTCACCTGGGTACTTTCTGGTGGTTTTAAAATAATTCATTGAGATACATAAAATTTATATATTATACCAATGAAATGATTTAACTAAAATGAACTTGAACCTTAAAAGGATTTCTTAAAAAAATAATTTTATTCTAAAATTTATACTTTTCTAGCTCAATTTGAAAATAAGTAATTTTAACTTAGATGATATAATTTAAACAATATATAATAATTAAAAATTTCACATAAGTCTTAGAAACTGAATAAGTCTTCTAAAAAAAAAGTTTTCCACTAACAAAGTTAGGAATTGTAAGCTAGGTTGGATGATAGGCGGTCCTACTTCAACGTCACCTCCTGAAATAAAGATAAGATGTTGGATCAACTTTAGCCATAAGAAATCTTTACAAAATCTTTCCCAACTTGTTTTTAGGAACTCTACAAGTCAATAAATATTCATTTTCTTAACTCCCCATTTGTATTCAAATGTAAAAATCTTAAGATTTCCATATCCATGAACAATTTGAAATTAATTGATAACTTAACTCGAGCCAATTTCTCTTATTCTTTTGAAATACTATGACTTCCCTCTTCTAATATCGCATTAAAGTAATCTTTTAGAGGTAATCCATTTCCTATTTTCCTTAAAATCAAAGATGATACACATGTACAAAAAATACCCTTCTCCAATAACTTAAAAATTAGCCAATAGCTTAACATAATCACATAATGAACTAGACATACCAAAAGTTCATCATATCCAACATTTATAAGCTAAAGTATACTTAAAATAACAAAACTTTATTAAAATCTTAAATTTAAGTCACAAGTTGAAAACCTTAGAATTCCTTCCAATTCTTTCATCACTAAACTCAATTAAATAGCTCAAATTACTTAAATATTGCTTAAGTCAACAAGCAAACACCCTAAATTCAAACAAATTCTCAAACTTTTTCAATGAAAATAAATTCTATGATTAATTGTAAACTAGAAGAATAGAACTCAAACTTAGCAAAAGACCCAATTCTTCTTCCTATTTTTTTCCTTCCCTTTTCTTCCTTTTCGTTCTCTCCCTTTTTCTTTTTCCTTTCTCTTTTGTTTCATATCGGTCTCAGAAAATTGGTGGGGGGATTAGGTTTTGTTTCAATTGAGAAATAGAGATAAAGTAATAGGGAATTTGTAATTTAGGTCCTCAAGAATAATTTGCAAGATAAGTCCCCAACTTTTTCAATGAAAATCTATTCAACCTTGACTTTAAATTAAATTAATGATAAAATGCCATTAAAATCTCAATAATTCAAATTGGTCCAAACTTGACTTTGACTTAGTCAAATAAGATGTTGACTTTGACAAAGAAGATGAATTTTGACTCATTGAGAGTGGTAGTTACAGTAAGAATGAAAAATTTGTTGTAATTTTATCCCCTAAATTTCGGCCCTAAACGTTATTCAAAAAAATGAATCTTCAATCTATATCACTCTTTATTCCAGTCCAATATCTATATCGCCCCTGATTTTCACTCAAGATTCGAAGCCTCAAGATAATTCTTTTCTATCTACGACCTGATTTGTAAAGATCTGTTATAGTTATTATTCACAATTAATCATAGAATTTATTCTCTACAAAAGTTTGATCTGTACTTTTCTGTACATAAATCATCCTATTAACGAGTCTTTCAAACGATTAAATGTTCAAGATCAAGCTTCATACCTTTTGTTATGGAAATCCCTAGATAAACTACAAGTACGGACTCCGACAAAAAGAACAAGTCACATCATTGCTATAATCATATATGTTTCCACTCATTACATTACCACATAATGTTGCTACATTTGGTGTATGAGCATATTGACATTTTGTTCTGCAAACTGCAAATGCATGGATATAGTTAATTTCTATGCTTATAGAGGTTGTCATATGAAGTGTATGTACACTATATATCATAACGATAGGTTTTAGAACTCATATGTTTAATCACAATTTATGTTGCATGGAAAGTCATTCAGCGTGTTCTGTATTGTATTATGTTCGGAATTTTTTTTATATTTACGTCACATGGAATGTCATGCATTGTGTTCTGTATTGTCATATGAAGTGCATGTACACTATATATCATATTGATTTTTTATACCCCAAAATGGCTTCTAGATTGATATGTCACAATGATATATGGATATTGTCCAGTTATATATTAGCCTTGGAATTTGGAAAGTATAAATCCACCCTTGCATATGTAACACACAAATGAAGGAAAGGGTTCAAGTTCATGATACACATTATTGATGCATCACATTTTTTTTTTTCATTTTTTTTTTTTCATTTTGACTCATCTACCTCTTGTTTGAAAAAAATAAAAATAAAAATCGAATTGCATGTGAGAAATTTTTGGAATTGATTATTTATTGATTCACTAAATCTAATCATAATATATTCTAGAATATAATTGGAATGGAATATTTAGAAAAATGATATAAGCGGGAATCGTAGCTGCATGCTAGCTTGGATTTTGGAAGGCCATTATCCATTGATTAGTTATCATGCTATAAGATAAATTTCTTATTAATGGAAAAATTTAAACATACGTAACACTACTGGTAATATCTATTTTATCTAACAAACAATATATTTCAATATATATGTTGATGCACAATCTAACGTGGATAACAGGTGATGATGTATGACATGATGTGGCCTGCTGATATGCACGACTTGGCTAAAAGAATGAACATGATGGAATTTTTTACATTATATAAACGACCTGATGATACATAGAGTGTAAGACTTGATTTCCAGCTATGTGCTCAACCTTAAAAGTTAAGCAGCTGCTCCTCAGACCTGACACCAAAGCGGATAAACTAGTTAAAAGCCAACTACTTCAATGTAACTTAGCTTGTTTGGTAGTGATAAATTTTTCAAAATTTTCCTCATATTCATTTTCAACTGCATATTTCTATGGGACCCATCACTTTTTACCATTTTTAATCATTTTCAACCACACATTTTCCCAAAAACTCAAAATTCATCAAAAAACTCCTACATCAAACATGTTCTTAATTACTTTAGTTAGAAGTTTAGTTGGTCAGTTATGACAACTTGTACCTCTAAAAAGAAGATGTAATCAGCCAACTCACCCCTTCTCCTGTAAATAGAAGGGGTTAGGGCTCATTTTGAGAATCCTAACTTAGCAATTTTAAGCTAGAAACTCTCAGTACAAGTAATTTTACATGGAGCCTTGATCAAGCATGATTTTGGGTCCACCACTTACAGTCATTGTGTTTCATTGTAAAACAAACATTCACCTATTTTCTTGCTGACTTAGAATACTTATATTTCAACTGTTAATAATTGGCGCTAGAAGGAAGGTCGTTTGTGATAAAAAGTAGTCCACCCAACCAGTTATTTCAAAATATGTCGTTCACAATTCTCATAAAAAATGGATCACGATAGCTCAGGAAGCAATCACGGGAATAAACTGCAAGAGCTAACACAAGCGATGGGGAGAATTCAACAAACACTACTTCAGGCACATCAAAAATAGAACCGAGGCTAAGAGGTGGAATCGTACTATCATATCCCTGACGATAGACCACAAGTCCAAAGGAATCCTATCTATGCACCCGATAGACCTGCTGGATCTAAAAGACCAACGGAAGGGAGTAGACCTACATCTTCACACCGGAAGTCACCCAAGAGAATAAGTAGTGTCTTTAGTAGGTTGGGCCCAAGTTCATTTTCCCTAGTCCGGAAAGGCATAATGTTAAAGCATAACTAAGGGAAAGTAATGTTCGATAAACAAGAAAGGTCAGAATGGAGTCCATATCAAGGACCAACCAAGTCAAGAGAGACCTTCCAGAATCCTTGCAAGGAAGCAATAACTCTCCATCTGGAAAATCTAAGTCTTGGAGGTCAAGTTAAGGACTTGGATGAGTTGGAGTTGTTTAGGAATGAGCCTCACAATGATCATTCACCATTTAGGTTTTCACCATTTTTAAAGGAGATCCTAAACGAGATCTTGCAAGCAAGATAAAGATGCCTGAAGTACCCAGTTATGACGAGATCACAGACTCAGTAGCTCACTTGGACCACTACACTTCTTGGATGGAATTGAAAGGAGTAAACGATGCCATTATGTGCAGGACATTCCCTCTAACTCTCGGGGATAGAGCTTAGAGATAGTTTCGAACTCTTTCAGATCATTCTATAACTAATTGGGAAGACCTTTCCTCTCAGTTCCTGTAAAATTTCATGGTAGCAAATACGACGACAACTCCCAAAGAACAAATCATAACTATCAAACAAGGAAGAACTAAATCTTTGAAGAGTTATCTGGACTAGTTTAATCGTCAAATAATGGATACATACAAGGTGTTAGATGATGCAATCCTCATGGTAGTAACATTAGGCCTTTGGCCTGATTCAAGGTTCTGGTGGTCAATAAACGAAGAGGAACCCAAGAATTTACTTCAATTCCTGACAAGGGCTGATAGAGCTATTGGAGTCGAAGAGGCTAAGCCGAACAAAAATGAAGAAAATGGTGAGGCAGAAGACCTGGAAAAGAAGAGGGGCAAAGAAAAGTAGATCCCAAGGAATGACAAGGCCACTCCAGAGAAAAAGAGTGATTTTCGGGGACCTAATCATCATTGACCTCATCAGACAACTCCCACCAGTTCACCTCCTCAACGCAAGATAAGAAATCATGTTCATGAACATTAAGGACTAGAACCTTTTGTTAAGACCAAGACCTTTGATGTAATACCGCATTTCGATTTACATGCTTTCTTGATTGTCACGTAAAGTTTATATTAATATCATTATAAATGATTTAACTAATATTATGGTTATTATGGTTTTATTTGAATTATTTTGCAGTGGAAGGACTGGATGCCATCTCGATCAATGTACTAATTAAAAGTTTATAAATTGTTATTTTAACAGTTTACGTGCAATTTTATGTGATTAATTAAATTTATTGCCTAGGCATGCTAATTTCTATTTTTATTGTGTTAAATTGAAACTTGGGGGAAACTTTAGTGTCATTTGGAAAACAAATGGAACTTAGGGGATTGAATATGCAAAGGAGGGGACTTGAGGGACCAATTTGCAAATTTGAAAAGATTAAAATTAAACCTAAAATCTAAACCCTCATTTTTCCTCTCCCTCACTCACGCAACTCTCGGTCTCTCCCTCTCTTCGCGACTCCCTCTCCGTCTCTCTCGGCCCGCTCTCCCTCTCTCTCGGCTCTCACCACCGTAGCCATCACCGCCGCCACCACCGGTAATAAGTCCCTTTCCCCTCTTCCCCCCTTCCTCTTCGCGACACACACACACACGAACCACGCACACACGCACTCGGTTCCACGCAATTTCACACACACACACACCCATAAATTGATATACACATGTATATATATATAAGTCCTATGTGAATAACGTATGTATGCTCCATATATGTATACTTTCAGAATTTGGGAAAATCTCAGATTTCAGTTTTTGTTGAATTTCGAATTTTACTTGAAATTAGGGATTTAATAGTGTTATGTGTGTGAGTATTGATGTATAGGAATATGTATATTGTTGTGTGTGTATAGGTATATGTAAATATATATATATATATCTTGAAATTTTGGTGTGGGCATATGTATATATTCAAATTTTGGCTATAAAGATAAAATTTTCAGACTTGAGTCACATGAAAGTATATGTTTTGGGAATTTGAAAGTATGAAAGGAAATTCTTTAGTTTTATGTGCTCTAGTCTCGATATAAGATCACATGTGAGTTAAATTGAAGTTTTAATTGCAGTTAATGTTTGATTGAGTATTAAAATGAATGACGAATTTAATTGTCAACTAAAAGTCATATGTATTGACGAATGTGAATAATTAGGGATTTTGGTACATTGACGTCACGGGCATCCGAGACTTTTCCACTTGCAAGTTCAGAATGGTAAATACTAAGGATTTCATGTAAGTAAACTTCCCCCTATTTTCATAGAAGTTGAATGTAAATGTGAAAGTTATGTGTAAATGACTGTCGTGCAACTTACTTGCTTTGATGAATTGCATTTACATTATGAAAGCATATGTTATTGAGAAGAATGTTTAAGCATGCACATTATCATGTCATTGCATCATCAAGCATGCATTGACATCGAAATTTGGAAGTCAAATGTTTTAAATGAAAGAAATGTGTCAAAGTGCAAGTTTGTTCAAAAGTTATGTATCCCAAGTTTTTAAAGAATGAATGGGTGTGCTTCTAGTTCATGAAAGATGCGAGTGGGAAATGGGGCGCGGGGGACCGGCGTACCCGAATGTAATGAACCGCTTTGCGGTGGGAAAGTGAATGTTACACCGCTTCGCGGTGGGAAAGTGAATGTTAAACCGCTTTGCGGTGGAAATGCGCATGTTAATCTGGTTCCAAATAAGTAATTGCCCACTGTATTCTGATTGACTAGAAGTTACATCAAGTGAGCTCACGATGGAAATGAAGTGAAAGTTTTGAAATGTAAAGTGAAAGTTTTGAAATGTTGAATGTTCTGGAAAGTAAAGAAAAAGGGGATACATATATGGAATTTTTAAAGCATTCATGTCATAAGCATGCATTCATGCATACAGTTTACTTACTGAGCTTTAGCTCACCCCAATCCCTCCCCAACATTTCAGGTGATGAAAGTTAGATGACCAGAGGGGAGCACTTGGCGGCTGACTAAGACAGTACCCGCTGTCGTCATTATTTAATAAAGTTAAATT
This sequence comes from Ligustrum vulgare, assembly GCA_963555705.1. Taxonomy (NCBI): domain Eukaryota; kingdom Viridiplantae; phylum Streptophyta; class Magnoliopsida; order Lamiales; family Oleaceae; genus Ligustrum; species Ligustrum vulgare. The sequence goes on from OY743183.1 coordinate 53,695,677, forward strand.
TATTTCTTCATTCACTATTATTGATAATGGTTTGGTTGAAGTTATTTTGATTAAGTATGGAACGTATTAGAGGTTAAATTACCTCTTATTTCATTTTTCAATACTTGTTGATATTTTGGAAAAATCTTATGATTGAGGAGTTTGGGAAATGCATGAATTGGTTTTGGCGATAATGAATGTGATTGAGATGTGATGGATGTTTTAAATTTTTAAATGGTTTTTGATGTCCCTCTACAGGTTGGCTATGTCCAATTTATAGAGGAGACTCTGCCGAAATTTTGCAAAAATTTTATAATAGATAAATGAACATTTTAGTCGTGTAAATGATTTAATTCCGCGTTTAATGTGAATGAAAACAACGCAAAGGGGGTCTTACAACCTCATGCGGACGGCCTGATCATAACTACCCCCATTTCAGGGATGAAGATTCACAAGACCTTAGTAGATAACAGAAGCACTGTTAACGTCTTGTATTGGATGGCCTACATTCAAATGGGATTGGATGAGCATCATCTTCGACCATATTGATAATTTGTTGTTGGTTGAGGAAGTTTATATTTGACAAAAATCCTCACAATGAGTGTTCTGTAAATCAGCCGAAAAGTTGATTTTTAAGGATCAAGGAATACATCCATTTGAGCTAAATATATTATTGGAATTATAAAGCATTACAGTTAAAATTGAACTCCCAAAATCGTGAAACAAATGACCCAATTGGATTGCGAAATAACCTTACTATATATAAAAGATTGAATATGCAATTGACACTATTCATCAAATTCAATTACAATATGTTAGCTGGATCGCAAGTGCACGAGTCGCGCAAAAAGCCCATTAGTTGGCCCAGTCGGACAACCATGCGACCGCACGGTACAAATTGGGGCGACAGCACGGTTATAACAATTTCGAATTTGTTCTTTTTTTATGCGGTCATGCAAGAGCATGGATTTTACACCATGCTACCGCACAGTTATAAATTTTCCATGCAATTTTCTTTTTTCATTTGCTACAATTTGGTCCTCAAACTTTTGATTTCACCCAATTTGATTCTTTCTTTCAATTTTCTTCTAATTGGCCATTTGATCTACTTCATCAACTCTTAATTTTCACGCTTCGACACTTTTATCATCCAATTACTTGATTTTGACTTCAATTCCTTTACTTTCTCGACTTTTGGGTTATTCTTGAAATATAAACAAAAAACAACGAAATAAATAGAAAATATTCTTGAACAAACAATTAAAATCCTACTTTTAGGATATAAATAAGTTTATAAAATACACTTCTCAACACCCCCAAACTAGAACTATTGTTCGTCATCGAACAAAAATAAAACTAAACTATAAAAATACAAATACAAATACAAATAAAAAAATATGTTTTTGTTTTTATCAACTTATTTACCTTGTGCTTCAACAATCCAAATTGTCGATTCACCTTAGAGAAGAAATATGAGCAACAAAAATTATTTTCATTCATCCGATGCTCAACTTTATTTTGTGTGTGTGAATAGTCAAAAATCGAATGCAAACTCATGTAAAAATATATTTGATAATGTGTGACTAGTCATGCAGAAATAAGCCTGAATCCCATGTGGTCAAAAATGATTTCTTTTTATTTTTCTTACGCTCTCATGGATGATCACAACCTTACTGTTTTTCTCTCATATCCCGATGTCTTTCCTATTGATGTGGTTTCTAAACATTATAAATTGCATTTTTCCACATAAGACAGTTATGATTTGACAAGTATGCAAGAAAGACCAAGAATAATTAACAAAACGTTAGGAATTTCAATCAACAAAGCTTATACCATTTTCATTCAATTTTTCTTTTATTTGGACGACTTTTTCTTTTAATGTCCTTATTTTTTACCATCTCTGTGCAATAATTTTCATACTTGCTTTCTATATGACCCATGTAGCGAGCTTTAGGTTGGCAGCTCCCAACTCAGTTGAGCTTAGGGTACCAGTTGAAGTTTTGACTTGAATGCTTGGTTGGATGAAATGACCCTTTACCTTTTTTTTCCCCATATTTGGCTTGAAGTGTCCCATGATAATATGTTCCTTGCAAACAAGAATTAATGATCATTAGAAGTATAAATATTACATAAGAACTAAAGTAAAACAACAAAACACAACACACCCAAACTAGAACTTAGAAAAATTTTGAATTTTTTTTGAAAAGTGGTCAATCACTGACTTTCAGCCCTTGAAATCGACTTGAAAAAGTGAAAACTTCCCGAGACATGTCCTGGGCATGTGAAAGTACATAACGTGGTCTACAGCATATCAAAAATTCATCACATTTGGAGTTCATATGGGTTATGAAAAGATGCGACAAAGTAGGTACAGCGAAACTGAAAATGTGGGTTGTGGTGCATTGGTGCTTGCAATGACCTTGCAATGAGGTGCTATGTAGTGCAATGATGTTCAAGTTGAGTTTCATACCTTAAATCAATTTAAATAATGATCGAATGATGCACAAATGATGTATAACATGTGGTGAAGGTGATCATCCAAAAAGATATGCAAAAACTCAACAAAAACCTCATTGAAACATTTTATCAAACACTTTGTATGCATATGAAGAAATCAAGGAATTGTATAGATTTGGAATGTTGAATTGAGCCAAAAATTTTCACCTATAAATGCATAATTCAATATCTCCAATCCTAGTCTAATCTCATCTCCATTTATTCACAATCCACAAATCACAAAAAATTACGAAGAACATCCATATTATGCATGATTATATGAAATGGTGGAAAAGTACATACCTTTAAATGTTTTTGAAGTGAAGTAAGGCATGACTATGAGTTAAAATGATGTGCAACTATAGATGAATAGTTGGGAACTTATTATTGGATGATTTAGGGGAAGAAAACCGAGTTAAAAGTGGTAAAAATGAAAGTTTTGGCAAAATATATACATTCTGCCGTTTCTGCTCAATAAAATATTGTGCGACTGCACGATTCACCCATCGTGCGACCGCACAGTTCTCTTGGACAGTGCCTTGAATTTTTCAAATTATGAGTTTTGGACCCCGTTTTGGACCCCTAAACGCCTTCCAATGCACGTGACCAACTTCTAAACTATATGTAAATGTCCTAAGCTACGTGATCAAGTGGAAGATTGTGAAGAAAAACAACAAAACAAATAGAAAACAAGTAAATCCTAAAAATGCTAAAACAATCAAAAATAGGTGCAATGAATTTTCCAATGCCACTAACATGTCAAAATATGATTATAAGCATGCAAGTGATCCTAAGATGCAATGTATAGCATCAAAACAACAATAATGCAAATAGATAACTCAAAAGCAATAAATAGAGAAACTAAGGAAAGAGAGTTTGAAGGGTTGTGTTGCCTCCCAACAAGTGCTTAATTTATAATCTAGAGCTAGATTTTTTAGCAGAATTTTATCATGAGTATCTAAAGAAAGCTTTTGAAGCTCTTCCCATCTTCCTTCGTTTGACTTTGTTCCACTCTTCATTTGATCTCCAAGCTTCTGGCTTGCCACTTCCAATATCATGAGATTTTCCTATTCCATCTAATTCAAACTCAACCGAATAGACTTGCTCCTCCTTAAATGGTTTAATCACAAAATCTATCATATTACAATCAATGAAGTTGAGATAATGTGTTTCAATCACTTCCACATTAATGTCCAATTTTCCATGTGATTCTTGTGTGATTAACTTGTTAATCTCCTTAAACTCATCTCCTTTAGTATAGTGGTGAGTATTCCCGCCTGTCACGCGGGTGACCTAGGTTCGATCTCTGGTAACGACGCCAAAAACTTGTTAGCTGAACCGCAAGTGCACGGGTCGAGCAAAAATCCCATCAGCTGGCCAAGCCGGACAACCATGCGACCGCAGGGTACAAATTGGCACGAAAACAGGGTTATAACAATTTCGACTCTTTTTCTTTTTTATGCGGTCATGCGATAGCATGGATTTTACACCATGTGACCGCACGGTTATAAATTTTTCATGCAATTTTCTTTTTTCATTTGCTACAATTTGGTCCTCAAACTTTTGATTTCTCCCAATTTGATTTTTCTTTCAATTTTCTTCTAATTGGTCCTTTGATCTACTTCATCAACTCTTAATTTTCACACTTTGACACTTTTATCATCCAATTGCTTGATTCTGACTTCAATTCCTTTACTTTCTCGACTTTTGGGTTATTCCTGAAATATAAACAAATAACAACGAAATAAATAGCAAAAATTCTTGAACAAACAATTAAAATCCTTCTTTTAAGATAGAAATAAGTGTATAAGATACACTTATCACAATAAATTGGTACTATTCATCCAATCCAATTGCAATTAAACACTATTAATCCAATTTAGGCACTATTCCAGTTGCAATTAAACACTAGTCATCCAATTTAGGCACTGTTCATCCAATTAAACACTATATGTGGACAACAATTGGATGCACTATTATTCATCAAATTGCAATTAAATATTATTCATCCTATTTATGCACTATTCTAATTGCAATTAAACACTATTAATTCAATTTACGCACAATTGCAAGTAAAAACTATTCATCCAATTAAACATTATGCGAATAACAATTAGATGCACTATTAATCCAATTAAACAATATGCGGGAAAATTGCTCGAATTTTTCATCAATTTAGGCATTATTCATCCAATTAAATTTAGGCACTATTCATCCAATTAAACATTATGTGGGCAACAATTGGATTTAATACACTATTCGGTCACCTGTCCAAATATTACCTTGGACATCTTTATGGAGACCTTCTTATGTTTCTATTTTTATCATTTTGTGTTACTTATTTTTTCTGTAAAATTAATTATGAGAGTTCAAATAAAGTCGCGATAGCAATATTTTAATATTTGATGTGAAGTTTTCGTACAATAATTTGTTACATTATTTTTGAATTACTAAATTGTAGCAAAGATTTTAGTCATTTAAAATGATCCATTAGCAATGTATTTAATCTTTCGTTTTCCTTTTTGGTTTGCCCAAAATTATAGATTATTTCCTTATTGAGATTATATTAATGTCTTTTAATATACTCTTATTTAATATGTATTGTTATCAACAATATGAACAACTTATTATTTAGTGTAGGGGTATATTAGATAAAATGTAAGCAAATTTATAGTTTAAATATATAATAATTATGTTTTCTTAATCCAGGTAAAAATACAAATGAGTCTATCTTTATGGGAAAAATGAGTATCAAATAAGAAATTATTATTCGAAACTTCTCTAATAGGAAAGTATTGACAATATGAGTGCAATGCACGCACCAAAACTACTCTTAATTAAAGAATTGATGCTCCAATTGAAAATCATACAAAAACATAATTATTATCTAATTTCTCGCTACAATTTCTAATTGGAATTTTTTGAATTTGCAAAAATGTTTTGGAAATGTAATTAATAACCGTAATATTCGTTGTACTTTATGCAAATCTCAGTTACAGAATGATGATGGGAGAAAAAATAAGGGTGTGGAATTTATGATTTTATTTTATACTTTATGCAGTATTTCTAAACATATTTTTGAAGACACTTGCTCACTATGGGCACTCCTATGGGCAATATATAATTTCCTTTCTAAAAGTATGACAGCCCAACAGTTGACCCGTATTTCACGTGATATTATTTGCAAGTTGTAATTAATATTGTAGCTGGTGACTCATGCAAACCCATATAGTTTGAATTCATATGTGAATTTAATTATGATCACACTTTTTTAAATATGTATACTAGTTTGGTGCGTGACGCACATTATCAGTATTTTTCTATTAGAGAAGTTTCGAATAATGATTTCTTATTTGATACTCTTTCTTCCCATAAAGATAGATTCATTTCTATTTTTACACTGATTAAGAAAACATAATTATTATATGGTAGAACTATAAATTTACTTACATTTTATTTAATATATCCTTACATTAAATAATAAGTAGTTTATATGTGTTGATAACAATGTATATTAAATAAGAGTATATTAAAAAATTAAAATATTAATATAATCTCAATAAGAAAAGCAACCTATAATTTGTGACAAATAAAAAATGAAAAAAAATATTAATGAAAGATGAAATACATTGCTAATTGATAATTTTAAATGACTAAAATTTATGCTACAGTTTAATAATTCGAAAATAATGTAACAAAGTATCTGCGAAAGTTTCACATCAATATTAAGATATTGCTATTATAACTTTATTTGAACCCTCATAATTAACTTAACGAAAAAAATAAGTAACACAAAATGATAAAAATAGGAACATGAGAAGGTCTCCATAAAAATATCCAAAAGTAATCTTTGGACAAGTAACCGAATGGTGCATTAAATTCAATCGTTGGCTACATAATATTTAATTAGATGAATATTGTCTAAGTTTAATTGGATGAATATTGCCTAAATTTATGAGAAATTCGAGCAATTTGCCCGCATAGTATTTAGTTGGACGAATAGTGCATCCAATTATTGCATGCATAGTGTTTAATTGGATGAATAATATCTTAATTGATGAAAAATTTGGACAATTTGTCAGCATAGTATTTAATTGGATGAATAATGCATTCAATTGTTGTCCGCGTAGTGCCAAATTGGATGAATAATGCATAAAGTGGATGAATAGTATTTAGTTACAATTGGAATAATGCCTAAATTGGATGAATAATATTTAATTGCAATTAGATGAAAAATGTCAATTGCATCTTCAATCTTTTATATATAATAAGATAAAATAAGATTTTTTTATTTTGTTTGCAGTCAGTCAAACCACTAGTTCCTTATCATTTTACAGCCCACGTCCCTAGTAATTTGCTTCCATGTTTTAAGGGACTCTGAATAAATATTATAATTGAAAACAAAAAATGAAAGATACTTAAAAATAGAGATGTCTTGAAGGTGTATCTCATTAACAGGATTGTCCAAAACTTTATTACAACCGGATTTATTATTGTTATGTGAAATTTTAACCTGACATGTATTTGAGATCTAATTTTTAAATCTCATATTATACAGTAATTAGCTGTGTAATTTCAAGTGATTATAACGAGTCTCTATACATTCGATTTTCTGTATTTTATCTCTTTATGAAGAAAGACAGACAGAAGTAGGATTGGAGAGAAACTTACTACACTTCCTTTCTTGCCAAAACATACGACATAAGATTACTTCTGTTACTACTGTACTATACAATCATTTAAAAAACTCACAAAATACAAGCAGAAATGGGCAGAAGTCACGCTTCCAATGGTGATGGTGATGACACGGTTGGGAAAGTTATAACATGCAAAGGTAAGAAAAGTATCCATTTCTTGCTGTATATATACAACAATTAGTTGGGTTAAAATTATTATGTTCTTCGTTAATCGTTGCTTGCAGCTGCTGTTTCATATGGTCCGGAGACCCCCTTTGTTATGGAAGAGATCTTGGTGGATCCTCCTCAGAAAATGGAAGTCCGAATCAAGATACTCTTCACTTCAATTTGTCACACCGATCTTAGCGCTTGGCAAGGCGAGGTGATTAATATATATGATGTGATTTTCATCTTCTTTATTGATCTTGTCGTGATTTGGGTTTTAATTTGTTGAAGAACGAAGCTCAGCGGATGTACCCCCGGATTCTAGGCCATGAAGCCTCGGGGTAAGAAGATATCCCAACTGAAAATCTTGTCTATCAGAAATCACAGTACTGAAATTTTCTTGTTGATTTTGCTTCTTGTGATCATCGATATATAGATTAGTGGAAAGCGTTGGAGAAGGTGTCACAGACTTGGAAATTGAGGATCACGTTGTTCCTATATTCAACGGAGAATGTCAGGATTGCGCTTACTGCAAATCTGAGAAAACCAATCTGTGCGAGAAGTTCCGGGTGAATCCGTTCAAGGGTGTGATGAAAAATGATGGAAAAACAAGGTTTTCCACAAAAATAGATGGGAAACCCATATATCATTTTCTCAACACATCCACTTTCAGTGAGTACACAGTGCTTGATTCAGCCTGTGTTGTCAAGATTGACCAGAAAGCTCCACTTCAGAAAATGACACTGCTTAGCTGTGGCGTTTCTACAGGCAAGTAAAATTTAAACTGACCCCTCCTAATAACCGGGATTAGATCTGAAAGGCTTGTATCAATCCAGGTATTGGAGCCGTATGGAATACTGCAAACGTGCAAGCTGATGCAACTGTGGCTGTGTTTGGCTTAGGAGCTGTGGGACTTGCTGTATGCTCTCTTTAAACAAGAACTTTTTTTTGGTTTAAAAATGCTACTTGTAGGTATACACAGAGGAGGATGACAAAAAATTGAGTTCACAAGTTTGTGAATGTGTGAATTAATATGATTGGGTCTACCATACAATATGTGAAGCTCAGTGTACCTCTTTGAAATGTAATGCTTTGACAATCTTCCGTGTAAAAATACAAATACGTGAATATCCGTGCAGGTTGTAGAAGGGGCAAGAGCCAGAGGAGCTTCAAGAATTATAGGAGTTGACATCAACTCGGAAAAACGTTTCAAAGGTAGGACAAATGATTACCAATGTGCACGTCATTATTAATCATTAATGTGTCAATATTAATTATGTACACTTATTTCTTATTTTGCAAAGGTGAAGCAATTGGAATCACAGATTTCATAAATCCCAAGGACATGGAAAAGCCAGTTCACCAGGTTAGTTTTAGTGTATATACATGTAAACGAATTGGGCTTCTACTCTCGTACCCCATTTTGAACTTGGTATTATCATTTCTCAAGGGTAAAATTGCATCATAAAAGAAAAGAAAGCCCAATCTTCCACTCTTAGTTTTTTTTTTTTGGGTTTTGTTTTTATTTGATTGGACAATTATTTTATCCTTCTATTCTATGTTATGCAGAAAATTAGGGAATTGACGAATGGAGGTGCGCACTATAGCTTTGAGTGTGCTGGAGATTTGGATGTTCTCCGAGAGGCTTTTTTATCCACCCATGATGTAAGTTCATCCATTTAGCCTCGGTTTGATCCTTATTATTTAATTTTAACTCATTTTTCGGTAATACTTAATTTTAATCACATATTTTATCAATAAAATATTCTACACAAAACCCAAAACTTTTATCACATTTTCAACCACACATATGCTCACTATTTAAGACCCCCCACCCCCGCACCCAAAAAAAAATAAAAATATAGCAATCAAACAAAGGCTTAATTTAATTATTTGTATCAAATGTTGTTAACACTTCTTTCTTTTGATTTTGTAATGTATAAAATCTAAACTTAATAATAAGTCGTCGGTCCAATTTCTTGATTCAAGTCTAGGTTGTTTGGGATTGAGGACTATACAAGGAAGTTTGGTTTAGCGCATCCGATTCAACTCAATCTCTAACTCGTTAAATGTTTTTAAGGCCCTATTTGACAAATCGTTTATTAATAATTGTTTACAAATATTATTTATAAATAATAATGTGACAACATTTTGTTAGTCCATTTTTTTAAAAAACTTAAAAATTGTGAGCGAAAATTTTGGATCAACCTAAATTGTTAACTTTTCAAAAAATAATTGTTCAATAAGTTACTATCACGTGTACGTTTATAAATAAAATTTATAAACAAACTTTTACCATCACACTAAGTGATTACTCTTAAACGCGAGCTTATAAAATTAAGAGTATCACTATTTAGAAACGACTAAAGGGCACTTATCGATTATGTGACATTGATTTTATGGATTTCAATTTTTATTGCAGGGTTGGGGATTGACAGTAGTTTTAGGGATTCATCCAACACCAAGGATGCTTCCTTTGCATCCAATGGAGCTGTTCGATGGCAGAAGAATCGTAGGATCTGTATTTGGAGACTTCAAAGGGAAGTCCCAATTGCCACAATTTGCCAATGAATACCTCAACGGGGTAGAGCACCTTACCTACCTACCTACCTACCTACCTTCTCTGTTATTATATTCACCTTCTAAGTTAATTATTGATTGATGATTTAGGTGTTGAAGTTGGATGAATTTATCACTCATGAGATGCCATTTTCCCATATAAACCAAGCTCTACAGCTACTTATAGATGGCAAATCTTTGAGATGTCTTCTTCACCTTTGAGATATCAAACTAAATATTGGAGACTTCATGGTATTGAGAGGAGTGTATCTGTATAATAAATATTTGTTTCAACTACTTTTCTTTTTTACTATTATATACATGAATGATCGATGTATTCACTTTCTATTGCGTATCCAGTTTCGTTTGTAACAGTTCTTACTGTATGCAATATGATTTCATTAAATGCAATCTTCATAAAATACAAATATAGATTGAATTTGTTTCTCCAAATTACTACCCATTTCAGAAAGTAGAAATAAAAAGTTTGTTAAACCTTTTTTACGTTAAAAAGTGTCACTCTCTTAGTCAACTTAAGAGAAAAATATGGTGAGTGAAAATAAGGAAATTTGAACATGCGGGAGACTGGACTCGTTATCCCACCTTTATTGATTTTGCTTTTCTTTTGTATATATTATAAAAATTGAGAGAACACAATGTTTGGACATTTTCCTTCTCCATATGTCGGGGAAAGCTCCCTATATCTATTTTTACTAGTATTCTTCATATTTATAGAAAAAATAATGCAATTCTACATCTACAATATCAGGGGCCGACCTAGGATTATTGTTTAGTAGGGGGACAAAATCACGTAAGAAAAGACAAAATTGAAAATGAATAATGTTGTAATTTAGGATCTTCTCGAGTAATAATTTTATGACAAAAAAAATCATTTTAAAAACATTTAATAACAATCACCAATTACATACAAAATATAGAACATTCATGACATAAGCAAACGAAAAACAAAAATTGAAAATAGACATTTATTATAAGGTTAAACACAATCGATTCTATACAGAGATATTGAAGGCATTAGAGACAACTTCGAAAAAATGGAAGACAATTTCCTTCAAAGACTTAACCTTATTAGGTTTAAGCTTCAAAATTAAAAATAGTCAGACTAAAGGCATACGAGAGTTGAATTTTGAAAGTCTAGTGGCACCTACAAAAAAAAAAAAATGTGGATTATGAGAAATTTTTGATTACCTAAATATACCCTCACTTTATAATACATACATATATACACACATACATACATTAAAGTACGGATGAGTGAAAAACTTTTGATTTTCCATTTTACTTCAAAGAGGACTGACTATGTGAAAGATAATTATTTTTTCTTCCAATTTGAAACTCATGTAACTCTTGAAGTTATTGAATAAATTTTCAGTATTAATGAGTTATTGTTGTAACACCTAACTACTACACCCTCATTGTAGGCTATTAAACAACAATTTCTCCAAATTTTAAAACACACGAAAATCTCACTTATCTACAATGCTTCATTTTTTGTCTAAATTACTGTGTCCAGTGATTATACACTTATTTCTATCCTAAAACTAGGATTTATATGCTCGTTTGAGAATATTTTCTATATATTTCTTTATTATTTATTTATATTTCAGAAATAGTCTCAAAATCGAGAAAATAAAAGAATTGAAGTAAAATCAAGTTAATTGGATGACAAACGTACTAGAGTTTGCAAATGCTCTCCCACTCTGCAGCTGGAATAAGGGGATCAACATTGGTATGAAATAATTTGTAGATATCCTTTTATTGTATTGCATGAAATATATCTCCAGAGATAATACCACGACAACAATTACACGTCCCGAGCTCAACTTGTAATGAATATTGGAAATTTTTTAATGAATGTAAGTTTGAGGACAGAGATGACCCATTCATCATAGCCAGACATGAAGGTGGTTAAATACACTGGTCACTAAACATTTTTTAATGGAATTTTAAGTTGGTCTCTGGACTTAAAAACTTTGTTATAATTAGGTCAGTCCATCCTTATTTAGCTCTGCTAATGCAATAAGTGTTTTGGTATTCTAGTTATTTGCCTAGATTAAAATGTCAACATTTCCATTAGTCAAATTAATGGACATAGACGGAATTACTAAATTGTAATAAACATTCAAGTTCAGTGACCCCAATTGTGACAAAGTTTAAGTTTATAACTTGCAAGTCGCAACCAATGAAATTAAGTGACCACTTGAAAATTTGCTAGAAATTAGTGAGAACTAGTATTTTTTAACTTGACACAAAAGTGTACAATCTCTCCATCTTTAAACGTATCCAATGTAGATTGATTTAATGGATTGTATAAGGATTTTATGAATTTATTTATTTATTTTTTTCCATTCTTGCGTGTTTTGATAATATGGTATACATATGTTCAGATAATTAACATGCCGGGTAATCCTAAAGATGATGTTGAATGCATGGAGACTTTGCTGCTTGCTCTTAAGCACACGTTACTATAACAAAAAAGGTATTTTGCAATATGCAAAAAGGCAACTTTTGCTAATTAAATGTTGCTAAAAGGGGTTTACTGAAACATTTTGTAATTGAGTGATGCCTTTGGTATGAATATTTGAGATTTATCCCTTTTTGCAACGTTTAAAGATTGTTGCAGTAAGTTAAAATAATTCTCTATGGGTTTATACCATTCAAGAATTCTGTAGAGCGAATATATTCGAAGTATCTGAACTCAAGTAAGTTTTTCCTCAGCAGGATCAAAAGGTTGATAACAGCCAAGAGGATTGTTTGATCTTATTATATCGTATAAAGTTCTGTCAAGAGCCTCAAAATAATATCTATGCATCATTGGTGCCTTGTCTCAAATTATAAGTTTTGTTCTTATTATAAGTTCTGCAAGTTCACTCATATGGCAAATATTGCATGTTGACTCTTGTGGAATAGCAAATCTTGAATGAGCTGTTCGGCCTTCTGGCAACAAAAGAGATTCTATACCACTTGATGCAACATTTAACACTATCTCACCCTTCAAATGTAACACAACTGAAAGCGTCTTCCAGATAAAAGTTTTATCAGTTCCACCACAACCATAGAGAAAATAGACACCTCCTTTTCCCGACTCAACATATTGCATAATTGTATTGTAAATGCCTTTCTGCTCACCAGTAAACATCTGAAACACCTTTTTGCTCATCTGCAAATATCTGAGAGAGATTTTTGTGTTCTTCAACCAAAGACATCTTGTCATATCTCAACTCGTCACATATAAGTCTGTTAACGTTAATTGATGCATCACAATTATTGGAATATGGCATTGTAAGGTAATCACGCAGACTTTTTCCTCTACTCCGTAAAATTTTTTCAATCTCTAAAAGAGTAAAATTCTTAATTTCATTATCATTCAGTTCCAATCTTGATTTTCAAAAGAACATGAAACATAAGGGTTAATTAAGCAAAAATACAACGTGAAATATGAAAACAGGAATATACATTACCTTCGTGTCTTTCTATTTTCCGTGCATGTATAGTATGTCATCTGACATATAATTACAACATGTCTCCCATACAAACTCTGGTCGAGATAGAGATTTTGACATCAATAATGTTTCAAAAAGACTCCTTAAAGAATGAGCAAACCCCTAATGGCTTGCTTCAACAATGCCGTCTACATAATATTTAGCATCGTCTAGCTAATCCAATGCATAGCAAGCGTCTTTGAAAGAGGTGTATTGCACTCCATCCACACAGTGAATCTTTTCATAGGAAGTTGGTCCTCACATCACGTTCAATAAAGTTCTTAAGTAATACATTTCCCTTTGACCAAGAGCGACATAAAATATGCGGCCAATCGAGAACCCACGCTTTCTTTGTTGTCACTCCCTTTTATCTGCTTTCCACACAAATTTGGCTAGAAATTCTACGTGTAACGCCCCGAATTCCGCGGAGCCCGGGAAGCCACTTTGTCCTTTAAAATTGACTTTATTGCGGAAAATAAATTTAATTCAAAGCATCACATTCATCATTTGAAAACTTCAGCGGAAACTTAATTAAATTAAATATAGAACAATTCGTAAAAACTTGTGTCTCAATTATTTAAATAAAATTAACGATAAATATTTTAACGAGTAACATTCAGAAAGTTTGTCAAATAAACATCATCTTTTATTCGATTTGCCAAAGCTGCCCCTTTCATTCGCCGCCATCTCCGAAATCTGCAAAAGCTGTTAAAATGGAATGAGCATTTCGAAAGAAATACTCAGTAGACTCATCGCCAATAATTAATTTATAGAATAACTTAACATGTAATTATGCAATCATACAGTGACATCATCATCATCATCATAGGCTATTTTAATGAAACCAAAGGCTCTTTAAAATCATAGGGAGTGGGTAGTCTCGTCTCATGCATTTAAGCAAGTAAGTTATGCATAACATCATCATTTCTCATTTATCTCATAAGAGATATTCTTTTCTCGTCTCATGCATCAAATCATACAAATCACGTAATTTCACATAAGACACATAAATTATAATTTAAACTAATTAGTGGGGGCGAGTCTACCTTAAATCACGAATTTGAAAGTAAAGCTGAAATCACGTCAATCTTCTAAATCACCAAATGTATCGCCTAGCCAAAATAAAATTAAATTAATTTAGTATTTCGAATTATTAAAGTGACAAAATAAAACTTGGGGTTAAATTGAAATTTTAAAGAAAGCATGGATTTTAAAAGTGTAGGGGCTGAAATGGACTTTTCAAAATTAGTGGGCTGAACTAAACGGTTTTTAAAACCAAAAGGACTGAAATAAATACTTTTCAAAACTTGGGGCTGAAAATCGAAACTAAGCTGTAGGGACTAAATTAAACTCCTTTGAAAATCGTGGGACTAAAGGTAAATTTCACAAACAAAAAAAATATAAAATACAAATCTATCTTATCTCTCTCTCTCTACAACCGGTCTCTCTACAACCGGTAGAGAGAGAGGAAAGAAGAAAGGGCGACGAGGCCCTTCGAGGTCACGCCCACCGGCGTCCCTACGCCGGCTCGCAGGCGGCGACAGTGCCGCCATTACTTGAAGACGACGGACATGGGTAGGGCATCGCGAAATAGAAGGTTTATTGGGACTGATTTTGGTGCGAAGGACCGAGGCCAAACCGAGGCTAGGAGGTTCAATTCTTTGGTGAATTTCCGGCGATACACCGCATGGGATGGGTTGGGAGTGGAGGTAAGTATATGGGTTTCCTGTTTAATTTGAGTTTTGGGGTTGTCGTGTGGGCGATTTCGAAAAAGGAAGGGGCGATTTCGAGTGGTGGTTTTCTTGGGTTTTGATTCGGTTGCGATTGGGGCTGGGTACAGACAGTGGATGGTGGCGGTGGTGATGCTCGATGATGAAGGTTCAGTTCTTGGCAGTGGGGGTTGATTTTGGTGGCTCAATGGCGGTGGCGGTTAGTCTCGAGGTTGAAGGTGGTTGGGTGATGGTGGTGTTGAGTCCGGCTGCGGGAGGTTTGGTTTGACGTGTGATTGGGTGCTTGCAGTTGAATGGTGTTAACGGTGACTGAAATTGGTAAGGGATGGATTTGGGTTGCGATGATGGATTCAGGCTTGTGGTTGGCATGGTGATGAACGCAGACATCCAGCTTCAACTATGGGAGAAATTGAGAGAACTCATACCTTTGCTGGAGGCGGTTGCGTAGGTTTCGATAATGAGGTTGGGAGGTTTAAATTAATAGTTGATTTAGGTGTTAAACATGGTAGCTTAGGTTAAAATCTTGGTTTATGGAAATCTTGTAAAAAATTTTGGAAACGAGTATCGATTGCGTAAGGAAAAACTTGGGGAGGAAGAAGCTGGTGAATAGGTTGGGTCAAGAGATGACTTATTGGGTTTTTTAAATGGGCCTGAATGATTGGTAACAAAAAAACATTTGGACTCGATAAGTTGGATTGGACTAAAATATTTCAAATTGGGACTTAATAAAATTAATACTTGGACTTTTGAAAATAAACTGTGATATTAAAATATTTTTGATAAAATTGACTTTAAATTAAATAACGAACTTGGACATAAAATCAGAATAATTTGGATAATCTATTAAAAAAATTGAAATCTGGACTTAAGGATAAATACTGAAAATGATTCACTTTAATTGGACTGGAATTTGACTAAGATAAATTTAAAATAAAATTTTACTTCGTTGGCTAGACGAACACGTGTTTTAAAATAAATGGACAAAGTCGTAGCGACACATTTTTAAAATAATATTTATTTAAATAAGTCATAGAAAATTCTCGGTCGCTACACTACGTATGTCAAACATTTCGCTTCTATATATTTTTTGTTTGCATCCATCTATGAGGTAAACATACTTTTTCTGGCTGTATGACGATTCAAAACTTCGTCAATGGGATCATTATCATTAAAGAAAATATACTGCTAATCAAGAAGGTGGAAAGAGAACCGTTCTACTGGAGGATCCTTGAAGTGTATATCATAACCAAACAAATGCCAAGCAGCCTCATAGGGTGAGAGATATTTGCAAACTAAGAACATTTTTATCTCATCTATCGTATCCTTACTTCCATCATATCAACATTTTGGTAAAAAGTAATGGTAACTTGATCGTGACCTTTATTTACATACTTGAAAAGATACTTAATGGATCGAGTCTGATTGCACCACTCAACGTTGATATGGGAACCATACTTCATAAGCAGATATCGGTTATGAGAAACAACATATCGATTATCAAGCTCTATACAACTCCTGTTCATTATTCTTTCACTATCACAATGTCTTTAAACTGGATATCCAGTGTTATCAAGAACTGTGGAATCGATTTTTTTTTTAGGGTAACGCTTAGTGCATCGACCATTGAACATGCACAGAGAGTTACATCTCATTGTACCACGGGGACCGTGAATCGTAAGAGCTTTATAGTATTGACGGTCGGTAAACTAATCAAGAATCTCAGCAGAAATTATATTGTCAATGTATGCCGCGATTGGATACATGGCATCTTGATGAAGGAACAACATAACATGTGCATAGGGCATCCCTCGCTTTTTGATCCTCTGCTTTTAAACCTCTACTTTGAAGATACCGAACAACCTCTAGCCACTTCGGATTACAGGCAAAAGTAAAAAACAAATTAGGATATCCAACCCACCTATATATAATTATTGTATCTTGATAGTTCTGGATCATGTATTGTGCACTTCCGGTATATGAAGATGGTAGGTAAATTCTCTTTCCATTCAATGAAGGATTTTTTTCACCCCTTAACAATGCATCAGGCAATCCATGGTACATATGACATCTCAATTCTTTCTAGTGGGTTCGTACGTAAGTTAGTCGTGAAGTCTCAAACATCGTATAGGCATCAACAAAGAATTGTTGGAAAAGTCTTCCAGAGAACAAAATGTTGGATGATTCAGTTTCTCTTTCTTGTAGTTGGTATGCAAAATATTCTCTCATTGACACACATTTTTGACCATCGATTGAAGTAGAAGTTGAATCTTTTAGTGAAATATATTCCCTATAACCATCTTGCCCAAATAGAAAAAGCAACGGATATTGTAAACCCAAGTCTGATGGATGCAATTCAGTAATTCATTGCAACAATCCTATTCGTGTCTCAATGATAATATCCCTATCACCAGAAATAGTTTTGAAATCTCCAACGATCAAAAGTGCAAAGTCATTTTTTTTTTTGGGAAGATTGTGACACCTACCATCATCCTTCCAGCTTCTAATTAGACGTAGTCAAACTTTTTCATTTTTAATCCTAATGCATAGTCTCTCAGACCATCCTAAATGACTCCACAGGAGCATTGTGCTCATCCAACATATTGTTTTAAAGTAGCTACAATTTCCCTTGTCTAAAACATAATTGAGCAAAATATTATAAAAATATAATATTTGGAAATGATTTTAATATAACATAACTAATTAAAGCACACATACCTGATTGTCTGAGCCTATTTGATACTTCGTGTTCTGTATCATATATATACAATTGAGCAAATTTAAGAGACTGTACATCAATTGGCAACAAACTACCAATGTAATGATAGTTTTGACCGTACAATCTGAAAATTGGGGATGAGTTTCCATTATTCAATCTTGAATCAATCTTCCATCACATTGAAGTAAAGTAAAACATTATGTTGTACATTTGAAAATTATTGTTGAAATGTTTGCTTTTGTCGTTTTTTCAGTACAACAGATCTTTGAATATTTGCGGTGGTTCGTCCATTAGAGGTAACTTCACCTTCCCTAGCATGCAACATAGTGAAAATTTAGATGATCGAGATGTCTTATAATGCTTATATGTTCACTCATCAAACCAAAATACAGTGTCACATAACTCAGACTTGTTTGAAGGATCTCCTACGTCCATGTATTCTTTTGTTCCTTAGGGGAAAAAAATTTCACCAACATATAATTCAATATATGTATATACATTCAACTTAATGTACAATGTTATTGTTGAAAACCCATTGTTTAAATTTTTTGTGGATTCAAGTATATGCCTATTTAAGCTTATAACCCTTGATGCGGAACAACTGTAAGCTAACATGAAATTTCAATTTCATCAACAGAATACGAAAAATATTATTTACTGTATTTTTTCAATATTTTTGTTAATTGACATTACACGTCCGACCTTCTAAGATTTTTGAAATTTGTACTACTTATTGTACCTAAAAATATAAATTTCAGAGTTATTTAAATTGAAAATAATTGATTTTTATAAACTTGCATTAAAGTAATGTTTCTTCAAAAAAAAGTATAAGTGGACGGTTGCATTGTAAATAAATTAATTTTTAATTTGTTTTTAATAACTAACATAAATACAGTAATATACATAAAAAAACAATAACTTTATAACAAACATTAACTTTGGACATAGTAATTAAAAATGAAATAAATCTGTATTCCAATTAAGATATAACATTCATATTGAATTGAAACTTTATAAATAAACAACATATATTGTATTTAAGTATTTTACACATTATAAACATTTGCTGAATTTAAAATAATAATAAAATGAAATAAAATAACGAAACCCTAGCAAACTTTTTGGGTCCCATGTTATTATATGAACTAATGATTTAGCAATATTTTATAAAACTGAATGTTGGTACAATTTGGAATCATAACTTGTATAAATATATGTTTTTCATTAAAAAAAATTAGGTCTATAACACACATTAAATTTGCACATAATAATTAAAAATTAATGTCATTCATAAATCTTTATTTCATTATTATGATATAACCTTCATATCTAATGTAGGAAACAGATTAAAGTGAAACTAACATCGAGAGCTTGTCTCGTACAATAAGAATTAAATTAAATCAAAAGTTAAATTTTATTATAATCTCATGGTATGAAATAGATGTACAATTAATGAAGTTGAAATGAATAATACGTTATTATAAATACGAATAATTTAGTAATATTTTTTGAAACAAAAGGTTGGTATAATATGAAAACATGTCTAGCAGAAATACATTATTTTTTTAATTAAAATATCATTTACTAATGAAACAATAACTAATTTTTTTAATGACTAAAAATTGTAAAATTTGAAAGCATAATTAACATATACAAATAACTTATCACTAAAAAGAAATAAGTTCGTAAGTCACATTAACTTTGAACATAATAATTAACAATACATTAGTAATTTTTTTAATTGTGATATAATCTTAATTTTAAATTTTAAATTGTAATTATAAAAATATTATCTCAAATATTTTCTACTACAAACAAATAATGAATTAACAATGAAAATATGCCCGTTGGTTGAGTACAGTACTATCCATTACTCATATCATGAAAGGAAAGGGGAAAAAAAATTAAAAAATCAATGTGAAAACCTAAGAACCTTCTAGGTTATTGATAAGTGTATTTTATACACTTATTTCTATCCTAAAAGTAGGTTTTTATGTGTTTATTTAAGAATATTTGCTATATATTTAGTTAATATTTGTTTGTATTTCAAGAATAACCCCAAAGTCGAGAAAACAATGAAATTGAAGCTAAAATCAAGCAATTGGATGATAAAAGTGTCAAAATATGCAAATCAAGAGTTGATGAAGTAAATCAAGGGCTCAATTGCAAGAATACTCGAAGAAGAATCCAAATTAGGAAGAAATCAGAAGTTCGGGGGACTAAAGTGCAAAAATCAGAAGTTGAAGGACATGATGTGCAATAAAATCATGAGGACCAACTTAAAGCACTTCAAAAAATGAAAATTGCACTCTAACCGGATAACCATGTGATCGCATGGAATTATAACGGGGCGATCACACGACCTGTTCAAAAGTAGTCAGAATGGTTTTCTGAAAGCCTGCTCGATCGTATGGTTATATTCTGGGCCGTAGCTGGGCTTTATGCGTGATTTTCAGTGATTTTCTCTTATTTTTGACCAAGACTTTGGGAGAATCTATATATATCAGACATGGGGCACGAAATTAAGGGTTCCCAATCATCATAATTCATGCCAAAACGCCGTCCCATTGCTAGGGGATCCAAGCCACGCGAAAATCAAGATTGAAGATATAATTCCAAGAAGATGAACGGGGTGACATCCATTTACTTTTCTTGCTATTTATTTTCTATCATGTATCTATACTAGGTTTTTAATTGTTAGGATTGTGATGATACTTTGTTTACCGGATTCCGTGTTTTGATTTAGTGTTTAATTTAAACTTTTTATGGATTTAAGCAATTGATTGGGTATTTATTTTCATCTATAATTATGGATGCATAATTATTTGATGTTTGTGATATTTTTCTATGTTCGAAAGAGTAGGAAATTATTGGACTTGAGTTAATTGCCACAAGGTTCGATAGGAGATAGAAATATACCTCTATACTTTGTGTAATCCCAAAAAGTGTTCATAAATCGATAATGGTTTTCTATAGTTTTGGATTTGTCAAAGAAATATAGTCAAATTCCTTATAGAGAAATGTTTTAATTCATCGTTTGAAAGATGGTTTTAAAAACAAAAGGAACATGGATTTTCAATTTCCCATAAATTATCATTAAATTTTGAATTCAAAATATGGATGACGGAAGAAAGTGGATTCACAGTTCTAACATGTTTATTTAATAAGTTTAGTTAAATCAATTTCATTGTTTTCTTTAGTTTAATCTTTAATTTAATTTAAAAATCAAAATTCCCAAATTCAAAGTTTTTCTTGTTCCGGTTAAGGATTCGTAATCTAAAATACAATTTACAAAAATCTCTGTGGGATCGATACTTGGATTCACGTCCACTTTATTACTTACGGACTCGTACACTTGCGGTTTAGCGAACAAGTTTTTGGTGCCATTACTGAGGATTGTAGTTTAAATTTATTTTTATATTACTTTCACTAATTCGGACTTTATACTTGCTTTATTTTATTTTTTATTTTACTTTTATTTTTACTTTAGGATTTTAATTTTTAATTTTTAGTTTAGTTACTAGTTTTTTTACTTTTCTTGTAGTTGTATATGCTACGTTCGAAAAAAGGGGATATTTTCGAAGCTGGCCTTGAAATAGAAGGTACGTTACATCGTAGATTAAGAGAACTTAGGGAGCAAAATAAATCCAAAAACCAAAAAGAACAAATGTCAAACAATCTGGCTTTACCTAGTGTTGAGCCAGATGATGAGGGTAATAAACTTGTTGGAGATTTCACGATCCCATAAATTGTCCAAAACCAATCAAGTATAGTTTATCCACCTTTTGGTCTTGCAAACTTCCAGTTAAAGACCAATGTGATAAACATGTTTTGAAATGGACATCAATTCTATGGCAAACCCGATGAAAATTCACATGCACACGTGTCCAAATTTTTAGACATGTGTGAACATTTTTAATATCAGGGTGTTTCAAATGATACCATCAGAATTAGGTTGTTTCCATACACCTTACGATATAGGGTAATAGATTGGTTAGACACCCGTCCTCCTGCAAGTATAACAACTTGGAATGACTCGACTCAAAATTTTGCACAAAATTCATGCCCCCAGCCAAAGTCGCTAAACTCAGACATGAGATAACAATTTTTCAACAACAAGAGTTTGAGTCATTTGATGAAGCATGGAATAGGTTAAAAGCATGCTTAGAAAGTGCTCTCAACATGGACTACCTAAAAATGAGCAGGTAAGGTACTTTTACATTGGCTTGCTCCCTCAATTCAAGAGTCTTGTTGATTCATCATCCAATGGATCAATAACCACCCAAACCCTTGATGGAGCACTTGAACTGTTTGAGAGAATAGCCAATACCAACGCAATGTGGGCATCTGACCGAACAATCCAAAAGAAACCAGCAGGAGTTTATGCAGTGGATGATGTTTAGGCATTATCTGCTAAAATAGACTCTTTGATGAATTTCATAGAAACCAACCATTCAGTGAAAAGTGTAGTAAATAGATGTGAGGAATGTGGAGCTAATCACAATACATCAAAGAAAAGTGTAGTAACTGGATGCGAGAAATGTGGGGGCTAATCACAATACATCATATTGTCCAATTTTAGCAGCTCAAGCTAAGCAGGTCAGCTTTGTACAAGGGGAACATCACCAAAATAATCTATACCCCAACACTTCTAATCCTGGTTGGCGAAATCACCCTAACTTCTCATGGAGGGATAATCAAAATGGAACAGAGCAGCAAGCCCCTCCATAGCAGGTAGTGGAGAAGAAACCTCAACTTGAGGAGATGATCGTGAAATTGATGGAGAAGACTGACCAGTACATGGGCTAGACCAATAGGTTTATAGCTAAAACTAATCAGTTCATGACCAAAACTGACCAATTCATGAGGATGACTGAAATGACACTGTGAAATCATCAGGCTTCAATCAAAAACTTGGAAACCCAAGTTGGTCAGATACCTCAGGCTTTAACAAACAGAGCCCCTGGTACACTGCCTGGTAATACTGAGGTTAATCCTAGGGAGCAAGTGATGGCAATCAAAAATGTTGAATGAGAGGTAGATTTTGTGCTAGGAAGAATCACTTTTGCTCCATGTGACAGAGTTTATGAACCTCTCACTCCTTTTCCCCAAATACTAAAAGGTTGTAAAGAGAAACAAGGAGTAAATGCAATTACCACACGCAATTGGGTGAAATTACTTGCGATTTGTGTTCAAAAGCCAGATGAAGATATGTTGAGGCATCTAAAAAGCAATCTGATGAGAAGAAAGAGGGGAATGAGGTAAAATTGACAATTAAGCCTCATGAGTCCCCTATCCCATTCCCATAAAGGTTGAAAAAGACCAAGGAGGACCAACAGTTTAACAAATTTCTAGAAATGCTCAGAAAAATTCCCATCAATATTCCATTCATTGATGCAATTAGAAAATTCCAAGCTATTCTAAGTTCTTAAAAGGCATGATTTCCAAAAGGAGGGAGCTTGAGGAATTCGAGATAATATCCTTAACCGAGGAGTGTAGCGCAATTTTGCAAAAGCTGAATCCTCCAAAGCTAAAGGATCCGGGAAGTTTTTCAATACCTTGCATCATAGGAGATTTAAAATTCAACAAAATTTTATGTGATCTTGGTGCAAGCGTCAACTTAATGTCCCTGTTTGTCTACAAGAAACTTGGATTAGGAGACCCCAAACCCACATCACTCGTATTGCAGCTAGCTAACCGCTCTATTCGATATCTATATGGAATTGTTGAAGATATGCTGGAAAAAAGTGTACAAGTTCATTTTTCCAGCTGATTTTGTAATTTTGGATATCGAAGAGGACAACAAGATGCCTTTAATTCTGGGTCGACCTTTTCTGGCTACTGGAAGATGCTTGATAGATGTGGACGAAGGGAATGTAACATTTAGAGTATAAGATGAGCACGTCACGTTTAACATGGTCCAAACAGAGAATAAGATCCACTTCTTGAAAACTGCTCAAGAACAGAGGTGGAACAACTACTTCACGAAGGGAATGAGGAAATTTTTGGGCATGGGGTCAAAACAAATGATAGGGCATCAACATCATGTTTCATACCATCTTGAATAGTTTGCCAAAAAGTCTAGCTCTAGACATTAAATGAAGCACTTGTTGCCAGGCAATCCAACTTTTTGATATCATTTTTTTAGTTGTTTTATTTATTTGCTTTTAAGTTGTTTATTTGTGTAACGACCCGGGTCTCACTTAACGGGTTGTCCCGGCCATTAGATGACAGCGTACTATCCCTATTGTACCAACAAAAATCTTTTTAGCATGCTTTGTCCTTACTCGCACCCTCCTCGAGAAAACTTCCCAGGAGGTCACCCCATCCAAGAATTTCTCTAAGTTAAGCACGTTTAACTGTGAAGTTTCTAACGATAAACTTTCGGAAAAGAAGGTACACCTTGTTGGTATGAGTAGTACCTACCAAATCTTATAACCTTTCCTGGCCTGGGTGTTACAATCACCCCTTGTTAGAGTTGCGACGTCCTCGTCCCCCTTAACCCATCTGAGGATCTGTTGCTCGGCGTTGGGATTCTAGAGGTGGCTCCCGCCCTATGGCGTAGCACTTAGTTCTCGATTTTCAACTGGCGGACAACTCTGATACCATTTGTAATGACCCAGGTCTCACTTAACGGGCTGTCCTGACCGTTAGATGACAGCGTGCTGTCCCCACTATACCAACACGAGTCTTTTCAGCATGCTTTGTCCTCAATCGCACGCTCCCCGAGAAAACTTCACAGGAGGTCACCCATCCCAGAATTTCTCCAAGCCAAGTACGCTTAACTGTGGAGTTTCTAATGATGGACTTTGGGAAAAGAAGGTGCACCTTATTGGTATGAGTAGTACCTATCAAATCTTATAACCTTTCCTGTCCTGGGTGTTACAATTTGATTTATAATTGATTAGTTTCTTTTAGGTTTCATTGCATCTTTAGTAGACTTGATACTTCACATTGCATTTTAGGTTCACTAACATGTTTAGAATTCACTTTTTGACATGTTGGTTGCATTGAAATCTTCATTGCAAATATTTTTGCATGTTTTAGTATTTTTAGGATTTACTTATTTTCTATTTGTGCGGTTGCTTTTCATCACAATCTTCCATTTGATCACCTAGCTTAGGACATGTGCATATAATTTAGAAGTTGGTTGCATGCATTAGAAGGCGTTTAGGGGTCAAAAATGGAGTCCAAAACTCAAAAATCAAAATAAATCACAGATTTCTGCCAAAAAGCTACCGTGCGTTCGCAGGGTTATAAACTTGGCAAAATCGACAGATTCTTTAATATGCATTCTTCTTTCATATTAACCAGTTTAAACCTGATTTTCTTCCCCCAAATCTTCATGCATCGAGTCCAAAATCATTCTCCATTGTTTACACATCATTTTAACTCAAAGTCATGCCTTACTTCACTTCAAAATCATTCAAAGGTATGTGCTTTTCCACCAATTCACATAATCATGCATAATTTTGGTGCATTTCATGTCTTTTTGTGAAATTTGAATTTGTTAACAATTGGTGATGGGTTTAGGCTATGATTGGAGATATTGAATTGTGAGTTAATAGGTGAAATTTTTTGGCTCAATTCAAGTTTCCGATTCCTATAATCTCACTTGATTTCTTCATATGCATACCAGGTGCTCGATAAAATTTTACAATGGATGTTTTGTTGAGTTGTTGCAATTCTTTTTGGATGATCACTTTCACTACATGTTATATATCGGTTGTGCATCATTCAATCATTATTTACACTGATTTAATGTATAGAACTGAACTTGAACATCATTGCACCAAAAAACACCTCATTGCAAGGCCATTGCAGGCACCATTGCATCTCAGCCCCTATTTTCAGCTTCACTGCACCTATTTTGTCACATCTTTTCATATCCCATATGAACTTCAAATGTGATGAATTTTTGATATGTTGTAGACCAAGTTATGTACTTTCATATTCTCGTAATATGTCTCGGGAAATTTTCACTTTTTCGAGGCGATGTCAAGGGCTGAAAATCAGTGGTCGACCATCTTTCAAAATTATAAAATTTTTCAAAGTCCTAATTTGGGTGTGTTGTGTTGATTTGTGTTATTTTATATGTGATATTTATGCTTCTATTGATCATTATTTCCTGGTTGCAAGGAACATATAATCATGGGACACTTCAAGCCGAACATGGAAAACGAAGTAAAGGGTAATTTCACCCAACCAAACATTCAAGTCAAAAGCTTCAAAATGAGAACACCGCCTCTCTAAACCCAGGAAGTACTTGACCCCTCTTCTTATTTTGTACTTAATTATTTATTTATTTTCTTTGAATACATTGAGGACAATGAAAATTTCTAGATTGGGAGTGAAAATCTTATTCAAGTGTATATTATTGCAATATTCATTCATGTGCATATTATTACAATATTCATTCGATTTTGGGGTAGAAAAATCATAATTAAAAAAAATTGAAAAATCATAATTAAAAAAATTTTGAAAAATGAAAAAATCATAAAAAGTGAAAATTTTGAAAATTTTTGTTGATTTATTTATTGCTTATGAAATGATTTGAATTGACTTTTGTGATTTAGTTAGAAAAATGGGAAACATTCGAAATAAATTTTTCTTAACATTCATCCATGTAAGACTTATCAAACATGATAACGTAGCTATTTTCGAATAATAACTTGTGTAGGAAGATGGTTGATACTTGTGGGGGTAAACTTGTGTACTTGAAACATAGAATTGACTGAAAAATTCCAAACCTTAAGAAATTAGATCCCGACCTGAAATGTAGAAGGAGCAGTTTGGGGGTGGGAAGGTTAGTATGAGTAGGTATTGACGGATTGAGGATCTAAAGTCTTAATTTTGCATCTTTAGCGTAAGTGATTTTGATCAACATGAATAAACCATAATAATCAGCATAAAAACAGAAAAAATGTTGAAGGTCTTACTCTGCTCTTCAAATACTTTTTTGACTCAGGTAATTACGTTTGAGGGGTTCTCTGAACCTGGTACCCTAAGCTCAACTGAGTTGGGAGCTTCCGACCTAAAGCTCGCTATAGTGGTCAACTAGAAAGTAAGTACGGAGAGTGGACTTACACATAAGACGCTAAAACATCTTTAACTTTTCTGTTTAAGCTTTTATGACTCAGGTAATTAAGTTTGAGGTGTTCTCTGAACCTAGTACCCTCAGCTCAACTGAGTTGTGAGCTGCCAACCTAAAGCTCGCTCCTGGGGTCATATAGAAAGCAATTATGAAAAATATTGCACAAGATGGAAAAAGACAAGGACATTAAAAGAAAAAGTCGTCCAAATAATAGAAAAATGGAATGAAAATTATATAAGCTTTGTTGATTGAAATCCCCAACGCTTTTTTAATTATTCTTGGTCTGTCATGAATACTTCTCTAATCTTAACTGCATTGTGTGGAAAAATGTAATTTATACATGTTTAGAAACCACATCAATAGGAAAGACCTCGGGATATGAGAGAAAAGCAGTAAGATTTTGATCATCCACGAGAGTGTAAGGAAAATTAAAAGAAAATCATTGTTGGCCACATGGGATTCGGGTTTATTTCTACATGATTAGTCACACAATGTCAAGTATATTTTTTACATGAGTTTGCATTCGATTTCTGGCTATTCACACACACAGTGAAGTTGAGCATCGGATGAATGAAAATAAATTTTCTTGTTCATATTTCTTCTCTAAAGTGAATCATCAATTTGGATTGTTGAAGCGTATGGTAAATAAGTTAAAAAAAAACATTATTTTATTTGCATCTTTATTTTTATTGTTTAGTTTTATTTTGTTCGAGAATGAACAATAGTTTTAGTTTGAGAGTGTTGATAAGTGTATTTTATACACTCATTTTTATCCTAAAAGTAGGATTTCATGTGTTTGTTTAAGAATATTTGTTATATATTTAGTTAGTATTTGTTTGTATTTCGGGATAACCCCAAAGTCGAGAAAATAATGGAATTAAAGCTAAAATCAAGCAATTGGATGATAAAAGTGTCAAAGTATGCAAATCAAGAGTTGATGAAGTAAATCAAGGGCACAATTGCAAGAATACTCGAAGAAGAATCCAAATTAGAAATAAATCAGAAGTTCAGGGACTAAAGTGAAAAAATCAGAAGTTGAAGGACTTGATGTGCAATAAAACCATGATGACCAACTTAAAGCACTTCAAAAAATAAAAATTGCACTCTAACCGGATAACCATGCGATCACATGGAATGATAAAGGCGCGATCGCATGACCTATTAAAAAATGGTCAGAATGGTTTTCCGGAAGCCTACGCGATCACATGGATTTTTATCATGCGACACATGGTTATATTCTGAGCCTCCGCTGGACTTTTTTTGCGATTTTCAGCTGATTTCTCTTATTTTTGACCTAGGCTTTGGGAGGATCTATATTGTAAGGCCGCTTTTCAGTTTTCGTGCAATTTTAAATTTCACGTAATACTCATGTGAATGTTATTATAAAGTTATGATCTTTAATGTCAATAATTTGTATTGTTTTGCAGTGGAAGGACTTGAACGCTGTCTCGCTCAATGTGCCAATTAGAAAATTATAAATTTGTTTACTTGCAATTTATGTGAATAATTGTTTTATTTCCTAAGCTTGCCAATTCCTATTTTTGTCAAATTATTATAAGTGTAAATTTTGGGGTATTCTGTAAATTTATGATAGATGTGTACTTAATTTTTGAAACTTAGGGAGTTTGAGGGACCAAATTGCAAATTTCAAAAGATTTAATATAAACCTAATACCTAAACCCTCGTTAACTCTCCCTCACTCACGACTCCCACTTCACTCCTCTCTCGGCTCTCTCTCTCACATCGCCCTCATCTCGCTCTCGCTCTCAGCCTCTCGCTCTATCTCACCGTCTCTCGCCTCTCTCCTTGTTCATATCCTCTCGGCAGCAACCTGCCTCCCTTATCTTCTCATCACGGTTTCTACCCAGTCGACCACTACCGCCGACAATAGCACTGTAAGCCCTCCTACTTTTCCCATCCATCACACACACATACCGTCCCACGCTGCATTTGACACACGGTTTTACACGCACCTGAACATGATCGGGTTATTGATGTATGTGTATGTTTATATGGTGCGCGCGTGTGTGTAGCTATGAATTTCAGATTTCAAATTTTAGTTGGATTAAAGTTCATATGTTGTTGATTTCGAAATTTGGGGCTTACGATGACAGTATATATATATATATATCATGTATGTGAAGATTTTTCAGATTGGGTATTAATTAGCGTTGGACTAATGTAAAAATGTGTGTGTATAGTTTGTATAATTTTAGACTGAAATTTTATAGGTTTAGTTAAAGTTTCAGATTTTAATCTTTGTTTAGATTTTTGAAACCTTAAATTATTAATTTGAGGATTTTATTTGGAGCGGGGATTAGTATGTTTCAGATTTTCGAAAATTTATAAAAATTATAGCTTTGTTAATTATTTGGTTAAAGTTTGAAGTATAATGATAAATTTCAGATTTAGAATTTTTGAAAAGAATTTCAAATGTGTTTGTGAATTGAGAGTCATATTTATTGAAGTATGTGAATATTTCATATTGTTGGGATTATGAATTAATTAATTGTTTGGCAATGTTTGAGTTATAATGTGAAATTTGGATTTAGGAAATTATTTACAAATTATTTACAAAGCTCAGATTTTAGCAATGTTAATTTTAACAACGTCGACCTGTGATGGTAAATCCTCAGTTTTAGGTTTAATTGACAACAATGTTTGAGAATTTTCGGATTTAGGGTAATTAGGATTTTATTGAGAAATTTTGTAAAGCTGGGTCAAGCTATGTAATGTTGTAATTTAATTTGAATTAAAAGGTAAGAAAAAGCTTTCTAAAGTACATTGAAATTGACATCTTATTTCGAATATGGTGTTGTGTGTTGGACCTAGCGTAAGGTCATGTTTGGGATTGAATTGTGAATGAAATAGAAGTTTTAACCTTGGTTAGAGTTTAAAAATGTGATTTTGAACTAAAAGTATATTGTATTAATTGAATGGGTACAACTAGGATTTTGGTACATTGACGACACGGGCAGCCGATGTTCCTCTACTTGCAAATCCGGATAACGGTAAATACTAAGGATTTCATGTAAGTAAACTTCCCCCTATTTTCATCAAAGTTGAATGTAAATGTGAAAGTTATGTGTAAATGACTCTCTTGCAACTTAATTACTTTGATGAATTTCATTTACTTTGTAAAAGTATATGTTATTATGAAGAATGTTCAAGCATGCACATTATCATGTCATTGCATCATCAAGCATGCATTGGCATCGAAATTGGGAAGTGAAATGTTTTTAAATGAAAGCAATGTGTCAAGGTGCAAGTTTGTTCAAAAGTTATGTATCCCAAGTTTTTAAAGAAAGAATGGGTGTACTTCTAGTTCATAAAAGTTGCGAGTGGGAAATGGGGCGCGGGTGACCGGCGTACCCGAATTAAGTCGCTTTGCGACGGAATGTTCAACCGTTTACGGTGGACTGTTAAACCGCTTTGCGGTGGAAAAGTGCATGTTAAACCGCTTTGCGGTGGGAAAGTGAATGTTAAACCGCTTTGCGGTGGAAATGCGCATGTT
Source organism: Ligustrum vulgare (assembly GCA_963555705.1). Taxonomy (NCBI): domain Eukaryota; kingdom Viridiplantae; phylum Streptophyta; class Magnoliopsida; order Lamiales; family Oleaceae; genus Ligustrum; species Ligustrum vulgare. The sequence continues at coordinate 53,726,109 of OY743183.1, forward strand.
TATCTGGTTCCAAATAAATAATTGCCCACTGTATTCTGATTGACTAGAAGTTGCACCAAGTGAGCTCACGATGGAAATGAAGTGAAAGTTTTGAAATGTCAAGTGAAAGTTTTGAAATGTCAAGTGAAAGTTTGAAATGTTTGAATGTTCTGGAAAGTAAAGTAAATGGAGATACATACATGGAATTTTTTTAAAGCATTCATGTCATAAGCATGCATTCATGCATACGGTTTACTTACTGAGCTTTAGCTCACCCCAATCCCTTCCCATATTTCAGGTGATGAAAGTTCGATGATCCGAGGAGAACACTTGGCGGCTGACTCCGACAGTACCCATCGTCGCATTAATTAATAAAGTTAAATTTATTCAAGTTATTTTTAGTTAAATTATAATTTATTTAAGTTCTAAGTAATTATTTCTTAATTCATTTATTTTGATAATTGTTTCGGTTGAAATTAGTTTAAATAAGTTATGGTATTTCCCTGTGATTAGTTTTTATCATGTTTTCATGAGTTTATAAATTTATACTTCAAGTTATTTTGTTGAGGAGTTTGGGGAATTAATGTTGAAGTTGAATTTTGGAATTGTGATTGAGATGTGATGGATGTTTTAAATTTTTAAAATGGTTTTTGATGTCCCTCTACAGGTTGGCTATGTCCAATTTATAGAGGAGACTCTACCGAAATTTCGGTAAAATTTTATAGTAGATAAATGAACATTTTGATTGTGTAAACGATTTAAATTCCGCATGGTTTTAAATGATTTATTTCCGCATTAAAAGAAAAAGGGAAGTTAACACCTATGTTTAAGATTCTTGAACTTGGGGTGTTACATATATATACCAGACTTGAGGCACGAAATTAATGGTTCCCAATCATCGTAATTCATACCAAAACGCTGTCTAATTGCTAGGGGATCCAAGCCATCCCAAAATCAAGATTGAAGTTATAATTCCAAGAAGATGAATGGGGTGACATCCATTTACTTTTCTTGCTATTAGGGGTGGGCAATATCCAACAAAAATCTCCCAAACCGCCCGACCCGACCCGATCGGTTTGGGTCGATTTTTTATGGAAAATGAGTTGGGTTCGGGTTATATTCAATTTTTTTTGGTCGGGTTGGGTCACAAACCCCACCCAACCCAATAAAAAAAAAAAATTGACAATTTATTTAAATTTGAGAAACCCAAGCCCAACATTTGTAATGAAAATGAGTGTTTTCGTTATTTCTCATTTTTTTTTTAATTTTATTTTGACGTCAACTTATTTAATTGAGTCAGTAAATAAAAATGGATGATTTGCAGATTTTTTTTTTTTTTCAATTTGCACCAAAGCCCAAACTGCCAACCCAACCCATCCCGACCGAGACTTGGTTGGGTAGGGTTGGGTTTAGTTAGGTTTAAATAGGGTATTGGGTTGAGTTGAGTTTTTTTTTTTACGAAACTGACTAAGTTGGGTTGGGGTCCAACCCGACCAACGCCCATCCCTACTTGCTATTTATTTTCTATCATGTATCTAGGCTAGGTTTTTAATTGTTAGGATTGTGATGATTCTTTATTTACCGGATTCCATGTTTTGATTTAGTGTTTAATTTAAGTTTTTTATGGATTTGAGCAATTGATTGTGTATTTATTTTCATCTATAATTGTTGACGCATAATTATTTGATGTTTGTGATAATTTTCTATCTTCGAAAGAGTAAGAAATTATTGGACTTGAGTTAATTGTCACAAGGTTCAATAGGGAATAGAAATATACCTCTATACCCAAAAGGTGTTCTTAAATCGATAATGCTTTTCTATAGGTTTGGATTTGTCATAGAAATATAGTCAAATTCCTTATAGAGAAAGGTTTTAATTCATCGTTCCAAAAAGGGTTTTAAAAATATAAGGAACATGAATTTTCAATTTCCTATAAATTGTCGCTAAATGTTTAATTCAAAATATGGATGATGGAACAAAGTGGATCTAACATGTTTATTTCATAAGTTTAGTTAAATCAATTTCATTTTTTTTTTTAGTTTAGTCTTCAATTTAGTTTAAAAATCAAAATTCCTAAATTCAAAGATTTTCTTGTTCCGGTTAAGGATTCGTAATCTAAAATATAATGTACAACAATCTCTGTGGGATCGATACTTGGGCTCAAGTCCACTTTGTTACTTGTGCGACCGTACACTTGCGGTTTAGCGAACAATTATCGTATATAAACAACACTAAACCTAACTAAGCCACATAACTCTACTCATTTCTTCATTCGATAGTGTTCACAATGCAGTGCTTTCCTTCTCCCAAAAATGAACAAAAAGAAAAAAAAAAATTTAGTTTAATACTATGTATTTGTTTTTGGATGTTTCTGATTTTCTCAAATCTATATTATAAAATATCAAACTTTATTTGAAATAATAAGAGATTTTTGTAATCTTCTTACAGTATTTTCGATTTTTTTGCATCTAGAATCCTTTTCTTACAGTTTATGATATGTGAATCTATTATGTTTGTATTTTTGTTTTTATGAATCTTCAATTTTTGATTATTTATTTAATTTTATTGTTCTTTTCTTGCAGAAAAATTATTTCTCATTTTTATTGTTCTTTTCTTGCTGAAGGCGCTCATATGAACCCGAAAGTGATGGAATGATGTGGATTTCAGTACGTTTATTTGAAATTTCACAGCACTAAAATAATTATGAATCCTGATTTGCTAGTTTATTAATTATATTTCCCATTTTCATCATTTGTTAAATGTAATGTCAAGTTTCATGTTAGATCTGAAGAGTATATGTAAAATAAATATTTTTTTTAGTTTCAGGTGTGAAATATTTTGTAAAATATTGTAGATTTTAGGTTACACTATAACAAAAAGTGTCATTTGTGACGACAAATGTCGTCCTCGTACCCGCAGAAGTTGTCTCTATTATGTTTCAGAGACGACATTGTTGTCTCAAAGTGTCCTCCCTATAGGTCTGTCCCTTAGAGATGACAAAAAAATTCGATCCGTCCCGTCGACCCGATCTGATTCGATCCGAAAAAATCCCGATCCGTGGATCGACGGATCGAAATTTATGTGATCCGCCCCGATCCGAAAATTCACGGAGCGGATTTGGATTGTGGCTCATCCGATCCGCCCCGATCCGCGATCCGACATTTTTTTTTCATATAATTTTTTTATCATGTATAAAAATATAATATGTAAATTTTGTAACAAACTTTAATTTCTGGGAATAACCTGTAATCTTTGCATTTTAAAGAAAACACATTTTTCATATTCTTCATTTGAATAAATAATTCCAATAAGTGATGGCAAAAAAATTCGATCTGTTGAATTGGCGAATCGGCCTCTATACGTCTCGTTTCAATAAAATAAATAAAATTTAATAAAAAAAATAATTTTTCTAAATTTTTTTTAAAAGATTTAATTTAAAATATACTTAAAAAAATTTAAAAAATTTAAAAAAATAAAAATAAAATAAAAAAATAATTCGGCGGATCGGTGGACCGATCCGCCTAGACCCAAACCCGATCCGCCCCGCCCCACCCCGACCCGAACCGAACCGAAATTTGACGAATCGCGGGGCGGATACGGATCGGGGCAAAAATATTCGGGGCGGGGCGGATCGGGCCCGATCCGCCCCGTTGCCAACACTACTGTCCCTAAATGTCAATTGTGATGACAAAAATCGTCCATAAATTACAGAAACGACATATGTGGTGTCTACAGGTCCAAGCTTTTAGAGACGATAATGTCATTTGTAAAGACTTTGGCGTTTCTAAAGATCTTCACATACAGAGACAACAAAGTCGTTTCAAAAAATAAACATATAGACACGACATAGTCACTCTAAAAATCTATGCATTTAGAGACGAATTTGTTGTCTCTAAAGATAAAACATTTAGAGATGACACATGTCATCTATGTGTGTTCTTCAGAGATGACATTTGTCTTCTCTAAAGGTATAGTATGTTTGTATAGTAATAATAATAAACAATTAAAATAGTTTATATAATATCAGACAAATTTTCACATGGAAAATTATAAAAATACGAAGTAAATAACACAATATTAGATCTGAATATACAAGTTACAAGTTTAATTACATTAGAACAAAAGGTAATATACTTTGGATATCCTAAATCTTCATGTTTAGTTACATGAGAACAAAATGTAATATACTAAGGATATCCTAAATCTTCATGTTTAGTTACATGAGAACAAAAGGTTATTATACCAAGTATATCTTAAATATTCATGTTTAATTACATGAGAACAAAAGGTTATTATACTAAGGATATCCTAAATCTTCATCATCCTCTTCAGCACCATCATCATCATCATCTTCGAAAACGTCCGAAAGGTTCGGCGGTGGTGGTATCGATGGCAATTGTAATTCGGGCAACGCTATCTTTATAGAACCCGTAAGTTGCTGCATAAAATCGGTCATCTGATGGTTGTAAGCATCCATCGAGCCTCACGCTCTAAAATTTGACCAACCTGAGACGAGTACTGTGATCTTCCAATTGATGATAACGAAGGAGAACCACCCTTCAATTTTCGTCCGACTCCACGGACATGGCCCTCCTCTCTCCAATCACATGTTTAGTAATAGCGCGCTCTTCTACCGGCACGCCGGTGGAAGTTGCTTGTTGTGTCTGCTTCTCCCTCTCGTTGACTAAATCTTCATAAATTTACATTTTAAGTAATAGTATCGAATGTAATAAATAAACGTCAAGCGTTTTAAACATGTAATTAAATCAAGTAGTATGTACTTATGTAGTCGTGTGCCGCAAGATCATTGACCCACTAATTACACCAAGATCAAAATAACCTGTGAAGTTGCAAAATCAGAGTGACAAGAGAAAGGGAATCTCCAGCAAAGACCCGTAAGGGCTCGAACCTAGCAAAACAACCTAAAAATAAACCTCTATACAACACCCAATAAATATAACCATAAACTCCATTAAGACTTTACCTCTACAGAAGAACCCAATATGTAGGAGTCGAATGACGTGAAGAAATGCTTCAAAAAAGAAGCAAGGGTTTTGTTTTTTGTTTGATGGTGAATGAGATTGAGGAAATTTCTAATGTAATGGTTAGATAAAGGTGATTTTAACATTTAGAGATGACAAGTCGTCTCTACAGATTAAAAACTCAGGCGCGAAAATAAAGGGGCGTTTATTTACTAAAAATAGTTGAAAATGCAAATATGTAGACACGACCTATGTCGTCGCAATTGACTATTTTTTTTTTTAACTTCCAGTTGACGTTAAATTTACCAATTTTCTATTCTCTATTTTAATGTATTTAGTAACGTTAAATTAGATAGCTTATTATTTAACACTTATTTATAAGAATACCACATTAATATAACAATTATGAAAAAACACAGATAATAATTAATTATTAATAATATTATATTACTTAGTTATAAAAAAATAGTATAATATAATAAGCCCCCCATTATTTGAGAAATAATGTGGTTTTGAATAGTGTTTTTAGAGAATGTGTGGTTAAAAAAATGTTTGAAAAGTAAAAAATGGTAGGTTTGACTAAGATGGATGGTTGAGATTGAGTGTTGAATAGATTTGGTTTCCAAATAATGGGAGCCAAATATGGGATAATTAAGAAAAAAATACAAGTAATAATTAATTAATACACATAGTAATAACTAAATAATTAAAAGCACTAGCTAATAGTATACTTTTTAACCAAAAGCAAGTGCATACAACAATATTTAATCAAAGTCACTTTCATGATATATACGCTCATCCGCATCCGCATCCTCATTCTCATCTTCATCTTCCTCCTCATCCTCATCCTCATCCTTGTCATCTTTTTCATTATCATCCACGTCTGTTCTTGACATTTCATCATCTTCTTCTTCTTCATCATTGATGAATGATTCTTCTTCAGAAGTGGAAATGGAGGGCGAGGATGTGTTGATTGGATGATCCACCTAGATTGCTCCTCCGTTTCTCCCTCCCAAGTTAACGTTCTCTATGTTTCCCAGATCGACAAAAAGAGAAAACTTTGTTGAATTCTCGTCGTGCAGTAAATCTATCCCAGTCACAGCTACTGAAGGAAGATTCCAAACTCTATGATGATTGACTTCCTGTATAACTCACCAGTTGGGACCACGTGCTGGATCATCGATATAGGAAACCTGTCTTGCTTGCGATGCTAGTATAAATGAATCGTCTTTGTAGAAATCTGCACTGATATCAATACTTGTAATATTATTGTCTACAACTATCCTTTTCCCATCACACTTAAACCATTTGTATCTGAACAAAACGACTGAGAGTCTACTCCCATACGAGAACTCCAACATCTCTTGCAACTGACCATAAAAAACCTGGTCCCCAATTCCAGGCACTGACACACCACTGTTTTGAGTGGTACGCCAAACATCTCTTTCATTTATTAAAAATTGAACTCCATTCACAATACATGCTTGGTACGAATGCACATGAGAATTTGAGCGAGAGGCCAACGACAATAACTCTGAAGTTACTACAAGGGAATTTGCTCGGTGCAAATCATATATCTATATTATAAGAGCAACGAGTTACTTAAGGTTCACGTGTTTTGATGGTACTACATATGGAAGTTATACATCTAGGGAAGTTTACCTTTTTGTGAAATCAAGTAGAAAACTCACACCTGTGCAATCGATCAATAATGGATACTCTACGTAGTTGCATCTCGTCTTTGTGTTCCCTTTTTGAAACAAAAATCGAAGTTAGTGTTTAATTATATTTGTATATAAAACATATATTTTACGAACCATACAAAACATAATTGCACACGTACTGCATGTAGGTTTCAATCTCGTGACAGTTGTTGAGGATGTAAAACTCAACTTGATTCCTAATCTCAGTTTCCAATGTTATTGAGCTTTTCTTTCCAATAGGATGACACTGGGATTTGAAAACTGAGAGCTGTCTATTTGGAGCACTCACATCCTCATTCCTCTCAGGTTGGTTGAACCTCGTCTTAACATTTTCAAAATAACTCGAACAAAAAACCAATGCCTCTTCAACAACATAGCCTTCTGCTATAGAACCCTCAGGCTTCCCTGTATTTCTGACGTAGTCCTTCAGTTTTTTTAGGTATCTCTCAAAGGGATACATCCACCTCATATATACTGGTCCATCGAGTATTGCCTCTTTAGGAAAATGCATTACAAGATGAATCATGATGTCGAAAAATGCTGGTGGAAATATTCTTTCAAGCTTGCAGAGTATTAGAACGAGCTGATCCTGAGCATTAACCATGTCATTAACCTTTACCAACCTAGCACATAGCTTCTTGAAGAAAGTACAAAATTCAATTATCATAGAGGAAATCGTCTTGTTCAGATATGCACGACAACCGATAGGCTACAATCGTTGCATAATAATATGGCAATCATGTGACTTCAGACCACGAATTTTGACATCATTTGGAGCAATGTTTTTCATTAAATTAGATGTAAACCCATCAGGAAATTTAACTGATCTGATGAAATTGCAAAACCTTCGATGATCTGGAATTGTCAACATAAAATTTGCATGAGGTTTCATTAGATTGGATCCTTCTTTATACAAGTGCAACTCTAGTCTAATACCCAAATCCATCAAGTCATCTTGCACCATCTGTATCCTTTGATTTATGTGGATAACCCAATAATGTACTGAACAAGCTTTTACAAACATTCTTCTCAACGTGCATTACATCTAGATTATGCTTCAAGAACTTAGTCGACCAATACGGTAACTAGTAAAAAATGCTTTTCTTTCTCCAATTGATTTTCCCGTCATCTCTCACCTTTTAACTCCCCCGTACTTAGGGTGCATTCCAGGAATGCTCATCCTAACATGACTTAACTGGTGCAATATATCTATACTGGTCAATCAAGGAAGTGAGGGTCTAATCTCTGCTTTCCCATTGAAGACAAAACTTCTCCGCCAACTATGTCTAATTGGAAAAAAACACCTATGACCCACATAAGCTATTTTCCTGACTACACGTATCAATGGATTCTCTTCATTGCAGGTTGGGCATGCTCCGTAACCCTGACCACTCCATCCGGAAAGTCCACTCCTAGCAGGAAAATCACTAACAGCCCACAAATTGCTGCGCGCATTCTGAATACACTATTGTTGCTTTTAGCATCATGTGTATCAACGCCAGTAACCCATAACTCCTTCAGCTCATCAACTGACGGTCATAAAAAAATGTCCATGTCCTTTCCTGGTGATCGAGGGCTGAGAATCAATAGAGTCAGCATTATGTTCTCTTCTTTCATGCACATCCACGGTGGTAGATTGTAAGTAGTCAAAACCAGTGGCCACATGCTATAAGTCATACTCATGTTAACGAAAGGATTAAATCCGTTTGCAGGTAAACCCAATCTAACATTTCGTATCTCACAGGAGAAATCAGTATGAGCTTTGTCAAATGTCCGCCATGCGAGTCCGTCTACAGGGTGCCCCATATTGTTCTCATCTCTCGACCTTCCAGTGTTGTGCCACCTCATCTAATTGGAAATATGTGGTGTAGCAAGCAAACGTTTCAATCTGGGGGCCAATGGAAAATAACGCTTCACTTTGTGCGGCACATTCTTTCTATTGGATTTTCCTGCTACCTTACTACAATGACTTTCTGAGCAGACTAGACATATTTGTTTAGACACGTTTTCTTTCCAGAATAGTGCACAGTCATCCTTGCAAACATGAATAGATTCATTTCCCAAGCCTAATTTTGACATAAGCTTCTTAGCTTCATAGTGAGAATCAACGAGATTCAGTTTGGGGAACACCAACTTCAACAACTTCCATAGCTCATCAAACAACTTATTTGTCCACTTATTAACTACCTTCAAATGCATTAACTTTGCCAAAAAATTTAATGATGAGAAGGAAGATACTCCAGGGTACAATTCTAAATGAAAAGCCTCAAATAATTTGTCGTAATGGACGTCAGAAGTAGTTGATGTTGGATCATCATTCAAAACATCATTCAAAACATCTATCATCTCATCCGTATCAACCGATCCTACACTCTGCTGATGTATGTTAATAGGCTCATCCTCACTCTCTCCGTGATAAATCCATCTATTGTAACTTCCCAAGAAACCATATCGAAATATGTGATTCTCCACGGTGCCCACTAACTGCGTCAACCTGTTTAAACAACTTTTGCATGGATAAGTAATCATCTCATGATCATTTGTTAGTGGCCTAACCATGTTTATAAATGATTTCATACCATTCCAAAATATTTCGGACTTTGCACGTATTCTATTAAGCTTAATCCAACTCTTATCAATTTCCATTTCCAATACGGATAGCTGCAAAATCACAAACAAATATTAAGAAATATACGAGTGATGTAAGAATGCCATAACCCGTTATCGCTCCAATTCTAATTTCAGGTATATGTCCTAGCCATTCGACATTGATATGTGAATTACACGTGTTAATTTATCTTGTAATAGCCTTTGTTTCATACGTAAATTTCGAAAACATCTCTCTTTTATTCTCCTAAGTGTGTTCACTATGTTAAAATAGTCCACACTCAGAGAATAAAAGAGAAACACTATTGAAAATTTCACATGGTTATTACTTAGGTAATTGCAGGACAAACTTAATATAACACAACTAGAAACTCTCAAATCAATGTCAAACTGTCCAAAATAGGACAATTCAAAGATTAATTTATAAACATCAAATAGTCCAGGATAAGGACGTGCATGCTTATCAAATTAATCTCCAAATGGCATTCTAAAGTTTATGAAAGTGCAAACGGAACATATAGAATAATTTTAAAGTTAACGTAGTTAGACACAAATAACTTACTAGCCTTAAGTTTTTATGAGTGAAGCCTGTCAAAGAATAGTTGGAAACCTTCGAGCACGAGAATGGAGTAAAAAATGAATACTAAAACTAGCTTTTGGTATTTATATATGTCGTCTCTAATTACCCCATTTTTCGTCTCTAAAACTACAAACAGTAAAGAGACACCGCCTTTGATTTCAGATATAGAGACGACATATTTGTCATCTCTATAGACCGACATTTTAGAGACGACAATCTCGTCTCTAAAAGGTCATCCATCTACTGAGACAACAAAAATTGCCTCTTTTGAAAAGAAGTCGTCCTTGTAAATTATCATTTTAGAGACGACATCATTGTCGTTGTTATACAATATGGATATTTTTACACCTAAGAATCAAGGCGGCCACCCTTTTAGAGACGACATTGTCGTCTCTAAAACATTATTCTATACCTTCGATTTATTTGTGGTCTCTAAAGATTTCGTTATAGAGACAACCTGATGTGATCTGGACCAAGTATCGAAGGGTGAAGTCGAGCCATTGGCAATATGACAATGATCTACGTGCAAAACAGAGCAAGTTCCATGTTGGGATCGAGTTAAGAAGAGGGACGGATCAAGCCGAGCCGAGTAACCGAAGTCTTTGGGGCATAAAATCCATTATGGCCGTAATGGATGACCTTCACAGCCATAACCTATATATTCACGGCCGTAAATCATGTTATCACGGCCGTAATCAATTATCGAAGAAAAATGAAGAATTTCTGCAGAACGAGGCTTACAGCCGTAATCCTGGAAGTTACGGCCGTAACATTCAAAAAAGGGAAACTTCACGGCCGTAAGAAATTCGTCACGGCCGTAAATAATAAACACAGTTTTGATCAGAAAGGCCTTTACGGCCGTAAAAAAATTATTCACGGCCGTAAATGAGTAGCGGCCAGATTTTCCGGATTTTATAATTATTTTATTTCCTTTTTGGTTTTTAGGTTATTTTCCTAATTTAGTGTTTTAGTTTAATTAGAATTCTATTTTGAGTAAATTAGCGGCTAGGTTATTTTGCTTATTTATATTCTTTACCATGATTGTAAACAGACAGTTAAGTTTGAGTTTATGAATAATATTTGAGAGAGGATTCTCCAAATTGAAAGGTTAAGTTTTTCCCTTTTGTTTCAAACTTATCAAAGATCCATTCTTTGTGGCGTTCACCCAACGAACTTATCAAGGAATTGACAAACCTTGTGGCGTTCACCAATCTTGGTTCTTCAATCCGCATCGTCAATTAATTGCGTCGTGATTGTCGAGTCAAGGTTTTATCGTCAATCTATCTTTAATTCCGTTAATTATTTCGTGATCAAGATCTATCTTAGGGTTTTAAATTTCGTTATTCCGCGTTTTCGACGAGATTCCCCGACTGGGATCTCATCATCTGGTATCAGAGCTTGGATCTATTTCAGATTCTTGCGTTTCTTGAATTTTCTTGATTTTTTTTGTGTTCTTCGCGTTCTTCGTATCAGTCATAATTTTCTTCAGTTTGATCCATAAGAGTCAGTCCCAAAAATTCAAAAGTGTTTTTCTTGTTCGTTTTTCGTCCAAATCCAGTTCCGTTTTTTCTGCCATACTCGTAGTCCAATTCTCTGGCAGATTAAAAAAAAATTCCAAAAATTCCCAAATATTCCCCAAATATTCCGAATTTCCTTGTTCGTGTCTTAAAAATGTCTGATAGAGAGGTTTCCACATCTTCATCTTCTATTGGAGACAGAAAACAGCTCGGGGATGTAAATAGAAGGAATTAACAGGATAACAATGATATTGCAGTAATGAGGGCACAATTTGAGATGTTTATGGCACAGATGGAGAATCGAGGTGCAGAACGTGAACAAAGATCTCGTGATCAATCTCATGATGGTTCTCAGGTTAGGGGAGGTAATAGGCGTGATGTTAGTATGAATGATGAGGGCATGGGAAGTGAAAGTGGAAGTATATCTTTGGGAAGTATGCGAAGTAGGGATAGAGGAGATAGGTATGAGAGGAGGCATGATAGGGAGCGTCGTGATGCTAGGAGGGATCGTTGGGGGTAGAGATGATGTTGATGACGACCTTGGAAAAATTAAAGTGAAAATACCGTCGTTCTAGGGTAGGAGTGATCCGGAAGCGTACTTGGATTGGGGGACAAATGTTGAACGGCTTTTTGATTGTAATAATTATTCGGAAAAGAAGAAGGTGAAATTAGCCGTGATTGAATTCACCGACTATGCAAATATTTGGTGGGATCAACTAGTTACGGGTAGGAGGAGGAACCTTGAGGAGCCCGTGGAGACTTGGGGTGAATTAAAAACCATAATGAGGAAGCGGTTTGTGCCGACTCATTATTATAGGGATATTTACCAGAGGCTGCAGGGTTTGACTCAGGGATCGAGGAGTGTAGAGGATTATCACAAGGATATGGAGGTGGCAATGATTCGGGCTAACGTGGTGGAGGATCGGGAAGCAACGATGGCTAGGTTTCTGAGTGGGCTGAATAGAGACATTGCTAATGTCATTGAGCTGCAATATTATGTGGAGTTAGAGGATATGGTGCATATGGCCATGAAGGTAGAAAGACAGCTAAGGCGAAAGGGGGCAGCAAGACACTCACCATCTTATCCTACATCACAACCGAAGCAGGAATCCAACATTGAACATAACCCGAAAGGGAAGGAGGAGCCTACAACGAAAGGTAAAAATATTTCTGATTCTCAAACTACTCGGGATAGAAATATTAAATGTTTTAAGTGCTTGGGTACGGGTCATATAGCCTCCCAGTGTCCAAATAGGAAGCTAATGATCTTACGTGATAATGGTGAAATTAGTTCCGAGGGTGAATTTAAGGGAATACCTAAGTTAGTGGATGTTGGGGCTAGTAGTAGTAGTGATGAGGAAGGGCTGACCTATACTGTTAAAGATTCACTTGTTAATCGGCGTGTCCTTAGTGCTAGGGTCGGGGTGGATGAAATTGGTGAGCAAAGGGACAATCTCTTCCATACTAGGTGCTTAGTGGGTAAAAAGGTTTGTGGTATGGTGATTGATGGGGGGAGTTGTACTAATGTGGTTAGTACCATGTTGGTTGAGAAATTGGGTTTGAGCTTGATAAAACATCCGAACCCTTATAAATTGCAATGGCTTTTAGTGAAAAACCACATTTAACACTCTTAAATAAGGTTGAGACTTTTATGTGACTCATAATATAACAAACACAATTAACACCACATATCATATCATATCATATATACATACATTCAACCTCAATTTTGATATTATATCACGTCAATTAATCAAAATTTCATGAGTCCCAAGTCTGAAGATTTTATCTTTATCGCCAAAATTTGAATATATACATATGCCCACACCAAAAATTTAAAATTTATATATTTACATATACCTATACATACATAACAATATACACATTCCCATACATTAATACTCACGCACATAACACCATTAAATCCTTAATTTAAGGTAAAAATCCGAAATTAAACAAAACTTAAAAATCTGAAATTAACCCATAAATCTGAATTTATACATATATGGTGCATACATAGGTTATTTACATAGAATATATATATATATATATATCGAATTATGGATGTGTGTGTGTGGAATTGTGTGAAACCGTGTGTGTGTGCGCGGTTCGAGTGTGTGTGTATCGTGAAGAGAAAGGGGAAGAGGGGGGGGCTTACTTCCGGAGGTCGGAGATTGAAGGGAGGGCGGAGGTCGCGACCGAGAGTGCCGAGGGAGAGGCGACGCGAGGGAGAGGCCGAGAGAGAGAGACGTCGGGCGTGAGAGAGTGAGAGACCGTGAGAGTGAGGATAATTAGGTTAGGTTTAGTTTTTTTTTTATCTTTTGGAATTTGCAAATCAGTCCCTCAACTCTTCTCTTTTGTTTAAGTAAGTCTATAAGTTCCATTTACCCTCGATTGACACTACACTTTTCCCCCAAATTTCAAATTGGCATAATAAAATAGAAAATAACATGCTTAGGCAATAAAACAATTAATCACCTAGAATTGCACGTAAATAATTTAAATAACCAATTTATAATCTTTCAAATTGGTACATTGATCGAGCCGGCGTTCAAGTTCTTCCACTGCAAAATAATTCCAATTATAGATGTTAAAGATCATAAAATCCATAATTTAAAATAACATTCACAAGAATATTACGTGAAATTTAAAATTGCACGTAAAAATGAAAAGCGGTCTTACAATTCCTTACCCCCTAAAAGAAATTTCATCCTCAAAATTAAAACTTACCAAAAAGTTGTGGATACTTGGCACGCATTTTGTCCTCGCGTTCCCAAGTAGCCTCTTCTACTGCATGATTCCTTCAAAGGACTTTAACTAGAGTTATCTTCTTCCTCCTAAGTTCCTTATCTTCCTTCAGTAGGATCCTCACAGGTAATTCCTCGTAAGTTAGATCCTCACGAAGATCTAACAACTCATAACTGAGGATATGAGAAGGATCCGAAATATATTTCCTCAACGTCGACACGTGAAATACGTTATGAACTCCAGATAGTGCCGGTGGCAGTGCAACTCGATAAGCTAGGTCACCCACCCTTTCGAGTATTTCAAAGGGGCCAACAAATCGCGGGGTTAACTTTCCCTTCTTCCCGAATCTCATAACTCCTTTCATAGGAGCGACCTTCAGAAAAATCATATCACCTGTAGCGAATTCCAATGGTTTCCTTCTTCTGTCTGCATAGCTTTTCTGTCTACTCTGTACAGTTCTCATCCGTTGACGAATCTTTTCAACAATTTCCGATGTCTGCTGCACCATTTCTGGACCTAGAAATTTTCGTTCCCCTACTTCATCCCAGTGAACCGGCAATCTACACTTCCTCCCGTATAGCGCCTCATATGGAGCCATGTGAATGGAGGCTTGATAGCTATTGTTATAGGAGAACTCAACTAATGGGAGAAATTCGTCCCAAGTACCTGGAAAATCGATAATACAAGCTCTCAAGATATCTTCCAGGGTTTGAATCGTTCTCTCTGACTATCCATCTTTCTAAGGGTGAAAGGCCGTGCTGAATCTCAATTGAGTGCCCATGGCCTTATGTAGACTTTTCCAAAATGAAGAAGTAAATTTTGGGTCGCGATCAGACACAATGGATAGGGGAATCCCATGAAGCCTTACGATTTCTGCTACATATAACTCTGCATACTTCTCCATATTATAAGTAGTCTTTACCGGTAGAAAGTGTGCCGACTTGGTAAGACGATCGACAATCACCTATATGGAGTTATAACCCTTCTTCGTCTTAGGTAAGCCCACAATGAAGTCCATGCCTATTCGTTCCCACTTCCACTCCGGAATCATAAGAGGTTGTAATAGGCCAGAAGGTCTCTGATGTTCGGCCTTAACTTGCTGACAAGTGAGACAACATTGAACATATTCCGCCACATCCCTACTCATGCCAATCCACCAAAAATGTTGCCTCAAATCCCAAGCCATCTTAGTACTTCCAGGGTGGATTGAGTAAGGAGTGTTATGAGCTTTCCTCATAATTTCTCGCTTCAATTCCTTATTATTGGGGACTACCAGTCTATTTCCCTGTCGAAGGGCACCATCTGTGGAGATAACAAAATCGGTGCGCTTCCCATCAACTACTTCAGTGCGGACCCTTGAAGTATTGGGGTCTTCTAACTGTAGAGCCTTGATTCTTTCCAACAATGTCGATTCCAATGTTATGTTAGCAAGATAACCTGTCTTGTCTTTTGGAACGATCTCCAACTCTAACCCTTGGATCTCAATTAGTAACTGTTTTTGGACAACTTGCAAGGCATTCATTGTTCCATGACTTTTTCTGCTAAGTGCATCAGCTACGACATTAGCCTTGCCAGGATGATAATTAATGACACAATCATAATCCTTGACAAGTTCCAACCACCTGCGCTGTCGCATGTTCAGTTCTTTCTGTGTGAAGAAATATTTGAGACTTTTATGATCGGTGTAGATCTCACATCTGACCCCGTAGAGATAGTGCCTCCATATTTTTAACGCAATAGTGCCTCCATATTTTTAACGCAAACACAACGGCTGCCAACTCGAGATCGTGATTTGGGTAATTCTTCTCGTACTCTTTCAATTGCCTTGAAGCGTAGGCAATTACCTTGCCGTGTTGCATAAGAACACAACCAAGCCCCTTCAATGAGGCATCACTGTAAATGACTAATCCTTCATTTCCCTGTGGAATGGTTATAATTGGCGCAGTTGTCAATCGTGTCTTTAACTCCTCAAAACTCTGTTCGCAATCCGAATTCCACTGAAATTTTGTATCCTTTCTGGTCAGCTTAGTCAAAGGCGAGGCAATCTTGGAAAATCCTTCCACAAATCTCCGATAGTGATTAGCTAATCCAAGAAAGCTGCGGACTTCTTTCACATTAGTAGGTGTCAGCCAATTACGAATTGCTTCAATTTTACTCGGGTCAACCTCAATGCCTTTCTTTGATACAACATGTCCCAAGAACGGCACTCTTTCCAGCCAGAATTCACACTTCTTGAACTTTGCAAATAATTTCTCTTCTCTAAGTTTCTGAAGCACCATTCTCAAATGCTTTTCATGTTCCTCTTCAGACCTAGAATAGATCAATATATCGTCAATGAAGACTATAACAAATTGATCCAAGTATTCTTTAAAGACTCAATGCATCAGATCCATAAATGCTGCAAGAGCATTGGTTAGCCCAAACGGCATCACCAAAAATTCATAATGTCCATATCTGGTACGGAAAGCTGTCTTTGGGATATCCTCTTCTTTAATCCTCAACTGATGATAACCAGATCGCAGATCGATCTTGGAAAAATACCCTGCACCCTGAAGCTGGTCGAATAGGTCTTCAATTCTCGGCAACGGATATTTATTCTTTATTGTCACTTTATTCAACTCTCTGTAATCTATGCAAAGTCTCATAGAACCGTCCTTCTTCTTCAAGAATAGTACAGGAGCACCCCATGGAGAGAAACTAGGTCGAACAAAGCCCTTATCCATGAGATCCTGCAATTGCTCCTTGAGCTCTTTAAGTTCCGCAGGAGCCATCCGATACGGTGCTTTAGATATTGGGGCTGTTCCAGGTACCAAATCGATAATGAAGTCAATCTCTCTTTCAGGTGGTAGGTCAAAAAGATCCTCTGGAAAAACATCCGGATATTCTCGAACGATTGCAATTTGTTCAAGTGAGGGGTCTGTTTTTGGTACCTCGACTATTGCAGCCAAGTACGCCTTACAGCCCTTATTCATCAATTGAAGGGCTTTCATCGCTGACACTATTGGAATAGAAGGTTTCACCTCAACCCCAACAAAGAAAAAAGGAGTTTCATTTGGAGGCTCGAACATCACCTTCTTCTCATGACAGTCTATTGAAGCATAATACCGTGATAGCCAATCCATGCCCAGTATGACGTCAAAATCATGAATATCCAGCACTATAAGATCTGTCACCCAATCACGCCCATTCACTACTATTGGACAGTCTCTCAATACATAACTTGAACTTAGTAGTGCTCCGGATGGTGTCGACACGACAAACGGAGTACCCAGTTGTGGGGATGAATGATTTAATTTCTCAGCAAAAACAAGACTGACAAAAGAATTAGTATTTAATTTTTTAGGATTTGATTGTCTTTTGGTAGGTAATACGCTCAACTATCTTTTTTAAATAGATAAATAAATAGATTAGTGATGCTGTCAAAAATCCTAACATTGACGTGGCAGGATCAGATGATACTTGATTACTGGAAAAGATCAATGAACTCGCCTTGAATGACCTGCAAAAAGGCGAGGAGGAATCTCTCCGTCGTCCCTCCAGTGTGAGAATTAGTTTTTTGGAGTAGAGAGAAAATATAACTAGAATATATGTAAAGAATTATGAATGAATAATTTGCTATGAAAAGAACTGTATTTATAGGGCTGAAAAAGCCCATAACTTCCTTTATTTAAGAAATGAGTCCTTTTGTTATAAATTTACCTTTTAAGAAGAATTCCTTACTTATAAGGATTCAGTTTCCTTTTTGTAAAGGGTTTCCCTGTGGATCATGTATTGCCTTGGGGCTCATGTATATGGCCCATTAATGAGGCCCAGTGTTGAAAGAGGTTGGGAAGCCTGCGAGTACGGGCCATAGGTCGGTAAGAACCGATCTTATCTTCAAGTGTCAAACTGAAGTAGGAGATCGGGGTGAGCCCGACCCAGATGAGACTGGGCATTTTGCTGAGGCGTAACCGGTTATTGTTGAACAGCGAGGAGGTCGGTCAAAGGAAGACCATGACCTCAAGAGGTCGGGTCATGGAATTCACCTTAATTTTAGGGAGTAAGAAAATAATACCGATCAATGGCCCCCGTGCGTCAGAGATCGGGACAAGATTTCTGGGCGCATGACAGCTGTTACATGTGATTTGCTAACTCATCACATTTATTGTTTTAGTCATAAAAGAATTGCCTTATGATGTTGACACGTGGCAGAAAAAATAACTTTTGGATTCTGAAATTTTTCCCGCCTAATTTGCCTATATATATGTGGTCTCCATAACCTCTTTACGTTTACTTTGCAAATTTTGAGAAATCAGAGAACTCGTTGGGCGACTTACACGACCTCTACTCCAACAAAAATTTTCTAGCATCTTAGGTAAGCTCGCCCTATCCCGACCCCTCTAACTCTTTTATTATTTATTATAGGAAAGTATGGCCAGACGTAAGACAATGGAAGACCTTAGGGAGGTAGAAGATTTAGATGAACCTCTAGAGGTCGAGCCATTAGGATTTTACGACCCCCACCTGACTTTGATGAGGGTGAGTCTGATAATGGGGAGGAGGTCGAGGACAATCCTCGGGTAGTGAGGGAACCTAGGAGGGCAGAGCTCGGGCTACCAACCCATTACAACAAAATGAAGGAACACATGATCGAGGTAGACATGAGGAGATACAGATTAGTAGATAGATATACTGTCAGGGTCCCGGACATGGACGAGTATTCTTATCATTGCCGGGAAGGGGAGATGGTTGTGTATCACGAGGCCTTGCTGGCCAGGCTTAGGTTTCCCTTGCACCACTTTTTTGTGGATTTCTTACTAACCACGAGCATATTTCCCGGTCAACTTGCTCCTAATGGGTGGAGGATCCTTCTATATTTTTACATACTATGTAGGAGCTTAGGAATAGAGCCTACCATTGACCTCTGCAAGTGTTTGTTGGAGCTCAAGTACTTACCCCGACGCAATAGTTTTGTGTATCTGTGCGGGAAGGGTAGGTTTGAGGTTCCATGGGTCCCTTCCTCCATAAAGTATTAGAAGGAAAGATTTTTCTTTATCAAACCCAAAGAGGGGCAGACCCTATTTTGGCCAAACTTCAGAAGACCCGATGTAGATAATTTTAATAGGATGGGTAGTCTGAGTGAGGAGGCTGTGACAGAACTTATGGCCGATGCTGTCCGGGTGTGTGACTTTGGTCTGCTGGCTGAGGAAGCCAGTGACTTAGCAAATAGTAACATTCTGGACTAGGCCGGCCTTGACCTTCAGCCCGGTAGGGTTCGGCCTCTTAAATTACGTAATTAAAAATGCCCTTCTTGCTTTATTCAAATCTTTGTGGATTTTTAAGGAGGCTTTAATCTTCTCATCCTTGTTTTAGGAATGGATTTTGACTCTGAAGTTCTGAAGCAGGACGCACTTGCCAAGGCTCAAGGTGCTCGGGCGAAGAGGGCTGTTGACGGAGTGACCAGGAGGCACCCTCAAAAGAGGGGAAGAGCCGGCACTTCAAGCTTGGGACAAACATCCCGATCTCAAGAGGATATCCCACCACCAAGGGAGGAAAGGCCTCCCAGGGGTCGGGCACCTCCTCCTTTCGACTCCGAGCTTGAGACCGACAATTCTTCTCTGGCTGACTGTAGGAGGAAGATGCAAGACTTTCTGCACCCAGACCTTGTGAAAAAATACCAATATGAGATCGGTCTTGAGCAGGGAGTGGAACACATAAGGAGCGCGGCTCTCCAGGTAGTTCTTGAGATTTTCTTGTCATTCTTGAGCGAATATACATATTTACACAAAGAAAATTTTTACAACTTATTTCCCCGATCTTCAGATGTTGAGCATTACCCGGGGAGTTTCAAACCAAAGCATTGAGCGGGGTGAGATTGCGAGTCAGCTAGTTCATTCCGTTCAATACGAAGCCACCCGGGCCAATGCTACCGAGGAGGAGCTTCGAAAATTTAAGGCAGACCTCGAGGCTGCTCTCCAAGAGCAGGACAATGCTCGGGCTGAAGCTAGGCACGTCGCAGAAGAGCTCAAGTAGCCTCGGGCACGGGAGCCTCAACTCCAAGCTTCTGCCATAGAGTCATTCAAAGGCTCGGAAGACTACAAGCTTGCCTTAGGTACCTATGCTTTGGAGTCTCACTCTCAAGCAATAAAAGAGGCAAGGGCTTGGTGCCTTCAGAAGATGCCAGAGCTAGACACGAGCCCAATGGCCACTTTTCCACTAGGTGCTGATGATCTCGACCTCAGCCCCTTTGAGGAGGAAGATGACGCCGACTGCGAAGTGCTCGAGGAGGCAGAAGAGGGTTTTGACCCCGAGAATTGAAGTTATTGTAAATCTATGTTGTTATGCCCGGGGTATGCCCCGTAGACTTTTGTAAAACTCAATGAATGAATGAACCTGATTTTCAAGCCTTTTACAAATTACTTTTAAATGTTAAGTAACTTGGATTCCGCATCTTGATGATTATATGGTTGGGTAATGGCCGACCTTGTGTTATAGATATAAGAACGGATCTAACTTTTTGCAATATCAATATTAAGCTTTAGACAATTGACTAGTAAGACCGGGTTATTCCGGCCCCTTTTAGCCGATTTACTCAAAGACAGGATCAAGCTCTTTACTTCGCGAAACTACGAGAATTTTTTGATATGATCGGGTTATACCGACCTATTTTTTGTAAGAAATAATTAGCAGTGCCGAACTTTAGGATCAATTTTTCAAGATGAAGTCGTGTCCATAACTTGGTAAAATGGAGGCAAACTTTTATAAGGGTTGGGCAACCCTGGTTTGAAGATGTAAGGACGGGCTAACCTGACCTATAATTATTTTGGATTTCTTGTCAGGAAGTGATTTGTAACGTCTTACTATGAGACCTTGTAAATTACTTGATGAGAAATAATTTGTAATGTCTTGCGATGAGACATTGTAAATTATTCATGGAAGAATAATTTGTAAAGTCTTACCATGAGACATTGTAAATTACTTGATGAAAAATAATTTGTAACGTCTTGCCACGAGACTTTGTAAATTATTTGATGGGAAATAATTTGTAACGTCTTGCCATGAGACCTTGTAAATTATTCGTGGAAGAATAATTTGTAAAGTCTTACCATGAGACATTGTAAATTATTTGATAGGAAATAATTTGTAACGTCTTGCCATGAGACCTTGTAAATTATTCGTGGAATAATAATTTGTAAAGTCTTACCATGAGACATTGTAAATTATTTGATGAGAAATAATTTGTAACGTCTTGTCATGAGACCTTGTAAATTATTCGTGGAAGAATAATTTGTAAAGTCTTACCATGGACATTGTAAATTATTTGATGGGAAATAATTTGTAAAGTCACGTGAATGACCTTGTAAATTACTTCAAGATCTGATCTTCGTAGTGCTCATTCTTTAGAAGAAATAATTTTTATTAAGGGGGACTGAACGATGGGCCACATTAAAACCTTATCCAGAAAAATCCAGCGGGAAAAAATCTGGATAAGGAAAAAGAGTACATGTCCTTGACGTTGAAAGAAAGAACAATGGGCACGCAGGACCGACCTTAAAAGTTATTGATGGACATGCAAGTCCGAAAGTAAAAAGAATAAACATGGGCGCTCGGCCCTACTAGACGACTCTGATATCTAGGAAGAGGCCTCTACTTATAGTATGACTTCAAATTCTCTGCATTCCTTAGCCGAGGAAGAGGTTTCGAATCCATTTTGCGGAGGCTGTATGAGTCCTTTCCCACCTTTCGAATGACTTCGTATGGTCCTTCCCAAATAGGCCCAAGTTTCCCTGGTTGATGACCGGTAGCCTCACTGTGGCGAAGGACAAGATCTCCCATTCTGAATTCCCTCTTCTTTTCTCGGGTATTGAACTTCTTAGACATGGCCTGTTGGTAAGCTACTATTCTTAATGATGCATCTTCCCTGACTTCTTCCAGAAGATCCATATTTTCACTCTGTCCCTCAATATGGTCGGGCGATCCTGCGGTCATAGCACGGAAGCTCGGAATTTTTACTTCTACTGGGACAACGGCTTCCATTCCGAAGGCAAGCATGAACGAGGTCTCCCCTGTTGCAATCTTGAACGTGGTTCAGTTGGTCCAAAGTATTTCTGGGAGGAGATCGGGTCAATCTCCCTTGGCACTATCAAGGCGAGTCATCAAGTCTTGTAAGATGAGCCTGTTTGTAACTTCAGCTAACCCATTACTTTACGGGTGTGAAACGGAAGTCAACCTATGTTCTATTCCCAAGTTCTTGCAGAATTGTTTGAAGGATTGACACTCAAATTGACGCCCGTTATCTGTTATTAATGTCTTAGGAAGACCAAAACGGCAGACTATTGATTTCCACACAAATGCTTCCAGCTTTTGTTCTGTGATCACGACTAGCGGTTCGGCTTCCACCCACTTAGTGAAGTATTCCACAGCAACTGCCAAGAATTTGACCCGACCCTGGGCTACGGGAAAGGTCCTAGTATGTCGATTCCCCATTGAGCGAAATGATATGGGCACATAATCGAGGATAGCTCTTCAACGGGTTGGTGTAACCGGGCTGCGAATCTTTGGCACTTGTCACAAGCTTTTACGTAATTGAGCGTGTCCTTCATGGTTGGCCAATAGCATCCATATTGTATCAACTTCAATACTAGATCTCTCGCCCCCTGGTGTCCCCCAAAGATTCATTCATGAACCTCGGACATAGCAAGGGTTGCTTCTTTCGGAGTTAGGCATCGTAGGTAAGGAAGTGTGAAGCTTCGACGAAACAAAATATTCTGCAGCAAGGTATACCTCGAGGCCCTTGCTTTGATTCTTCTTGCCTCTGCTTTGTCATCTGGAAACTTTCCTGATGTCAGGTATTCAATTATAGGATCCATCCAACTGGGCTCTTGATCTGAAATATCCATAACCTCAGGTTGTTGTGCGATACTAGGCTCATGAAGAGTTCGTACAAACACGGTCCTCTCCAAGTGATCTAGATTGGAAAAAGTAAGTCTTGATAAAGCATCTGTCTTGTGATTGGCGGATCTCAAAATTTTGTGTACACAGCAAGACTTGAACTTTCTTTGCAAGTCCAAGACCATCATCCTATAAGATGACATTTTCTCATCTTTTGCTTCAAAAGTGCCATTTACCTGTTCTACCACCAACTGTAAATCACTCAAGACCTTGAAATACTTGACCCCTAGATGTTGAGCTGCTTGAAGTCCAGCAATCACGGCCTCATATTCTGCATCATTATTAGTTGCTGGGAAGTCAAACCTTATTGCACACTGAATTTCCATTATGCCATCGTCTTTCTTCAATATGATTCCGGCCCCCGAGCCCGCAGCATTCGATGCTCCATCCACTTCCAAGGTCCATGTGGCCTCTTCCCTGTCATAACTTGTTGGCCCCCGAGGTCTTGGTGCGAGTTCGGTGATGAAGTCAGCCAAGATCTGTGCTTTGATGGAAGGTCGAGGTTTGAACTTGATGTCATATTCTCCAAGCTCGATTACATCTGGTTTCTGCAAGATTTGCTACAAGGGATGATTTGTGAGGACAGTTATGGCATGGGCTTGAAAGTATGGTCTTAACTTTCTGGCTGCTGTAACCAAGGCAAGTATGAGCTGCTCGGCCAATGTATATCGGGTTTCTGCATCTAACATCATCTTCCTAACGTAATATACCGGTTTTTGAGCATTCTCTTCCTCTTTAACCAAAACGGCGCTAACAGCATGATCAGATACTGCTAGATATAAGAACAGATTGTTCCCTGGATTTGGCTTTACCAATATTGGAGGAGTACCCAAATATTCTTTCAACTTCCTGAAGGAGACCTTGCATTCCTCGTCCCATCTGAAATCTTTGTTTTCTCAAAGAGTTTTGAAGAAGGGAAAACATTTGTCCGTTGCCCTTAACATAAATCTACCCAACGCTGCTACTCTTCCTGTCAGCTTCTGCACTTCCCTCACATTTCGGGGGGGTTCCATTGATGCCGGGGCCGAAGTTTTATCTGGATGAACTTAGATTCCTCTTTGAGTGATCATGAACCTCAAGAACTTTCCCGAGCCTACCCTGAAGGCGCACTTTGTAGGATTCAATTTCATCCAATGTTCTCTAAGTGTACTGAATATGTCCTCAAGGTTAGCAATGTGGTCTTTCTTTCCATGTCATCAACGTAGACTTCAATGTTAAGCCTGATGTGTCGGGAGAAGACCATGTTTACCAATCTTTGATAAGTAGCTCCAGCATTCTTCAATCCGAACGACATGACCTTATAGCAATATATTCCTTTATTTTCCATGAAGGAAGTTTTTTCTTGATCTTCCTGTGCCATTCGAATCTGATGATATCCCGAGAAGGCGTCTAGGAAGCTATAAGGTTCGGAGCCTGATGTGGAATCCACCAACCTGTCGATTCTGGGAAGAGGATAACTGTCTTTTGGACATGCTTTATTCAAGTCTGTGAAATCTATGTAAACTCGCCACTTTCCATTTGGCTTCTTCACCAAGACTACATTGGTCAGCCATTCTGGATACTTCACCTCCTTGATGAATCCTGCTTTCAAGAGTTTATCAAATTCCTCCTTTATTATCTGCCTTCTTTCTTTGGAAAACTGTCTTCTTCGCTGTTTTATGGGTTTTTTATTGGGCATGACGTTCAGCCTGTGTTCGACGAGTGCGGGATCAATCCCGGGCATATCTTTGGCACTCCATGCAAATACATCAATATTCTTCTTTAAACACTGCGACAACTCCTCCTTCATTAGTTTGGGGAGCTCTTTCCCAATTGTGAAGCTCCTCCCTTTTGAGATATGAACTTCTTCCAACTCCTCTACTGGCGACATTCTTTCTTCCACAGGAAGTTCTATTGACATCAGATCTATCTTACCCTTTCCAATACAGCTGATATAGCAACTCCTGGCTACCGATTGACTTCCCTGAACAGATGCTATGCCCAGGGAAGTTGGGAACTTGATCGCCAGGTGATACGTCGATACTATAGCTCTTAGGCTATTCAGGAACAGACTTCCCAAAATAGCATTGTAGGCCATATGGGTCTTGATGACCTGGAACGGAGTCATCTTTCTTACCCGTTTCTCCTCTGATTCCAGTGAGGTGGGAAGGTCAATTAGGCCTTTGGGTTTCATGGCTCCTCCACCAAACCCAGTTGGGGAGTAATGACCTGTCGAAGTCGATCTTTTGGAAGTTGCATATGGTTGAAAGCTTCCAAGGAAAGAACATTGGCTGCGCTTCCATTGTCAACTAGCACCCTCCTGACATCAAAATTGGCGATTGTTGCGCTAATGACAACAACATCATCATGAGGATACGAAATTCCTTCCACGTCGGCGTTGCTGAAGCTGATGCTGTTGGAAACTTCATGGTCATGACTTCCCGACCTTTCTTCTTGATCACCTAGTGCCCGGGCATGATTCTTGCCTGCATTATTCGAATCACCTCCAGATGCTATTCCTCCGACGATAAAATTTATGGTGCCAACGGATCTGTTTTTCTCTTCCCCTTTTCCATGTCTTTATCATCTTTCTTTATGTAGTGCCCCAGGAAGCCCCTTTTTATGAGGGCTTCTATCTCATGTTTTAATGTTCTGCACTCATCCGTGGTATGGCCCGGGCTCTTATGAAAGTCACAATACTTATGTCAATTCTTTTTGTCGATTTTCCCCTTGATAGGCTTGGGCCAACGCAAATCTTCCCGTCCTTTGATTTCCATGAGAATGTGGGATCGGGATGCGTTTAACAGAGTTAAATTTTGATTCCCATGACCATTCCCCTTCGAGTTAGATCGGGAAGAATTCTTCTCATCCTCCTGTCTTGACCTCTTACTTCCTTGTTTTATTGTTAGATCGGGAAGAATATCCACGATCTTGATACTATACTAGGAATGGAACGATTATTTCGGTATAAAACTTCAAACAGTGGCTACGTTAAGGTGGTACTTGAACCTTCAAATGAAACCCTTTTCACTTTGTTGAAGTAAAGGTGAAACTTTCTATTTCGATAGCATCAGCGATGAAAGTTCGTCATTTATGAATAAGGGTTGTAGGGCCTAACTGGCTACAGTATTCGAGGTACCTAAGATGGACACTTCTCTTCAACAAACTTCAATTGTTCGAGAATATCTGAATATGTTACCAGACGATCTTTATGATCTATTACCTGAAAGAGAAATTGAATTCGTCATCGACCACGTGCCTGGGTAGCTCTAATATCCAAGGCACATTATCAGATGACTCTTGTAGAACTTGAAGAGCTCAAAGAGCATGTATTGGATCTCATGGACAAGGCTTTTGTTCGAACTAGCTTTTCTCCATGGATTGCTCTTGTGCTATATACGTAAAGAAGAGAGATGGTTCTATGAGACTTTGAATAGAAAATAGAGAATTGAACAAGGTGACAATAAAGAATAAATATGCATTGCTAAGAATTGAGGATCTGTTTGATCAACTTCAAGGTGTAGGGTATTTTTCTAAGATCGATCTGCGATCAGGTTACCATCATTTGAGGATCAAAGAAGTGGACATTACAAAGAAAGTTTTCCGTACTAGACAAGGACAGTATGAGTTCTTGGTGATGTCGTTTAGGTTAACAAATACTTCTGCGACATTTATGGACTTAATGCATCGAATCTTTAAAGAATATCTGGATCAATTTGTTACCATTTTCATTGATGACAGTGATAAATTCAAGGTTCGAGTAAGAGCATGAAAGCGTTGGGGAATCATGCTCCAGAAATTTAGATGAGAAATTATTTGCTAAGTTTAATAAGTGTGACTTTTGGCTGGATAGGGTGTCATTCTTGGGGCATGTTGTATCAAGGGAAGGAATTAGTGTTGATCCGAGTAAGATTGAGGAAGTTTGGCGATGCCATATAATGTTCAAGAAGTTCGTAGTTTTCTCGGATTAGCTGGTTACTACCGGAGATTTTTCGAGGAATTTTCCAATATTGCCTCATCGTTGACTAAGTTGACTAGAAATGATACAAAATTTCAGTGGAGTTCGGATTGTGAAATACGGTTGACAACTGTGCCCATTTTAACTATTCTACAAGGAAATGAATGGTTGTTCATATACAGTGATGCTTCATTAAAAGGGGCTCGGTTGTGTTCTTATGCAGTATGGCAAGGTGATGGCCTACACTTCTAGGCAACATAAGGAGTAAAGAATTGTAAAAATTTAAGATTTATTGAGATTGAGAGATTGGTATATATAAGATTTTAGTGATTCGTTGATGTAGAAATGTTCATGTGATATATATGATGGTTATTATACTGTGATCTTAAGGAGATTGATGTGATTAAATGTTGAGGTCATATGGTATGGTGATAAGTGTCACGTCACATGATTACCACATGTTATGGTGAATAGATAGTTAATGAATGTTATGATTGTCCTATGGAAGAATAGTTTGATAATATGTTTGAGCTAATTAATCTTATCTTGATAAATGGTTTGTTCATTGCTAAATGTGACCAATGTTCGGGAAACTTCATTTGTTTATGATAAGATAGATGAATTTATTTAAAATTTTGGTGATGTAGTTGTGGTTGCTCATTGTGGTTGTACATTAGATGTGAGTAGAGCATATTATCCATTTTGAGATCTCTATGGAATATACATAAAGTTGAATTGTTTAAATCTAAGATGATCATTAGTGTAACTTTTACTTATTGTGGAGTTGTATCTTTGGGTTAGGTAAACTTGATGAGGAATCCTATATGAATCACAAAAGTCTTATTTATTGGTGATAGGTCGATGATTTATTTATAAAATACTTGGTTAGAGTATTGTTATGATGATTTTGAAGGCATAGATTCTTAAATTAGTACCTTGGCTTTAGTTTTAAGATGAGTGTATGATGTTGAATACTTGATTACAATATATAAGTATGAGTTATAGGATTTAAGTTGATCCTCCGATTTTAAAAGAAATGTCAGCATGTTTAGAAAGGAATTCGTTTGTAAATCTTTCCAGAAAGATTCTGTCAAAGTTTTAGTATTTCTACTGTATACTTTGGTATGGACGTCAAGTTTCACTAATTCTGGATTATAAAGTCTTATTTTGGTCAATCTTCTTGATTTTAGTTTTAAGAATGTGATTAATCAATATATATATATTAAGGTTTAGACGTTAAAATAGATCCTATGAAAGGCTGGAAATAGAAAGTTACTGAATGGATTCATAAGTGGGATAATGTCGGTTGATGGTCTCCTACAACAATAACTATCGAACTTCGGTCACGTATGAGGCGCTATACGGGAGGAAGTGTAGATCACCAGTTCGTTGGGATGAGATAGGAGAAAGAAAACTATTGGGTCTAGAAATAGTACAATAGACAGCAGTAGTTGCTGAAATGATTCGTCAACGAATAAAAAATTGCACAGAGTAGACAGAAAAGCTATGCGGATAGAAGAAGGAAACAATTGGAATTCGTTGCAGGTGACATGATCTTTTTGAAGGTAACTCCTATGAAAGGAATTATGAGGTTCGGGAAGAAAGGAAAGTTAAGTTCGCGATTTGTTGGTCCCTTTGAAATAATTGAAAAGGTAGGTGACCTGGCTTATCGGGTTGCATTGCCCTCAACACTATCGGGAGCGCACGATGTTTTTCATGTATCAGTGTTGAAGAAGTGTATTTTGAATTCCTCTAATAGACTCAGTTATGAGTCATTGGACCTTTATGAGAATCTGACTTATGAGGAATCACCTGTGAGAATCCTAATGTAGGTAGACATAGAACTTAGTAGTAAGAAGATAACACTAACTGAAGTCCTTTTGGAGGAATCGTGTAGTGGAAGAGATTACTGGAGAACGCAATGATGAAATGCATGCCAAGTATCCATTTTGGTAAGTTTTAATTTCGAGGACAAAATTTCTTTAAGGGGGTAAGGAACTGTAATACCGCCTTTCATTTTCATACCCTTTAAAATTTCACGTCATATTTATGTTAATGTTATTTGAAATTTGAAATTTAATTAATTTTACGTCAATGGTTTGAAATTTGTTTTGCAGTGGAAGGACTTGGACACCGTATCGCTCAATGTGCCAATTAGAAAATTATAAATTTTATGTAATTAATTAATTTTATTGCCTAGGCATGCTAATTTCTATTTATTGTGTTAAGTTGAAACTTTATTGGTGATTGGAAAGTAAATAGGACTTATGGACTAAATTATGTCCTTAGAGAGAATTGAGGGACCAATTTGCAAATCACCAAAAGTTTATATCTAACCCTACCCTAATAACCTCATTCACGTTCTCTCTATTCAGTCTCTCTCTCTCTCACCGATCCCATCTCACTCTCACTCTCAATCCTTGTCTCTTGTCTCTCGTTCCCTGCCTCGCTCTCTCGGTCTCGTGTCTCTCTCGACTCACGCACGCTCGCCGTCGACAGCACCGCCGTGCCACCACCCCGGTAATCCTCCCCCTTCCCTCGTTCCTTTCACCGGCAGCGCACAAAATCCGAACACATATGGACACACTGCGCACAAATCGTGATTTTACACACACCACACGACCACTATGTATTGATGTGTGTATATAAGTTCAGTGTATGTAAATACATGATGTTTCTCATGTTTTCAGATTTAGGCTTAGTTTGATTTCGAACTATACTGTTAAAATTGGAAATATGTAATATTGTATATGTTAATTTTAATGTGATTTATAAATGTGAATTTGAGGTTTGGGTAATGTAAATATATATGTATAATTTTAGGAATTTGGGGAAAATCTGTAAATGTAGGAATTTAGTATTATAACTTACGTGTATAGTTATTTTCAGAATTCAGATTTGATGGGGTTATGAAATTAGTTAATTGTTTGGTAATGTTTGAGTTATAATGTGAAATTTGGATTTAGGAAATTTGCAAATTTCAGAGTTTTGCAATGTTAATTTTAACAACGTTGACCTGTAATGGTAAATCCTCAGTTTTATGTTGAATTAGCAACAATGTTTGAGAATTTTCAGATTATGGATAATTAGAATTTTATTGAGAAATTTTATAAAGTTAGGTCAAGCTATGTAATGTTGTAATTTAATTTGAATTAAAAGGTAAGAAAAAGCGTTCTAAAGTACATTGAAATTGACATCTTATTTCGAATATGGTGTTGTGTGTTGGACCTAGCGTAAGGTCACGTTTGGGATTAAATTGTGAATGAAATAGAAGTTTTAAACCTTGCTTAGAGTTTAAAATGTGATTTTTAACTAAAAGTATATTTTATTAAATGAATGGGTACAACTAGAATTTTGGTGCATTGACGTCACGGGCAGCCGATGTCCCTCCACTTGCAAATCCAGATAACGGTAAATACTAAGGATGTCAAGTAAGTAAACTTCCCCTATTTTCATAGAAGTTAAATGTAAATGTGAAACGTGTAAATGGCTGTTTGCAACTTACTTGCTTTGATGAATTTCATTTACTTTATGAAAGTATATGTATTAAGAAGAATGTTCAAGCATGCACATTATCATGTCATTGCATCATCAAGCATGCATTGGCATTGGCATCGAAATTGGAAAGTCAAATGATTTTAAATGAAGAATGTGGTAAGTTTAAGTTTTCTCAAAATGCATGTATCCCAAGTTTTAAGAAAGAATGGGTGTACTTCTATGCCATGAAAGGTGTGAGTGGGAAATGGGGCGCGGGAGATCGGCGTACCCGAATTAAACCGCTATTGCGGTTGTAAATATTAAACCGCTTTGCGGTGACGATTGCTAAACCGGTTGACGGTGGCAAATATTAAACCGCTTTGCGGTGACGATTGCTAAACTGCTTGGCGGTGGCAAATACTAAACCGCTTTGCGGTGACGATTGTTAAACCGATTGGCGGTGGCAAATATTAAACCGCTTTGCGGTGACGATTGCTAAACCGCTTGGAGGTGGCAAATATTAAACCGCTTTGCGGTGACGATTGCTAAACCGGTTGACGGTGGCAAATATTAAACCGCTTTGCGGTGACGATTGCTAAACCGGTTGACGGTGGCAAATATTAAACCTCTATGCGGTGGAAAAATGATAATCTGGTCCTAAATAAGGAATATTGCCCACTGCATTGTGATTGGCTAGAAGATACACTAAGTGAGTTCACGATAGAAATGAAGTTAAAGTTTTTTGAAACGTTTAAATGAAAGTCTTGAAAGGAAGTGAAAGTCTTGAAATGAAGTGAAAGTCTTTAAATGAAAGTCTTGAAAGGAAGTGAAAGTCTTGAAATGAAGTGAAAGTCTTGAAATGAAATGAAAGTCTTGAAATGGAGTTAAAGTTTTAGAAATGTTTAAGTGAAAGTTTGGAAGGTATGAATGTCTTGAAAAGTAAAGTAAATGAGGGTAATTACTTTGAATGGTTTAAGGAATTTCATGTCATGAGCATGCATCACGTGCATAAAGTTTACTTACTGAGCTTTAGCTCACCCCAATCCCTCCCCAACATTTCAGGTGATGAAAGTTAGGTGATCCGAGGAGAGCACTCGGCAGCTGACTCAGGCTATCCCCGCTTCAACCCTTTTAAAATAAAGTTAAATTAGAATTTATTTCAATTTCTCATTATTTATTCTTTAATTCATGTATTATTGAGGTTAAATTTCCTCTTATTTCATTTGCTAAAGTTTATTTACATGAAATTATATTGTTGAGGAGTTTGGGAATTATTGTAATGGCTTGGATGATGTTTGGGATTGAATGAGTTGCAATGTGTATTTTAAAAATGGTTTTGATGTCCCTCTACAGGTTGGCTATGTCCAATTTATAAAGGAGACTCTGTCGAAATTTTTGTAAAATTTTTATAATAGTAAATGAAAAGTTTAAATGTTTTAAACGATTATTTCCTCATTTAATGTGAATGGAAGTTAACACGCCTAGGTTTTAGATTTTAAACTTGGGGTGTTACACGACGCCAATAGATGTTGTCAAAAATCCTAACCTTGATGTGGCAGGATCGGATGATACTTGTTGCTGGAAAAGATCAATGAACTCGCCTTGGATGACCTGTAAAAAGGCGATGAGGAATCTCCCCGTCGCCCCTCCGGTGTGAGAATTAGTTTTCTGGAGTAGAGAGAAAATATATAACTGGAATATATGTAAAGAATTATGAATGAATAATTTTCTATGAAAAGAAATGTATTTATAGGTCTGAAAAAGCCCATAACTTCCTTTATTTAAGGAAGGAGTCCTTTTGTTATAAACTTACCTTTTAAGAAGAATTCCTTACTTATAAGGATTCATTTTCCTTTTTGTAAAGATTTTCCTTGTGGATCATGTATTGCCTTGGAGCTCAAGTATATGACTTATTAATGAGGCCCAGTGTTGAAAGAGGCTGGGAAGCCTGCAAGTATGGGCCATAGGTCGGTAAGAACCGATCTTATCTTCAAGTGTCAAACTGAAGTAGGAGATCGGGGTGAGCCTTACCCGGATGAAACCGGGCATTATGCTAAGGCGTAACCGGTTATTGTTGAACAGCGAGGAGGTTGGTCAAAGGAAGACTGTGACCTCAAGAGGTCGGGTCATGGAATTCTCCTTAATTTTAGGGAGTAGAAAAATAATACCGATCAATTAGAGTTAGACATTTTGATAGGTTAATATATTTTCTGCTGGAATCTTGCGATCTTGAGTTATCAATGAAATAAAAAAATTATGATTTCTGTACTAACATTTAATAAAAAATAGAATATCAAATAACTAAATCATGAAATTTTCATTTGATAAAACATTTTCGTAACCTGAGTAACAAAAACTCTATAAACATTAGAAATGAAAATAGTAGTACTAAGAAATCCTTGTAAACAAATTTAACAAATAAACATAAAAACATCGTGATGACAATTTTCCTCCTATTCCTTCTCTAGTTTAATTTTGTTTACAATTTTCCTCCTTTTCCTTCTCCATTTTAAATAACTTTGTAGATGACCCGCCATCCGAAATGCAGCTGCCATTAGCTGTGTCATCTATAGGCTCAAATCGGGCTTTCTTCTTAGGAGAATTGATTGTTTTTTCATCTTCATTGTCGCTAACAAAGTCATCTAGCTGCAAAAACATTTCATTTCCAAAATTGTATATTATTTTTATTATTATTTAATAAATCAATCATATTTTATAAAAAATTAAATAGTTAAGCAAACCTCAATCACTTCTTCACCGAACTTAGCTAGCCATGAAAGCAATTCTGATTTCTGTGAATTAAAAAAATAAAGGATTTAGTATCTATACTTTGTACAAATTAATTCTTTCTACGAAAAATATGCAATTCATTGGTCCACACCTTTGTCACATCAACTGATGTTTTTTTTTTACAGTAACGTTTGAGTTGATTGAAATTCGACTAGCAGAAAAAATTGGATCATTTTCTTCAACATTCCTTCCTTTTACATTCACCCTCAACAACAGTAGTTGCCCTACCAAAATCTCAATATCTTGTGGTCGAATGCTCTTGTTAATGAGTATTCACTATATTTGGCACTTTTGCATTCATTCATATCTACTCCCCGTTGTTCACTTTATTTTGCGATGTAAAATATATCCGCAAGTGTATGGATCTTGAAAAGTAATAAAGTGGACAAACGAGTCTTATATATCGTTTCTATAAAGACTGATATTAAGTATCGAAATGTTTTAATTCTAGACTCTATTTGAACAGACGAACATGTTTTGATGATTTAAACTTAAACTAAGACTATTAACTAAAGAATTAAAATTGCAAGAATGTTTTGTTTTTAAAAGAGCTTGTGAAGTAGTTGGGATTCACGATTTCACCTAACTGATTAAATTAACTCCAATTCCAGTTTCATTTCCTAAATATGCATTTGATCGAATTCACTAATTTATATTGAGATTCCCCTCTCGAGTTTAAATCAATTCAATTCTACTTAAATAAGTCAAACATATATCTCTATAGAGGGTCCGAATATTCCTTATCTAGATCCAATGAACACAATAATTCACACATGACAGCGATAATAACAAAAGTATTTCTCTATCTCTTGTCCAATTATTGGATTTATTACCTTGATCTAAGTTATTAACTCACCTGTGAGATTATGAAAATAACTCAATGAATCATGAACTAATGGCCAATTAAATAATGTATTAAACACAATAATAAATCAATACATACAACGAATTGTTAAAATAAAGGATTATGAAATTAAAATAATCGACTAGACTATATCGTTCATCCCAAAGTAGAAAAGTAGTTTCACATCATGTTTAAATAACAAAAATAATAAATAAAAGCGTTCATTGAAAATAACAATAAAGAATGGAAAGCTTGCACCAAGTATCGATTCTCCACGTGATCTTCAACTCTCGCCCATTTGCTATGCTTGAATCTCCCAAGATCTTAACGTGAAAAGCTCAATTGTATAATGTTCTTAGGTGAGGCAAAGGTCCAGATTTCGTGCCTCATAAGTTGTATTTATAGGTATTGGAGAAACTTAGGTGAAAGAAGGAGAGAAACTTTGAATCCATGTGCAAAAGCCCATAATCGGCCCGTCGGAACCATGTACGCTTGGGTGGTTCAATACCGCGCGATCGCGCAGTAGAGTGTTTTAGCCTCGGGTGAAATTTTTAGTGCATCGCCCGATCACGTGCCTTGGAGGGTAGGGATCGCGTAGTAATACAGTCAAGTGCAATTTTCCACTTTGAAGTCCGTGTAAGTGGGCCCCTGCCTTTTATTTGCAGCTTCAGTCCTCCACTTTCAATTGAAGCAATTTAGTCCCCCTACTTTAGAATCTTCTTGATTAGCTCGTTTCAGCTCTCAACTTCTTCAACTAAGTCCTCCAACACTTGATTTTTTCACTTTGGCACCTTGCATCTTTCTCGGTTGATGTCATCAATTCCTCAATTTTCCAATTCAGCGTGCAATATTTTCCTCAATTGCTTCATTCTCATGATTTTGGGATATTTTCTTTAATGTAAACAATTAAACAAAAATTAAATAGAATTTATTCTAAAATGGCAATATAATATTCTAATTTTGACATAAAAATAAATGTATAAAATACACTTATCACTCGTCAACGCTAGAATAGTTTGGAATTGAACATTGCAAAAATATTGAACTGTAAGTGTAGTTGTAAATATATTATTAATATACCATTATAATTTACTCCCTGATTTCCAATGTGATTTTGCCAATTAGTGTCTCGCAGACTTCGTCCCAAAGCATAAAAATCGAGTCTTGAGTGCTATCAACAACATTGACCTTCACTTTGTATCTTGATATTGAATTGCCTGTTTTGCAACAACTTGACCAATGAAATTTGAAAGATAATTATTACACGTGAATTTTTTTGTTCATAATTAAATAAAAGAAGTAGGAAAACTCTTGTTAATAAAGATACCAAATAATCCAATTTCTTCTACATTGACCATCATTTCAATTTTTGAAATACTCTTGAAATTGAATAATGATGTAGTAAAACTTTTGTCACCTACAGCAATCACTTTAGTAATAGGCATAAAAAATAGTCGATAAAGATGACTTGTGTAACACCCCGGAAGTTTCATGCTTTAAATAAGAGAATTTTATCATTTTTCACCTCTCGTTAGGATGAATATTGTTGGGATATTGAGGTGGAACTCTATAATCCATGACAATAGGATTTAGACTAAGATGATTAAGTTAGTGGTGGCTTAGTTTGGGACTCAATTAGATCAATTTTGTAAGTAAGGATTAAATTAGAAAAAATTAACATCCTTAGAAACTATACGTTTGCCATCACTATGGACATGACTTTGAGATCAATTTTATACAACCTAAATTTAGTTCTAGCCAATGCATGTTATACTATCATACGGTCCATGATAAGATCTAAACATTGATACCAAATTCGATCATGATTGAGCGTCGGGAAGTACCTTAAATATCGAGCTAAAGTCATGAGAGAGTAAGGGCTTACGTACTGAGATTTTTCTAAGTATAGAAGGTGTCCGAATATCCATGTTTGAATGAGTGCAAAGGACTATGGAATTAACCAACTTCTTTGGATGTGTATGTATTACGAAGTTCGTATCATGAATTTTGCAATGGTATAAAGAATGACCCAATCGGACTTCACTTGGACCTCCAAATATTGACTCAAAGTAGGCTGCATGAAGTGAAAAAATTGCATTTTAATTGATTTAAATATTAGAGTGAATGCCACTTGGTACACATGCACAATTGAGGTGTAACACCTTGTTTTGATGGTTTTCAGACTGTTAAAGGATGCTTCGCTTTATTATTCGTCCAAATAACATTTAAACTATTGTTTTGAAATACATAAGTAAATTCTCAACTTATAAGCTTACCCAACATGCCCTAACTTACCTATTCTTATATATATGTGTGACCCTTCACCTCCTCTACCTTCCATCCCTTTCACTAACGAAAACCAGCTAGAAAATTGAGAAAATTTGAGTACTAAACCGATCTTCAATCAAAAGGCAAGTCAAAAAAAAATGATTTCAACCTTTTGAAGTTCTATTCTTTCTTCGATCTCCTTATTGCCCAGATCGGAGGTTACCAGTATCGCAAAATTATAAGAACAGAAACTGAATTTTGGAAATTGGGAGTTACTAATAATGCACGAAGGTGATAAACTTGAATGATTCAACCAGTTTTTGAATGATTGTTGGCCAGAATTTTATGAACATTAAATTTCATAAACTTTTGCCCTATTTAACTCTTGAAAACCATGATTTCAGGTTTAAATCACAGGGAACAACCTTCTTCAAACTGTGGGTAAAGCATATATATTTTCCTTTGTTTTAAATCTCCATACCCGTATGCTATGATGTGTAAATCTTCAGCTTTAGTAAGTAGTGAGTTTAGGATTTGAAGTTGTTGATATCTAAATAAATTATTGGGAAAGATGCCATGGGTTGTGAAGTATGAATTCTTAGAAAATCTATTTCCTCATGTTGAATGTGTTCTTGAGATGAATCTGACTTTTATAAGAGTTAGGCATGATTTTAGAAGTTGAATAATTGATTATGGAGCGCGTATAAGTAACATAAATGTGTAGAAATTGTTGCATGTATAGAAAATTAAAGTAATATGGAATATATGGTATGAATAAATATGAAAATTAAAAATGGAAATTTATGTGAACATTTAAGGTAAGTTGATGTTGAATAATGGTTAATTTTAATTGACTTAGGCCATATTAAACTTGTATTTCCGTAATCGATGAGCTCGTTTGTGGAAACGTAATTGTAACGGTAACTTCTATGACAAATTGATAATGTTTCTCATGCTGAGAAATTGATAAAGGGAAAATTAGGTAATGTGATAAATTGATTTAAATTAATTCTTGATCTTGCTAACTCCTATATGATAAATCAAAGTTTTATTAAGTAAAGACCGAGGTTCGACTTGTAGAATGAAATAAAAGGTAAGGACCCTATGGGTTGACTTGGATACCTTATCTTTTGATAAATGATTTCATTAGTAACCCGTGTGTATTGGGAAGATGCATGATTTAGTTAGTTGTCACAAGATCATATTTATAGAATGTATGTATGACATTAAAGAATGTGAATTGTAAAGATGGGAATTTGCATAAAGTTCAAGTAGCTGATTTTGTCTCAAGAACATGGAATCTGAAGTTTTATGCCAAGTGTATTTGTGTAAATAATCATTTCCTAAGAAAAAATGAATTATGTGGTTACCAAGAATGAAGAAATGGTTATGTGAATAATATTATCTTGATGATTGATGTTCAGTTTCTTGCAACATAGCATCATATGTATTCATGATCATTAAGCATGTTGGAGAGAAAATATCTTTTAAAGTAATGATCATGAAGAATTAAGAATGTCCCTATTTAGATTGTACACCAAGGGAGCAAGTCCCTAAATGAATGGAGATCACGGACGCTAGTTGTTCATAAGGTCTTAAGTACCTTTCGAGATCGATGTCTCACGGCCATGTGGATGAGCCCCTATCTAGCTTGATGACTCAAATGAATGGAGCTTCGGCTCATAATGAGTTAACTCGGGAGTGTCAGCACTCTTATGACCTTGTGCTTAGCAAAGCACATATGTATGGCGTGCGGTGTATAGTCCTAATAGAGGAAGGCCTAAAAATGTAAAATAATGAAAGTGAAGAGTATAACAATGATTATTGCACGTCACTTACCAAGAAAAGAATGAAAATGAAAGGATTGAAAAGTGCATTCCATCCCATGCATGCAATGTCATTCATCTCATACATTGATGATTGAAAGTTATTGTACGAATTTATTTGGTGACTAATTTAGCCATATGAAATGTTTAATCTCTTAAGATGATAATGTGTAATCTTCAATGATAATTATTGTACGCATTTATTTGGTGACTAATTTCTCCATTTGAAGTGTTTAATCACTTAAGATGCTAATGTGTAATCTTCAATGATGATCATTTTACGAATTTATTTGGTGACTAATTTGGCTATATGAAGTGTTTTATCACTTAGAAGTCAATATGTAATTTCATTGTTGAATCAAAGTTCTATATGAGTTCATTGTTAAGGATGATTACATGAGTTAATTAAATACTCTATGCATTTAGTTTCACAATTGGATTGACTATGGTGACTTTAAGTGATATGACTATTGATGGAGGAAATTATAATTGCACTTATGTTGATTGAAATGAGTAGTATGTTAAGAGGAATAGACCGAGACTTAACTTAGAATTTAAGGTGAATCGTGTGTATTCTTTGAATATAATCAATAACCAATGTTATTGGTATCACGAAGTTTGATGAAAAATAAGTCCAAGAAAGGTCTTGGATTGCTCTTTATATACTTGTGAAATTGAGTTGCATATTACAATAGACTCATCAAATCTAAAGGTATGTATTTATGTATCATTTCAATAAGAGCATGTTATGTGAATATGTGAATATGTGACACTTTGCTCTATAAGCTTCATAGCTTATAAGCCGTTTCATGACAAATGTAGGACATGGATCGAGAAATCTATGAGGTCGTGACATCATGGTCGAGGACGTCAAGGAATGGTGAGGAGTTCCATATTATTACCAAGAAGCAAGTGTGGATACAATTCCCTCTATGGCTGGGGATTTATTTTAAGGAAAGAACCTACAAGATGATTTACGTTTATGTCTCTTTTACTCTAGAGCCCCTTGGTACATCACTCTTTATCTATTAAGTTATTAAGTAATGTACAAAGTATTTTGTAATTAAAAAGGTCCTTTTTGTAAGTAAATGTGAAGGTTGATATAAACCCATTCTTTTGTAAAATGATAGTAAGGTACTATTCCACTCTTTTGCTACGGAATGAGTACCACGGGGTTGGTAGTAGGGAAAACTTCTCAAAGGACAATAAATTTATCTTTTGATAAATTTTTTACTATGTCTTCATGAAATCATGTTATGTTACGCTCTAAGGTTTCTTTAAAAAGTTGTATTGTGCCATTTTCATAAACTCTCTACATACGAATGGGATATTCATATTTTATAAAGAAATAAAGAACCAATATGGTTAATTTTCCGTTGCGAGATATTAGTATCTTAATTTATAAAAGAATATTTGTTACGAACAAAAAAAAAATTTAAGAAAATTTTGGGGTCATGACAACTTGTGGTTCGATATCTACCAGCATTGTCCTTTACGGTGAAATTTGTTAAATAATAAGTCAATTGTTCTTGCAATAGCCAATCAAACTTTGAGATGTTGGGAGGCATTATGCTTGCTTGAATTCTATTGCCCTATATGATGAATATTGTTTGTGTGATTAACATAGAACTAAAAGAGATATCTATACCTCCATGTCCACGAGAATAACCTCCAAACTGCATGCTACTTTATCATTTCTAGTTACTCGAACGATATATTTTCCAGACACTCTTACTTTAATAATTCAATTAGTTCTTTTTTGTCAAGGTCTCTGAGCTAAGAAGATTGCATTTTCTGGAGTGTAAGTTGACTCGTACAATG
This sequence comes from Ligustrum vulgare, assembly GCA_963555705.1. Lineage (NCBI taxonomy): Eukaryota > Viridiplantae > Streptophyta > Magnoliopsida > Lamiales > Oleaceae > Ligustrum > Ligustrum vulgare. The sequence continues at coordinate 53,766,119 of OY743183.1, forward strand.
AACTTGGGATTGTGAATGTTAAAACAACAAGTTAACTCTATATATAGATTAATTATTTGAGATGGAATACAAAAATCTGGGAAGTGGGGACATGGTGTGGTGGAAACTGAACTGTTTTATGCATGCTTGATATCAGTGTTGTGATAATTTCGGTTAACAGTTAAAATTTGTGAGAAAATATTCAGAATTAAAACAATATTTTATTTTATAGCACAAAAATTGCATGCAATTTTTTAGTACATCAAATAACAATTTACTAAATTAAAAGGAGTAAAACGAAAAAAAAACAAAAAACAAAATCCGGTTTAAAAGAAATTTTTAAAGCAGAACTTCATGTCAGTATTATTTATATTATCTATGTAAAACTGAAATATTCAGAATTAAAACAATATTTTATTTTATAGCACAAAAATCGCATGCGATTTTTTAGTACATCAAATAACAATTTACTAAATTAAAATGAGAGTAAAACAAAAAATAAAAAAATTCAGTTTAGCAAAAATTTTTAAAACAAAACTTTAATTTAGTATTATTTATTATTTATCTATGGAAAACTGAATTTTAAAATTTTCATGAGAGCTTTGAAAACTGCCACACATTTTCCGACAACCTTAGAACCTGTCCACTATCTTAGAACTTGTCCACTATGAAAACTAATTTCACAAATTGTCGACTATCAATAAGGTTGTTATTTTTTAAAAAAGTGAATAACGTACGTACTGGTTTAAAAGAAATCTATTGCAACTGAAAATTTGGTTTAAAAAAGGAATCTAAAATCTCAGTTGTATAGAATTAATTTGAAATTTCTCAGTTTGTTTTACCTAAATTATTCTTTATAATTTAACTTGACATTTTTAGAAATTGTTTCTTTTTAAATGGGAATTTTAAATATAAAAATTTTAATATTACAAATATCAAAACGTTTCATACATTGATATCACTCGAAAGACCCCTGAAGTAGTTACTCACTCGAAATATCTTGAATACATTTAATTATTGAGATTGAATTTGACTCTCCAATTTTGAAAAGTCAAACCACTTTTTATTTTTAAATGCTTATTTGAAGGGTCGGGATTTTAAGAATTAATTATTTAAAATAAAGAACATTTCACTTTTAAAAAGCTTATTGAATATGCTCTTATTTATTAATTGTATCACAAGACATGAAAATGGAGGTGAATTTGAAAAGTGACATAATTTTTGTGTCAGGTATTGAATTTAATTATTTTAAAACTACCTGTTGAAAGATCAAATAGGAAATTAGAAGTCTTATTACAACAACTCTAAAGGACGTACTGATTTATAGATTTTTACAAGTATTTGACCTAATTTATTATTTTTTAAGTGCATTTGTATAAGTATTCCTCATCACCAACTGTAAGGAGTTCTTCCTCCCTTACGAAGCAAAAAATACCATGGATGTCTATCCCAAAAAAACCATTCATCATCAAAATTCTTCAATATTCATCCCAAATTCTTCCAAATACATCAAATTTCACCAATTTTCCTGCACAAACCTCTTTTTGTACTATCTTTTTCGTTCAAATCGATAAAACAAAGTCAGTTCTCTATATGCTCTCCCCAAACCCCTAATTTTGATGTTTGTCTTATTATTCATCTCAAATTCTTCAAAATACATCAAGTTTCAGCAATCTTTCTGCACAATTCTCCTTCTGTAATCACTTTTCCGTTAGAATCGATGCGACAAAGAGGTCTGTTCTCTATCTACTCTCCCCTAACCTCAATTTTGATGTTCATCTTATTATGAATTTAGTCTATAATGGTACGAATTTGGTCATATTAGGGTTTTGTTAAATTTTTATTTGTTACATTTTCAATTCCTTGGTATCTCTCGCTTGAAGATATACAGCTGGTAAATTGTCTAGCTTCAATTTTTGCAATTTTTTATGTGTGATTTGATCATGTAACTTCATATAGATTTTCTTATTTATAAAATTGTGTGTGTCCATGCAAATTTTTTTAAACCAAATAAATTTTAAAAATTATTTGTTTAATATTACAATTGTTTTTAGATTTGACAAACTATTGTTCTTTAAAAGATATGGCACAAGTTTTTTAGCTAGTGTGCTATTACTGAATCAATCATTTTTTATCCGCAAAATATATATATATATATATATATATATATATATATATATAATTGTTACTATAAGTAACTTTGTTTCTTGTGCTACATTGGTAATGTTGATAATTGGCCCAGTCCTTCTACCAATTTGCAGCCCAAGTGAAGAAATCAAATAATGGCCCAATAACTTGAACCTGCTGGACTCAAACTCAGAAGCCCAGAACCCGGATCAAAATTGCATACTTGAAGACACATTTCTTCTTTTAACATAATTAGTGTCAACCATTGGATTTAACTAAGTGGAGCATCTGAAGCCATTGGATTTTTGCCCTATTAATACCAATGAAGAATCCAAAAGTCTGAGTAGAAGCTAGATTTTTTCCCTCTCTCTTTTCGTCTTCTCTAAGGCAATTCCTTGGCTCTCTCTGAAAAATCTCTGATCTTAGAAGAATCGCTTTGTGATCATTTCTTCTTTGTTGTAAAACTTTGTGATTTGTATAAGTGAGTTCTTTGTGGTTAATTTGAGAGATTAGTTCATACACATTTTGTCTGCAGTTTTAGTTTTGAGAAACTTTGAGTTCTTTGTGTTCTTTGTGTAAATCGTTTATAGTAAAGTTCTATAAATCTTTGTGATATTGAATAAATACTTTGCGTTTTACGATTTCTGGGTTCGAATTTCCTTAATAGTGGTATTAGAGCTTTAGGGTTTTCTGATACATGAAGAACTTTTTGGGGGGGGGGGGTTTTAGGGAATCTTACAATTTTTTCTCTTAAAAAACCACAAAACTTTTGTTAAAAGTCCCAGATCTAAAAACTTGGGGTTGAATCTTCTTTATACCTTGGAGCTTTCACAAGATCTATAAATTTGGCATACGGATCTGGTGGTTTTTCGGCACAAAGGAGTCTGGATCTGGAAGATTTACAAATAGATCTGCCTTCTCTGAAAAGTTCTTGAAAGAAACTGAAGGATTAAAATTCTCTCACATCAATCAGGTGAAATCTTTTAAGTTTTTAGGGTTTCTTGCACTTTCTTCTTTGTCTTTCTGTTTCCTTCGTTGAAGCCTTGCTTGGATCCCTCTAATTATCGTTGTTCAGGATTCCTTAAGAGAATTTGGTAATATGAGGAAGTTTAGGGACGACCTAAGTAAGGTTGAGGAAAAGAAACTTTTTCTTGCCCATACTCACACATTTGTTTTTTTAGACATACACTCTGTGTTCTTGTGTCTATATTTGTAAAACTTTGTGATTTACAGTTGTTGTCCCTACTTTGTGCTGTGACTTCTCAGTGTGATTTGAACTTTTTGATTTCTATTCTTCCATTATTACTGCAAATATCTTGACTATTATTTTTCCCCTCTTCTTGTCTCTGTATTTTGGTTTTCCTCCCACATTCTTCGAAAAATGGCCACAAAAGTTGAGGTTGAGATTTAGACTTGGGAAAGAGGATTTTAGTTTATAGTGTCAGAAAATAAAAACTCTTTTACTCCAATTAAAATGTGCTAAAGCTCTTGATGACAGTTGGCTTGAAACCATGACATCTAAAAGAATAATAACTAAAATGGATGAACTAGCTTGGAGTACTTTATTTCTTCATCTTTCTGACACTGTGATTAGAAAAGTAGGAGAGACTAAAACTGTTGCTGCCTTATGAGATAAACTTGAAGAACTCTCTCTCGCTGTTTCTCTTCCAAACAAATGTTTTTTATGGAAACATTTTTTTAGCTAAAAATTTGATCTTTCTTTGGATGCTGAAGGAAATATAGATAGATTTAATACTCATAGAAGATTTTTTAAATGCTGGTGAAAAACTTTCTGAAGATCAAAAGGTTGTCTATCTATTAAATGGTATGGGAGAAAAATACAAAGACCTTAGAAATGCTTTGGAACATGGGGGGTCAGAAGATAACTGTTGACATAATTCATACCTCCCTTAAAAATAAAGAACTTGAATCCAAATCTGAACACAAAGAGGCATATAATGTAGAGTCCACAGTACCTAAAGGCAAGACCTTATTCAAAGGTAATAATAATAATAATAATAATAATAATAATAATAATAATAATAATAATAATAATAATGATAATAATAATAATAATAATGATCATAATAATAATAATAATAATAATAATAATAATAATAATAATAATAATAATAATAATAATAAGAAAACCTGGAATTATAATAGTACAATCCTAAGTAGACTAAAGTTTATTAGAACAAGAAATATGTTCCTAACAAACCTAGAGATAAGAGGTTTGATGAAAAATGGTTTGATGATCGGAGGTCTGATAAGAAGTATGATATTAATAGAATACCTAGGAAATGTTATTACTGTGGAAAGATTGGACATCAAGTTAGAGAATGTTTTAAAAAGATAAGGGACAAGAAGAATTCTCAACAGGAAACTGGGGAAATACTGAATAACAATGGGGTTGTCTATGTGACCACTACTTCAAAAATGAAAGATGAATAGATTTTAGACTCTTGCTGTACCTTTCATATGTGCCCTTACAGGGATTTATTTAATAATTTCTTTGTGCATGCTTCTGGTTCTATGAAACTTTGCAATGATGTATCATGTGATATTAAGGGGGTTAGGAAAGTGGCATTAAAACTTAGTGATAATAATACCACAACCTTAAATCAAACTAGATATGTCCCTGATTTAAAGAGAAATCTCATCTCCTTAGGAATCTTATATGATGAAGGTTATGATATTAGAGTCAGTAATGGATACACTAAAATTCTGAGAAATAATTTGTTGATTCCTGGTACAGCCAAGTCTAATGGTATCTACATTCTTTCTGTGCAGCCCTATTGTCCTACTTCTTTTACTATTGAAAATGTTAATAATGACTTGCCTGACCTTTGGCATAAAAGACTAGGTGATGAGAATCATGGCGGGCTTGACGGAAAGAACTACAATTCAAGCCAAAACAAGAATTCAAACAGGTTCGGAGAGCTTCAAAGATCAAATCAAGTCAAAATGGATCAGATTCGTATTTACGGCTGTAAGCTATCTGGTCACGGCCGTAAGTCAGCCACGGGTGGAAATTAAAGATTCCAAGATTTTAACAGTTACGGCCGTAAGCTTATGGTCACGGCCGTAATCCTTAAGCAGAAGTACAGTTACGGCCGTAAGGAATGTTGTCACGGCCGTAAATACAGATTAGCGTAAAATCATGCGGATTTTTGTTTCCTTTTTATATTTTAATTCCTTTTTCCTATTTTAGTATTTTAGGAGTCTATTTTGATAAGTTTTATCTTTTCCCTAATTAGATTAGATTTTATTTAGTTTCCTAAGTAGATTAGGATCTTTATTCTGGTTGCCTATATAAAGGCGTCTTCATTGTAATACAGGATGATTAAGACTTTGATTAATGAAAATGGTGTTGATTTATTTCTCTCCCAAATATTGTTCTTGAATGAACTTTCGAACATATCAAATATTGTGAGATATTTGTGGCGTTCACCAAACTGAACTTATCAAGGATCTGGACATTCCTTGTGGCGTTCAAACCATTACGGTTCTTGTTTCTGCATCGTAACGGGTCTCGGGTTTGATATGCCCCTGGTTCTTGCGTCGTGAGGCTCGGGTCGTAGTGTTACCGTCCGTTTCAACCTGAATTCGGAACTTTCCCGGCGTTCGTTCCGCGTGTCCGTCGTGACCCCCTCCCGGGATCACATCATTTGGTATCAGAGTTGGACTCTGGATTCAGGTTTTGTTTTTCTATTCTATCCAGTTTGATTTTGTGTTTTTATCATAGAGTCTACACAAAATCATTCATATCTTGTTCTTCGTGTCAGTAAAATATTTCCATTATTTGATCCATACAAAAATTCATCAAAAATTCAATCTTGTTTATTTTATTCGATTCTTGTCCAAATCCTGTCCCGTTTGTTTTGTCGCGTTTGTTGTCGAATTTCGGGTTTATAAAAAAAAAAAAAAAATTCCAATTTTTTTTTTAATCCGAAATTTCATCCATAATTCAAAAAAAAAAAAAAAAGTCTATCCCAAAATTCAAGGACCACTTCCTTGAGTTTCTTAACTCCTTGTTATCGAATCTTTCCATTCCATTCCACAATGTCTAAATTCAGGGGAAAACCTCAAACAGTTCCTAGAGTTAGGAGGGAGAATAGGATTGATCATAAACCTAGAATAGGAATTGGGAATGAGCTGAAAGTATTGGAAGATGGTGCCAAAGAAATAGGGGATGCTGTCTTGGAAATGAGGGATGAAATTGATGAGGTGAGAATGATGTTAAAGCAGTTAAAGGAGGAGATGATTGCAAAAAGAGGGAGGGAAAATTTGGCTAACTTGCAAGAGAGGGAGAGTGAAGGAGAGGCTGATGATAAATTACAACAAAAGAATGAAAGTAAGAAAGTGGTGGACTTACCATTCGAGCCTCGGGATAGGACTGTTGAGATTGAAACTGTGGAATTGAAATTTGAATTAGTTGATCAAAATACGAATTTTGAAGTAGAGGATAAAAGTGTGGTAGAGGTTTTTGAGCTTGAGAATTTTGAAAATGAATGTGTGGTTGGGCGTGAGAGTAAAAATATTGAGCAAGAGTGTGAAAAGTTAGAAGAGGTGCAGGAGAGAAAAGAAATAGGAGAGGATGAACCGGAAAATGAGTTGACTGTTGGTGGCGAAGAGAAGGGCCTCGTGGTACGAAAAGAAGAAGTGGAAGAGTTGTATCATGAGTACAAAGATTCATACCTTGTACATGGAGAAACTAACATTCCCCACCCTATTTTTCTTAATTCTTTCTTACAGGTTGATCATTATACATGGGAGTATGAGTCACACCAACCATGGCAATTCATGCACGTGTTTCAATACCTTCTTGTCTACTACCAATTGAAGAAGCACAATTTATTGAATTCATGTCATGGAGTCTATAATTTCCCATTTGATCCAGGTGGAGCATCTGTACATCACGAACCAAGCTATGATTCAGGACGAATCATCCTAAAGAAAGGGAGAATGATGAGAATCATGGCGGGCTTGACGGAAAGAACTACAATTCAAGCAAAAACAAGAATTCAAACAGGTTCGGAGAGCTTCAAAGATCAAATCAAGTCAAAATGGATCAGATTCGTATTTACGGCCGTAAGCTATCTGGTCACGGCCGTAAGTCAGCCACGGGTGGAAATTAAAGATTCCAAGATTTTAACAGTTACGGCCGTAAGCTTATGGTCACGACCATAATCCTTAAGCAGAAGTACAGTTACGGCCGTAAGGAATGTTGTCACGGCCGTAAATACAGATTAGCGTAAAATCATGCGGATTTTTGTTTCCTTTTTATATTTTAATTCCTTTTTCCTATTTTAGTATTTTAGGAGTCTATTTTGATAAGTTTTATCTTTTCCCTAATTAGATTAGATTTTATTTAGTTTCCTAAGTAGATTAGGATCTTTATTCTGGTTGCCTATATAAAGGCGTCTTCATTGTAATACAGGATGATTAAGACTTTGATTAATGAAAATGGTGTTGATTTATTTCTCTCCCAAATATTGTTCTTGAATGAACTTTCGAACTTATCAAATATTGTGAGATATTTGTGGCGTTCACCAAACTGAACTTATCAAGGATCTGGACATTCCTTGTGGCGTTCAAACCATTACGATTCTTGTTTCTGCATCGTAATGGGTCTCGAGTTTGATATGCCCCTGGTTCTTGCGTCGTGAGGCTCGGGTCGTAGTGTTACCGTCCGTTCCAACCTGAATTCGGAACTTTCCCGGCGTTCCTTCCGCGTGTCCGTCGTGACCCCCTCCCGGGATCACATCACTAGGTCATTTGGAGAAAAGAGACTTAAATTGTTAGAGAAAAATGAGTTTTTTGGAAAGGATAGTTTACAAAAACTTTCATTTCGTGAAGAATGCAACTTAGGTAAACATAAATGTTCATCTTTCAGAAAAGGGACATATAAAACTAAAGACATTCTTGAATACTTGCATGCAGATTTATGGGGTCTTGCCCTTAACAATACTGTTTCTAGTTTTAAATATTTTCTTCTTATTATTGATGAATATTCCAGAAAATATTTGGTTCATTTGTTAAGTTCAAAAGACCAAACTCTCTTTGTTTTCAAAAACTGGATTACCTTGGTCGAAAATTTGAAAAATAAAAGAGTCAAGACTATCATAACTGATAATAGTCTAGAGTTTTGTAATTTTGAATTTGATGATTTTTTAAAATACTAATGTATTCTTAGACATAGGACTGTATCATATAATCCACAGTAAAATGGGGTTGCTGAAAGGATGAACAGAACCTTGCTGGAAAGAACAAGGTATATGTTGATCCAGTCAAATTGACCAAAAATATTTTGGGGTGAAGCAGTTAAGAATGCATCCTTTTTACTAAACAAATGTCCTTCAAGTGCTATAAACTAAAACATCCCCAGATCGAATCTGAAATGCTGCAGTCCCTGATTATTCTTTTTTGAAAGTTTTTGGCTGTGCAACTTATGCACATCATATTCAATCCAAACTCGATCCCAAATCTTTAAAATGTGTTTCTATTGGTTATATGCCAGGGGAAAAGGACTACAAGCTCTGGTTTAAGGAGCAGAAAGGTTTTAAAGTGATTATAAGTAAGTCAGTTGTCTTCAATGAAATACTTTTCCTTGCAAGTTTGAAAAATATGAAAATCCACTTTGTGAAAAGGATTTTGTGACTACTGAAGTGAGTTTTATTGATACTCACATTCAGGTGGAGCAACCCAACATTTACATGCTGAAATTTCTTCACCTAACTCACCTACTTTACCTGATGACAATGATGAATCCGATCTTAGTGATTACCAATTAACTAGGGACAGAACTAGGAGAAATATTAGACCTCCCTCTATATATAATGATTCTGAATATTTCTCTGCCTCTACTCTGTCCACTTTTTTAGACTCCGAGCCTAGTTCTTTTGAAGAAGAAATGGAATCTAAAGATAGTAATCTATGGCTTGCTGCCATGAAAGAGGAAATGAGTTCTTTAATCAAAAACCAAACCTGGACTTTAGTCAAAAAACCTTCTGATAAGAAATTAATTGACTGTAAGTGGGTTTTTAAAATAAGATGGGGATTTTGAAGGGGTAAACCCAGATATAATGCTAGGTTAGTAGCAAAAGGGATTTCTCAAAAGGAAGGGATAGATTATACTGAAATCTTTTCTCCTGTTGTAAAATATACATCTATCAGGATATTATTTACTTTAGTTGCTCAAAATGATTTGGAACTTGAACAGATGGATGTTAAGACTGCTTTTCCGTATGACTTGCTTGATGAGACTATATATATATATATAAATGACTCAACCAAAAGGCTTTGTAAAGAAAAATAAAACTTGTTTAGTGTGCTTACTTCAAAAATCCCTTTATGGACTAAAGCAAGCACCTAGATAGTGGTACAAAAGATTTGATACTTATATCCAAAGTTTACATTTTCAGAAAAGTCAGTATGATCCCTGTTTTTACTTCAGAAAGGACAAATCTGATTCTATGCACTTATTATTATATGTTGATGACATGCTGATTGCTAGAAAGAATCTGCATGATATTTCCTTTCTTAAAGAAAATTTGAAAGCTAAATTTGAAATGAAAGACCTAGGTCTAGCTAGGAAAATTCTTGGAATTGATATTTTTAGAAACAGAAGTGACGGAAAACTATTTCTGAATCAAAGTAGTTACATTGAAAAAGTTTTATCTCTTTGATTCAAAATCTTTCTCATTACCACTTCCTAGTCATTTCAAATTGTCAATTGATCAATGTCCAAAATATACAGAAGAAGAGCACAGAATGCACAATGTGCCCTACTCCAATGCAGTAGGTTCTATGATGTAACTCACGGTTTCAACCAGACCTGATATTGCTTTCTGTGTTAGTGTTATAAGTAGGTTTATGAGCAACCTAGGTGAAATCCATTGGGAAGCTCTAAAATCCTTACTGAAATATTTGAAAGGTTCCTTAAATTTGAGTCTTACGTTTTCTAAGTCTGCAACTGATTTGAAACTAAAAGATTTTGTAGATTCTGATTTTGCTAGGAATATTGATAACAGAAAATCAACTTCTTCTTACTTTTTTAGTTTAAATAATTCTTGTATCAGTTGGAAAGCACAGCTACATGAATTAGTTTCCCTTTCCTCAACTGAGTTAAAATACATTGCTGCCACAGATGCAGTGAAAGAATGCATGTAGCTTAGAGGACTGCTAAGTGAGATAGGCTATTTAAATAATTCTAAAGTTGAGATTTTCACTGACAGTCAAAGTACTTTATATCTCAGCAAAAATCCTGTTTTTCATAATAGATCAAAACATATTGATATAAAGTTTCACTTTATTAGAGACAATACTAAAAAAGGCATTGTAAAACTTGTAAAAATTCCTACTCAACTCAATCCAACAGATGCTGGAACCAAAGTGATTCCTATTGCTAAATTTAAAGATGCTTTTAGGATACTTAACATAGTTGAATTTGATACTTCTCTTTCTTGTCTTTGTAGGAAATGTGATGAGGATCCTGACTGCACCAATTAAGGTGGAGATTGTTGATAATTGGCCCATTCCTTCAGCCAATTTGTAGCCCAAGTGAATAAATCAAATAATGGCCCAGTAAATTGAACCTGCTGAACTCAACCTTAGAAGCCTAGAACCCAGATCAAAGTCGCATCCTTGAAGACGTGTTTCTTGTTGTAACAAAATTAGTTTTAGCCATTGGATTTAACCAACTGGAGCGTCTGGAGCTTGTGCAAATCATTTATAGTGAAGTTCAGTAAATCTTTGTGATATTGAATAAATACTTTGTGGTTTATGATTTTTGGGTTCGAATTTCCTTTACAGTTAATAATTTGAAATACTTATTTATTGGGCCTAAATTATTGGCATTACACATTTTCTTTGCCCTCTTATCAAATGTATGTATTGCGATTTAACTGGTACTCATGAGCTGGGAGGAGTTGCAATATATAACATAAGGACTTGGAAGGTGAGAGTATGAGGATGTCAAAGTCTTGGTGCATAGGGCAACATATACTATTGTTAACTAGGTTTGTCTTCAAAAAGTTCGGAGTCACGTCTCAATAAAAGAGAGGCAATTGATGGCACACAATTTTGGTTTTGTTATTAAGAACATATTAAATAGGTGATGGAAATTTGGATGAAACTTGTGTAATTTTTTCATGATGAATATGATCCTTGTTTGTTTTGAATAGAATCAATGTTACACGTAGTGCCCTGGAGAATGTTTTTGAATTTTATTAGTATGATGATAAGGAATAATTACTGCCTGCTCTTAATTATCTTATTTGAATTACAACGTTAAATTTTATTTACAAGTTAAATAGACAGACTCATATGTATAGGTGGCAATGGGCCGAACTGGCCATGGCTCTTTGTGCTCGGCTTGTCAAATGGATGAGCTGAGCCAAGAGCTCGTGTCTAGTGGGACGAGCCGAGCCAAGAGCTCGTGTCTTGTGGGACGAGCCGAGCTTCGGCTCGTGGGCTCGTTCGTTTCCCCTTTTTTTTCTTCCTCTTACATTAAGGTAAGTTAAAATACTTGAATATTAATATAATGATATATTATATATAAATTTATAATTAATTGTGTAATAAATAAATTAATAAGTAATGTTAGTGAATGAAATGATGAATTATAACGTCAATTGTTCAAGTCTCCAATTATAATTTGAAAAAAAAAAAAAAAAACTACAATTGAGTAAATAAATCAAAATTTAAAAGTTTAAAATTAAAACTCTCTTCCTTTTTTCTGAGCTTGAGATTAGCTACTAACTTGAATAATTGAATTTTCTAGTAAACGGAGTTAAATTGTACACGAACAACTTTTTACGTGTAAAATTTTTGTTTTGAGATCAAAATTATATTTTATATAAAGAAATTAAAATTTAAAATTTAAATATCATTTACCTGACTGCATGCAATTTCGGCATACTTATTTTTTCGCGAAAATGAGTGTCACATTAACGCTTCGAAAATATCTTCTTTGAGTCAGCTCTTGACTTCTGACAAAACTCTTCTACCTGCACTAAAAGCAGACTCCGAAGCTACCGTACTAACTAGAGGTGTTAGTAGATCTTTTGTTGTGGCAGAAACAATCAGATCTCTTCGTTCCTTTGTTCGCCAATATTAAAGTAAAACAAATTCTAAAGAATTAGCAAGCTCCACATTTCTAAGTAAATCTTGTAAAAAATAATTTTCCAATTTTTCAGATATTACAAGTGGAGCTGATTCGTTACAACTAGGAGACATATTGTAAGAAGAAGTTCCTAAATTATTATAAGTGATAGGGGTTTCCAAAATCAACGAGCAATTGATTTTTGAAACAACAAGTTTCGTATCCTTTAAATTGTAATGCGGGTCCATTACGCATGATAAGGGAAATAACGTAGGTAAATCTTCCCAATAATTTCTAACTTTTATTCCCATAACAATTATCATATCAACACAAAATGTGTCATTTCTATATCTATAAAAAGTTCTTTCAATACGATAAAGACGTTCAAGAACTTTTGAACTAGTTGGGTAATATACCTCAAATAATATGTTGGTTGAATTGTAAAAACTTGTCAAAAATCTTTTGACTTTAAAAGTAGCTTCCCAATCCGATTTTATTAATAGAGGATTAGATTGATTCCTAAGTGTTCTGTTGTTGTAATACTCGGTTATTATGTGTTCAAAACCTTCACATGATTAAAGTAACAAATATTTAGAGTTCCACTTATGGCCTACGTTGGTGATAAATTTCTTAGCGTTTTTACCGTATTGTGAACACATCTCTTCAAAGTATTGTTTTCTACTCGATGATATAGTTATGTGAACTAATACATCTCTAATTATATCCATTTGATTTTTAATATGTTTCATTCCATCTTGAATAATTAAATTTAAAATATGACAAACACATCTAACATTGAATAAAAAATTACCAAATTTTAGATTAAGAACTCTATATAACTTATCTACTACAGGCTTATTACACTAGCATATCGAAAGTAAATGATCGAATTTTGCTTTCAAAACCATATTCTCTAACAATTTGTAGTATAACATTAAATATGTTGCTTGCATTATGAGGAAATTCTAAAATCGTAAAAGCTATAATTTATTTTATGTATAACCTAAAGTGGATCAATGTAGTGTGCAGTTGTAGCAATATAACCTTCTTTGTTAATAACTTCCCAAGGATCAGAAGTAAAACAAATAACACCACCATATTTACTTAAATCGACTATTAATTGATTCTTAGTTTTAAGAAAATATTCTATAGTATCAGAACGCAGCGTGTTTAGACTGATGCCAACATACCTGGGTTGAATTAAGGTTTGATGTAGGTAACAAAGTTTTCATTGTCTACTATGCTTAGTGGCAACTCCTCCCTTGCAACGAATTGAACTATGCCAGTTCGATTTTCTTCTTCGAAATACATCCAATTTGAAAGTGTAAATTCAGCGGCAGAACCACTAGCGGAGGAACAAATTGTAATGGCTTTGATTTGATTCAGAGAAGCCATGCTTGGCCACACACTTGCGAAAGTGATGGTTGAGGTGAGTCGACATGAGTAGTACCAATACCCTTTTTCCATGCCAATTTTTTAGCACAATATTTGCACACTGCTTTAAACTCTTGTATTCCGTCAGTTGTTTTCCTAGTTGTGACCAAATTAAAGTGATCCCAACACTTTGCAGCTTTCTTGTTACCTTTTCCAACTTTTTGCTTCCCTCTTGCGTTGGAAATATCGGGATCATTTTCTAAGATTTGAATATCAACATCTTCTTCAATATCATCTAAATCAATTCATTGATTACCTGCATCATCTTCAATATTTTCTGGAATTGGTATTTCGTTGAGACTGGCAAATTCATCGTTATAGTCATGAGAGTGAGATTGTGGTGTTAAATCATGCCCCCAACTCCAAGGGGACCATCGAACAATTCTTCAAAAATCTTCGGTCGGATCCATTCTTTTGTTTGTTGAAATTTTGAAATAAAAAATGAAAGTGTAGTATAACTGTGTAGGTGATAAGAGAAAATAAAATGTGTATACTTTTATAAATGGTTAGAACTTAGAATTGAGAGATATAATGAAAAACTGAGATATTGAAATGAAATGTAAATTGGAAAGATTGAAGTATGTAATTGTATAATTGTAAAGAGCTTTGACTAAACTTATAGAGAGTAGAAGAGTTGATAGATTTTGGTGTAAAAATGAGTTGAATTAGGGGGTATTTGTAGGAAGAAATGAAAAAAAAAATTAATTTTTTGACTGTTGAGGACCCCAACGATCCAATTCATAGTTGTGTGACCCTTGTCAACGGTCACACAACTATGAAATGTGATGATTGGGGTCCTCAATGGTCATATTTTTATTTTTTTATTTTTTTATTTTTTGCGAGCCGGCGAGCTGAGCGGCTCGTCGGCTCGTGGGCGACAATCGTGGTTCGTTGCCATGAGCCGCTCGTTGAACCATGAGCCGATTGGCTCTCCCATTTGCTCGCCGAAATGATGACCCGAGCCGCCCTTGGCTCATGTTTTCATGAGCCGATCAACGAGCCGACGAGTGGATAGGCCTGTTTGCCACCTCTACTCACATGTTTATACTTATTTTTTAACAAGTAAATGAGAATCCAAAGAAATTATGATTGCGATACTAATTTATTTAAACGACACAATAGATTCCTCCAAAAGAAATTAATTATATGTACTTCATCGTTTTTACGAAAAACATAGATATGATTTTTCTTTGAAAACAACAGAGCCTCTGCTATCCTACATACACAAACCACTATTCAATGTGTATAAAATGAATAAGGATAAAGCTGTGTTGAAGAGAACCATCTGACTCTGTATGGTCTTGCTTCGCGAAATTATGCCATTTTTCTTGACTGCTCATTTAAGTATAAAGTTTTGTTGGAACTTGGAAGTTTATAAAGTCAAAAAGCATAAGATTGAGGGCAAAACTTGATGTCAACAAAAGACTGATTTACAATGGTGATTGGCTGCTTTCTACTGATGGCTATTGATAAGTGTATTTTATACACTTATTTATATGTTAAAACTAGGATATTTCATTGTAGTTTGAGAATAATTTCTACCTAAGTTGTGTTTATTTATTGTTATCTTGGATTTTTATCCCAGAAGTGAGTAAGTGAAGCAATTGAGGAAAATAAAAGTCAAGTTGAAGACAGTTGAAGCTAAATTTGTGTTAACTTGGAAGAAGTCAAAAGATCGAGGGCTTAATTGAAGAAATTAAGAGAAGAAATGACTCAATTGAAGAAAACCAGAACATCTAGGGTCAAGATGATCAAATCAAAAGATGAAGGCGTGAAGTACAAATAAAAGATGAGGACCTACTTAAAAGGAATAAAAGATGAAAATTGCACCTTCAATTGAACTGCTCGGCCTCACCACTTTACACTATGAGGCTGCGAGATGTGCGAGTAAACGGTCAGAGGCCTGAATGATTGCACTGCGCGGCCTCACCATAGTGAACTGCTCGGCCGTGAAATCCTTCGGCTGGGCCGACTGTGGGCCATTTTGTGCGGGTTTTGACATAATTTTGTCCTATTCTGCCAGGTTTTCTCCCTAACCTTTATATATAACATTGGGGGCACGAATTGAGGACTTTTGCTCAGCCTCCTAACGAGGATTATTGGCATTTTTACATCAATTTCTTGGGAGATTCAAGCAAAGGAAAAAGGCGGGAGATTAGAAGATTAACTTGGGGGAATTAATTCTTGGTGCAAGATTTCTTTTTCTTCTCATTAATTTTATAAACTCCATCGTGTTTTATTATTACTTTTCTGCAATTATTATTTCTTTGTGACGTGTAACTAAAATTATAAGTTGTGATGAATGATGTAGCCTAGCTTTATTTTATTAAAAAAATTCAAGTTGTATGCATTTAACAAAGGAATAATTATGACCCTCTATAGAGAAATATGGTGGACTTAGTTAGATAGGATTGATTTAAACTCAAGAGAGAAATTTCAATACACATTAGTGAATTTAATCAAACAAATATATCGGAATAAAACTTGAGGAATAGAATTAATATTATTGGCTATAGTGAAATCTTGAATCCCAACACCTTACAATCACTTGAGAAAAGCAATTCGACATTCTATTTTCTTCAAGTTTTTCATTTATTTCTTAATTAGCTTAAAACACCAAACAACATTCGTCTATCCAAATAAGGTTGAGAACTAATCAATTTCAATACTATATAGCAGTTTTCGTGGGAACGATTACTCGTACTCCTTTGTCCATTTTATTACTTTTCATGATCCGTACACTTCCGGATAAATTTTGTATTGCAAAATAAAGTGAACAAGTTTTTGGCACCATTTTTGGGGATATAGACTTGGTCACACAGTTCTTTTATGGGAGGCCGGTTGCAGTAGTGGAGTGAGCGGTCTGTTTTGTCCGCAGTGAGATGATTGATAGCATTCGAATCTTAAACATCTTCATCTGTCATAATGTCGATCCCACATCACATAGGACTGCTTTTAATGAGGAGAGAGCACTGCTGATTCATCACCTAGCAAGAGGACGCAAAATAGACCTAGGACGACATATCTTTGATTTTATTGTGACACTTGCCTCTTAGCTTTACAGTTCTCGGCAGGTTATGTTCCCTAGTCTCATTTCTACTATTATCTTGATAGAGGGAGTTGAGATACTACCACATGGGGAGCTCATAGCACCAAAGGGGACCATAGGAAGGTCGAATTTAGATTGTGCGAGGGCTCAGGGACGAGCAGTACAACTCGCATAGCCACCAGGGCCAGGTCCAGCACCAGCACCTCCTAGAGATGATAAACTATTGAGGCAGATTGACACGACCCCATCTCGAATCACCCTATGTGTATCCGAGACGTGGCGTGCGCCGATGATGAATGCCAGCTAGATACTGGACCCACCACCAAGGCTACGGAAACTATTCAAATTCTATAAAACTTCTCGTAATACCCCATGATTTTTTTTAAAAATTCGACAGAGTTCCCTTTAAATATTGGATATAACCTCCCTGTAACAAAATCAACAAATCCTCAAACAACCACATGTAAAATACTGGGAATCCATATCCCTTCCCATCATCATATCAAAAATCAAAAGAGCTTATGCCTGCCCATCTAGTTCTTACTACATATCACCCATTCCACTTACATTTAATACATCAACATATCATTCTAATGAACTAAGTACTTGACAAAACAATAACTCGAGAATGGACCGAGTTAAATAGATATACATGGATCCCAAAAGAATGATGAAAACTAGAAACATACAACTAAAGGATCTTGTAGCTCTTTGGCAGGCTTTCCAACGTCTTCTCAAAACTCAAAAGTATCCTGGTAGGGAAAATGTTACAAAAATATGAGATTTTAACTCAGTGAGTGGAGTGTTTGAAAACTAGTCATACTTTTCTCGTTTATAATTCTTTATAAAATCACTATTTGTTTTGTAACTATAACTTTTGATTGACATAAGAAAAGATTTTACTTATCTGAAAAGCACATCTAGCTGAATTGAGAATTTATAAATACTGAAACCATGGCATAAATTGTGATAACTGTCTGATAATACTAAAAATTCGTTGAATTGTAATGAGAAGCTGAAATATTTTTCTATGAATAAATATATCATACTGTACTGAAAAGAATCACATCAAAGTGTACCCAATGAATAACTTTACTCAAGTACAGAGTACTCTCGATGTACAAGGCAAAGTCATTCAAATCTGATAAGCTGATAATCTGATAAACTGTGTCATATGCGCATAGACTGCCCCAAAGGCTAAAGCACCCTAGTACACGGCCCAAAGCCTATATGTGCACAAGAGTGGGTCCCAAAGACCTCTGATAATCTGATAGTATGGTCATACACTGTGGAAACGAATTCACATCAGTGCAGAGCGGGTAATATCACCTGGGTACTTTCTGATGGTTTTTCAAAATAATAATTTACATGTAACAAATTCTTTTGTAGAATAATGTACTAAATTTATAATTTGATTAACTTGAAATTTTAAAAAGAAGAAGTCTAAAATCATGCTTCTAAACTTGTATTTGCGAAAAGTAGTAATTTCCGTAACTTGGCTACTTAATTGAAAACATGAATCGTATGGAAAATTTATGCCATTAAATATTAAAATTTAACTTTAAGGAAAAATAGGTTTCTCCACTCACAGAGATTGTAACTGAAACCTAGTTTGGCTGATAGGCCTGGCCAATCTCCGTGTCGCCTCCTGAAAATTAAATTAAAACCTTGGATCAACTCTACTAATTACAAATATTTAACAAATGCCCAAAATGAAATAACATCCTATACAATAATCACAAATTTCATATGCCTCCAACATTACATCCAACCAACCTTCTCTTATGTGAAATATAGCTTCATTATAACTCATATATCCTTTATTTAACCAATACCTCAATGGAATGCTCATAGACACAAAAACCCCTTTCCAAGAACTAGTAATGGACTAATTCTTTAACTTAATTACATGGGTAATTTAATCTCCAAATAAACATCACCAAATTAAGCATTTAAGCATGAAATAATTTAACATAGGCTCCAATAACTTAATCTTGCCCAAATCATGAATTTAATCCACTATTATTTCATACCCTAGCATGTAACCACAATGTATTCAACCAAACTCGAATATTTAGCTCAATATCTTCAAGTAAACTATAAATCCATCCAAAATCTAGCATTTAACTCAAAAATCAAAACCCTAAAATCAACACCATATCTCAAATAAATGGGTATTGCTTTACCTCTTGAAAGTGAAAATGAAGTCTTGAATGTTGAATGAAATTCCCCCTTTTTCCTTCTCTTTTCTTCCTTCCTTTTTCTTTTCTTTTTTTTTTTTTTTTTTTTCTTCTTCCACAGACGTTCCAGCCTCTGTTTGTAATTGCTGTGAGTGTAATCTATGTTAGGTTAGTGTTTGTCCCCTAATATGAAGAGATTTTGATAGTAATTGCATGCTTGGTCCTTCATTTATCTTCCAATAAAATTCCCAAACATAAATGATGATAAGTCCCCAACTAATAATAAAATTTAAATGATCCCCAAAATATCCACTCATTTAAATTGGTCCCCACTTGGACTAAATTGGTCAAAAATAAATGTTGACTTGATAAAATAATTATTTGACTTGTAAAATTAAAGTGGGTTGTGACAATCTTACCTCCTTAGAGAATTTCGTCCTCGAAATTCAATCAATTACCATCTTAGAAGGTCAGGATACTTGGCTCGAATTTGATCTTCATTTTCCCAAGTAGCTTCATCCACTGGATGATTCTTCCAAAGAACCTTGACAAATGGAATAATCTTTTCGTGCTGAATTTGTTCCTTTCGTTCAAGTAACCCTTCTGGTTCCTCCTCGTAAGTTAAATTCTCCTTAAGTTCCACTGGCTGTGGCTCGAGAATATGAGATGAATCTGGAATGTACTGACGAAGCATCGAAATGTGGAATACATCATGAATCCTAGATAACTCATCTGGCAATGCTAAACGATAAGCCACTGGACCAATTCGTTCCACAATCTCATAAGGTCCAATATATCTCGGACTCAATTTCCCCCGCTTGCCAAATCTCAACACACCTTTCCAAGGAGACAATTTAAGGAAAACTCTATCCCCAACAGCAAATTCAAGATCTTTCCTGCGTCTGTCTGCATAACTTTTTTGTCTATCTTGAGCTGCTTTTAACTTCTCTTTAATCACTTTCACCGTTTCTGTGGCTATTTGAATAAATTCTGGTCCTTCTAATCTCCTCTCGCCTACTTCACCCCAACAAACAGGCGTTCTACATTTCCTGCCATATAGTGCATCAAAAGGAGCCATCTCTATACTCGAATGATAACTGTTATTATAAGCAAACTCCATCAAACGCAGATGAGAATCCCAACTTCCTTTGAACTCTAGAACACAAGCTCTTAGCATATCTTCTAAGGTCTGTATGGTCCTCTCTGATTGACCATCTGTTTGTGGGTGGAAAGCTGTACTGAACTGTAGTTTAGTACCCAAAGCATCTTGCAAACTAGGCCAAAACTTAGAAGTAAATCTAGGATCTCTGTCAGATACAATAGACACTGGAGTCCCATAAAAACTGACTATCTCATCCACATACAATTTTGCTAGTTTACTCAGAGAAAATGTAGCTTTGATCGGCAAGAATCTTGAAGTTTTGGTCAAACGATCAACAATCACCCAAACACCATCATGTCCATTCTGAGTGCGAGGAAGACCAAATAAGAAATCCATAGTAATATGCTCCCATTTCCACTTAGGAATAGGCAGTGGCTGAAGAAGTCCAGCTGTTTTCTGGCGATCGGGCTTCACCTGTTGGCAGACAAAACATGTCGATACAAACTCAGCAATTTCTCTTTTCATACCACGCCACCAATAATGCTCCTTCAGGGTATGATACATTTTGGTGCTACCTGGATGCATAGCATAACCTGAACTGTGCGCTTCTTCCAATATTTCTTTCTTCAATTCTGGAATATCAGGAACACATAGCCTATTTCCCATAAATAATGCACCATCCCTGATTTCATAGTTTGTTCGCAAGCCAACAGTAACTTCTGCTTCCAAAGTTTTCAATATCAAATCCTGCAATTGAGCTTCTCTAACTTTGTTTATTAAAGTAGGCCTCACTTGAAAGTGAGCTAAGAGTGCCCCTGTAGTAGTTGTGGACAACTGAGCATGTAAAGTTCTAAATTCACCCATTAAAGCAGCACACATCGCACTAGATTTGGTGGAATGGCTACTAACCTTCCTACTCAAAGCGTCAGCAACTACATTAGCTTTCCCCGGATGATAATCAATTTTGCAATCATAATCTTTGATGAGTTCTAACCATCGCCTCTGTCTCAAATTCAATTCTTTTTGATCAAAGATATACTTCAAGCTCTTGTGGTCCGTGAATATCTGACATTTTTCACCATACAAATAATGTCTCCAAATTTTTAGTGCCAAAACCACTGCTGCCAATTCCAAATCATGAGTCGGGTAGTTTAGTTCATGCTTCTTCAATTGTCTAGAAGCATAAGCTATAACCTTTACATTCTGCATTAAAACACAGCCCAAACCTTGGCGTGATGCATCACTATAGACTACAAACTCTTCACCTGGAGAAGGAAGAGTGAGTATAGGAGCGGAAACCAATCTACTTTTCAGCTCTTGGAAGCTCTTCTCACATTCTGGTGTCCACAAAAATTTCGAATCCTTTCGAGTTAAGCTAGTTAAAGGAAGAGCAATTTTGGAAAATCCTTCCACAAATCGACGATAATAACCAGCTAACCCAAGAAAACTTCGCACTTCTGTCACATTAGAAGGGCGTTCCCATTTCATCACAGCTTCTGTCTTGATCGGATCTACATAAATACCTTCTGCTGATATCACATGACCCAAAAATACAACTTTATCCAGCCAAAACTCGCATTTGCTGAATTTCGCATACAAATGCTTATCCCTCAAGGTCTGCAATATAATTTTCAAATGCCCTGCATGTTCATCCTTGCTAGGAGAATATACTAAAATATCATCAATGAAAACAATCACAAATCTGTCCAGATAAGGATGCAAAACTCTATTCATCAAATCCATAAATGCAGCTGGGGCATTAGTAAGCCCAAATGGCATCACCAAAAACTCATAATGGCCATATCGAGTCCTAAAAGCAGTCTTTCGTATATCGGCATCTTTGATCTTCAGCTGATGATACCCTGATCGTAAATCAATTTTAGAAAATACTGTAGCACTTCGAAGTTGGTCAAACAAATCATCAATTCGAGGTAACGGGTATTTGTTACGAATCGTAACTTTATTCAACTGTCTGTAATCAATACACAGTCTCATCGTACCATCTTTCTTCTTCACAAATAAGACTGGCGCTCCCCATGGGGAAACACTGGGTCTAATGAAACCCTTATCAACTAATTCCTCCAGTTGTACCTTCAATTCTTTTAACTCCGTTGGAGCCATTCTGTATGGTGCTTGTGAAATAGGTGCCGTCCCTGGAATTAAATCAATAGAGAACTCAATCTCTCTATCTGGTGGTAGTCCCGGAAGATCCTCTGGGAACACATTTGGAAAGTCTCGCACGACAGGGATATCCTCAAGTTTTGGATTAGTTAGTCTAGTGTCAATCACATTAGCTAAATATGCATGACAACCCTTTTTTAGCAATTTACGTGCATCCAAAGCGGATATAACACATGATGGGAAGATTCTGCGTTCTCCAACAAGAACAAATTCAAGTTCTTCTGGCTTCCTGAACACAACTTCCTTGCGAAAGCAGTCGACTGTAGCCCGATGTTCAGAGAGAAAGTCCATCCCCAAAATAACATCAAAATCATGCATATCAAGAGGAATTAAATCTGCCCTTAATTGATGATCATTTACCCTTATCATACAATCTCTATACACATCACTAGCCAAAAGTGATACTCCTACCGGCGTTGTTACAACTAATTCATTGTCTAAAGGCTCTAACTTCTTCTCAGCATGACTAACAAGTGCATAAGAGATAAAAGAATGTGTAGCACCTGAATCAATTAATGTGCGAGCATCTCTACCAAAAATAGATAACATACCAATAACCACATCTGGTGACTCCTCAGCTTCCTTCTGGGTCATAGCAAATACCTTACCCTGAGTCCTGTTACGCCCTGCCTGAGCTCCAGATCTAGCAGTACTACCTCTAGCAACATTAGACTGAGCACCGCCAGTCGACCCTACTGAGATGTCCCTCTGACTCTGACTCTGCCCCCACATTGCTAACACCTGGCTGAGGAAATAATATATGTGATCCGCTACTCTGCTGAGATTTGATTGGGCAATCCTTCCTCATGTGTCCCATCTGACCACACTGATAACAGACTCCAACTCCCTTAAGGCACTCTCCTGGATGAAACTTCCCACAAGACTGACACTGTGGAAAGCTATGAAAATCAGAACTCTGACTAGGCCTCGATCCCTGAGATCTCTGCATAGAGCCCTGTGGATGTATATGACTCCCTCCAGTCTGCTGTACAGAACTCTGACTCCGACCTGACATCTTACTGAATCCCGAACTCTGAGACTTTGATTTAAAATTTGTAGAATTTGTAGCACCTGGCCAAAACCCTTTTCTGTTCTTCTTAGACCCTGAAGCCCCTGTCTGGCCACTACCTCCAAAACTCGTCTGTGCCCTTTGGTTACGTCCATCTATGATAGCTGTCTCGACCCTCAAAGTTGCTTCTACCAATGACCCGAAATTTTGATGCCCATGAACCGTCACGTAAGGCCGAATATCTGATCGCAACCCCTGCTCAAATCGCCTACATTTTTCTCTTTCATCTGCGATTAAGTTACTAGCATACTTGGACAACTCTACAAACCTCAAATGGTACTCTGCAACAGACATGGATCCTTTAACTAATCTCAAAAATTCATCACGTTTTGCATCGCGATAAAATGGAGGGTAATAAGTCTCATTGAAAGCATCCGTGAACATAGCCCAAGTAATAACATTAGGGTCTGGATACCGACATCGATATGATGCCCACCAATCTGCAGCTCCTCCCCTCAACAGAAAAATATTAAGACGTAACTTCTTGCCTTCAGGAACCTCCATTACATCAAATATATTCTCCAAAGATTTCATCCAAAGCTCAGCATCAGCTGGGTTGGATGTACCCATAAAAGTTTTTGCTCCAAGTTTCATAGCTCTCTCAATGAGATTATCCTTTTCTGTGTGCGGTAGGAGGGAAGCAATAGCTGCAACTATCCTGTCAGTAACAGGGTCAGGCTGTTCCTGCAATTGTGCCTGAGGCTGCACAGGAGGATGTACCTCGGGATGCACCTGAGGTTGGTGAACTGATTCTGCGGCCCCACCGGCCTCCCCTATATGTCCTCCATCAAGAGCATTCTGAGTCTGAGGAATTGGATTTGGTTGCCTGCGAGTCCTACCACCACGAGCCATAACTCTCTACAATGGTTGACAGAAAAAGATCAATACATATAAAATGCAACCCAACAGACTCTAAAACCATGCTCTGATACCACTTGACACGACCCCATCTCGAATCACCCTATGTGTATCCGAGACGTGGCGTGCGCCGATGATGAATGCCAGCTAGATACTGGACCCACCACCAAGGCTACTGAAACTATTCAAATTCTATAAAACTTCTCGTAATACCCCATGATTTTTTTTAAAAATTCGACAGAGTTCCCTTTAAATATTGGATATAACCTCCCTGTAACAAAATCAACAAATCCTCAAACAACCACATGTAAAATACTGGGAATCCATATCCCTTCCCATCATCATATCAAAAATCAAAAGAGCTTATGCCTGCCCATCTAGTTCTTACTACATATCACCCATTCCACTTACATTTAATACATCAACATATCATTCTAATCAACTAAGTACTTGACAAAACAATAACTCGAGAATGGACCGAGTTAAATAGATATACATGGATCCCAAAAGAATGATGAAAACTAGAAACATACAACTAAAGGATCTTGTAGCTCTTTGGCAGGCTTTCCAACGTCTTCTCAAAACTCAAAAGTATCCTGGTAGGGAAAATGTTACAAAAATATGAGATTTTAACTCAGTGAGTGGAGTGTTTGAAAACTAGTCATACTTTTCTCGTTTATAATTCTTTATAAAATCACTATTTGTTTTGTAACTATAACTTTTGATTGACATAAGAAAAGATTTTACTTATCTGAAAAGCACATCTAGCTGAATTGAGAATTTATAAATACTGAAACCATGGCATAAATTGTGATAACTGTCTGATAATACTAAAAATTCGTTGAATTGTAATGAGAAGCTGAAATATTTTTCTATGAATAAATATATCATACTGTACTGAAAAGAATCACATCAAAGTGTACCCAATGAATAACTTTACTCAAGTACAGAGTACTCTCGATGTACAAGGCAAAGTCATTCAAATCTGATAAGCTGATAATCTGATAAACTGTGTCATATGCGCATAGACTGCCCCAAAGGCTAAAGCACCCTAGTACACGGCCCAAAGCCTATATGTGCACAAGAGTGGGTCCCAAAGACCTCTGATAATCTGATAGTATGGTCATACACTGTGGAAACGAATTCACATCAGTGCAGAGCGGGTAATATCACCTGGGTACTTTCTGATGGTTTTTCAAAATAATAATTTACATGTAACAAATTCTTTTGTAGAATAATGTACTAAATTTATAATTTGATTAACTTGAAATTTTAAAAAGAAGAAGTCTAAAATCATGCTTCTAAACTTGTATTTGCGAAAAGTAGTAATTTCCGTAACTTGGCTACTTAATTGAAAACATGAATCGTATGGAAAATTTATGTCATTAAATATTAAAATTTAACTTTAAGGAAAAATAGGTTTCTCCACTCACAGAGATTGTAACTGAAACCTAGTTTGGCTGATAGTCCTGGCCAATCTCCGTGTCGCCTCCTGAAAATTAAATTAAAACCTTGGATCAACTCTACTAATTACAAATATTTAACAAATGCCCAAAATGAAATAACATCCTATACAATAATCACAAATTTCATATGCCTCCAACATTACATCCAACCAACCTTCTCTTATGTGAAATATAGCTTCATTATAACTCATATATCCTTTATTTAACCAATACCTCAATGGAATGCTCATAGACACAAAAACCCCTTTCCAAGAACTAGTAATGGACTAATTCTTCAACTTAATTACATGGGTAATTTAATCTCCAAATAAACATCACCAAATTAAGCATTTAAGCATGAAATAATTTAACATAGGCTCCAATAACTTAATCTTGCCCAAATCATGAATTTAATCCACTATTATTTCATACCCTAGCATGTAACCACAATGTATTCAATCAAACTCGAATATTTAGCTCAATATCTTCAAGTAAACTATAAATCCATCCAAAATCTAGCATTTAACTCAAAAATCAAAACCCTAAAATCAACACCATATCTCAAATAAATGGGTATTGCTTTACCTCTTGAAAGTGAAAATGAAGTCTTGAATGTTGAATGAAATTCCCCCTTTTTCCTTCTCTTTTCTTCCTTCCTTTTTCTTTTCTTTTTCTTTTTCTTTTTTTTTTCTTCTTCCACCGTTTTTTTTTTCCACAGACGTTCCAGCCTCTGTTTGTAATTGCTGTGAGTGTAATCTATGTTAGGTTAGTGTTTGTCCCCTAATATGAAGAGATTTTGATAGTAATTGCATGCTTGGTCCTTCATTTATCTTCCAATAAAATTCCCAAACATAAATGATGATAAGTCCCCAACTAATAATAAAATTTAAATGATCCCCAAAATATCCACTCATTTAAATTGGTCCCCACTTGGACTAAATTGGTCAAAAATAAATGTTGACTTGATAAAATAATTATTTGACTTGTAAAATTAAAGTGGGTTGTGACACAGATCCTATCCGAGTTATCAGTGATGGGATGCATGCAGGCCACCACTAGGGATGTAGTGCTAGAGCTGTAGAGGGAGAATGCTAAAATTTGGAGGTAGATTCAAGTCCTAGTTCGAGTAGATATTGTTGAGGAGCAGCGTACAACACGTTCTACTTTGACCGAAATCAATACCCATATGCTGCTAGTATCTGCTCGTTTGAACTCCATGGTTAGGAAAATAGATGCTATTGAGCACAGGATGGACCAGTCCCTACCAGATTCATCTGTAGAACCCTATTAAGACATAGTAGCAAGACTTACCCCCGGGGAGTTCTTGACCTTTTTCTCTTTACATTGCTTTCCTCTTTTTATTTGTTTTATCATGCATATATTGAGGGCAATGTACTTTTTCTAGTTTAGGGAAAGGTATGACGCTAGGCAGTTTAATTTTACTTCCATACTGGTCTGTATAACTACTACTTAATGCCTTTTGAGTTAGAAAAATGTAACTCCTTAATCCTTTTCGATTAATGCTACTCGGGACTATATGTGTGTGTCTATGTACGCGCGCACATGTGTGCAAAATGAAAACAAATGTTCATTTTTTCACTACCTATGGTGTAATTCCGGTAAGATTTTCTACTTAGGTTGAAACTTTGGGCAGCATGCATAATTATGTTACTTTTGAGAATAGCTTCTTCATGTTGGATTTACCTAAATATGAGAATGTAGCCATGATTAAATAATTACTTGTAGAGATTTATTCAGCATATGTGGGGAAAATTTTTAACTTTTAGACCTACATTTGACTTTATGAATCATAACCTTAGATTAATAGTGATGGGCACCTTATGAGGGTCATCAAATGGATTGCTGGATTTAATCCTGCACATGAGAGCCCCATTGTACCTGTCGGGGTTTCTTTCCCTCTTCTACCTATACATTTTCGTGCGAAGGCTGCTTTGTTTGCTTTAGCTAGGGCTATTGGGACTCCTTTGCACATTGATGAGGCCACTACTGATTTGAGGAGCCTAGTGAGGCCCGGGTTTGCTTAGAGGTTGATTTATCTTTTGCTCTACCTGATCGCATTTGGATCTAGTGTGAGAAATATCCAAGATATTGGCATCCAGTTGTTTATGATAAGAAGCCTTTTTTTGCAATCGGTGCAGACAACTGGGTCATAATGTTGACAAATGTTTGATTGGTAGGACTATTGTCCTTGCTTCTAATCCCCCTCCCCTTCTTCTACCCCTCTTCCGAAACCTGCTGATAGGGTGAAGGATAAGGGAAAGAGGATGTTGATTGATGATCAGCCCAGACAGTGGGTGGAAGTGCCTAGAGCATCCAGCAGAGCTCCAGTTCTTCTGGTATCTCTATTCAACATACCTCCACTATTCCATGCCCACTTACTGTAGTTCAGTCGATTGCTTTGATTGCTTCAGCTCATCCAGTTCATATTCAGACTCTTGCTTCGACAGTTGCTCAGCAGCTTCCTCCTACAACTATTGTTTCACCAGTGGTTCATCCATTATAGCAGCAGCAATCTTTCACCATGACACCACCTCTTGTGGCTGTTTCGGCTGTCAGTTTTATTATTATTTTTACTGCAATTATTATTTCTTTGTGATGTGTAACTAAACTTATAAGTTGTGATGAACAATTTAGCATTGCTTTATTTTATTAATTTCAAGTTTCAAGTTTTGTGTATACGTTAAATGTGTTTATTTATTATTGTGTTTAATGCGTGAATTAATTAACAACTAATTCATGATATTATGAGTTGTTTTCATAATTCGAGAGGTGAGTTAATAACTTGAATCAAAGTAATAAATTCGGAAATTTCAACAAAAAGATAGAAATATGAATTTGTGGTTGCACTTGATCAATATTAAATTCATATATTTTATGCATTTAACTAAGGAATAATTCTGATCCTCTATAGAGATATATGTTTGACTTAGTTAGATATGATTGATTTAAACTTGAGATAGGAATTTCAATATACTTGAGTGAATTCGATCAAACACATAAATCGGAATAAAACTTGGGGAATGGAATTAATGTTATTGGTTATGGTGAAATCGCGAATCCCGAAATTGTTGAACGGGGGAAAATCGCAAGTTTTAACCCCTTCCATGCACTTGATGAAACTTGTTTCAAGATTTTCAAGATAGAAATTGATGCTACCGTATGTGGTTTCTTTTTCACCAATGGAAATAGTTGATGAAATTTGTGTTACTAAACTGAGTAATCCGACTTGTAGCTGATGTCCTTACTAGATCTGAACATTTGTTTCAGAATATTGCCAGTGTACTTCTTCGATTTAAGCAGCTATTAGAGTATCTGAGAGAATTTTGCTATGAAGAAATAATGATATGCCCGTGGAATGTGAGTGTATATTCTGGATCTGATTTTATATTTCTGTATTGAGATGAATGCAAAAGACTAGAACCGACGTACAATTTAAAATGAAAATGATTACAATACTTTGCTAAGTACTCGAGAGATTGAACACTATTTCCATATAGTTGCGCATTGAATAATTCTATTTATTATCGGGTGATAATCATACCTCTAGTTCATAAAACCAACAACAAAAGCTTCAAAAATTTCAAGGCATAATTTTCAAATTATTACATAACTACGTTTTAGAAACTTTGCCCCTATTTGATGTTGTTTAAATAGAGTTTATTTGAAATGAATAATGAATTTTAGGAGGATGTGTGACTAAAAAGTATGAAATATTTTTTGAGCTTATATGTAATATTATTTTATTAACAAATGTGTGATTGAAAAGAAGAGAGAAAAATGTGTTAAAATTAAAAATGTAAAGTGGGCCAAACATGGGCTTAATTATTTCCAAGTTGTAGATCAGTATGACAATTGGGAAGTGGCCAACAAGAATTAGTATTGAGAAAACCAAAAAGTAAAAACGAAAAAGTGGCAAATAAATATAAGCTTAGAAATGCACATTTCGTGCATATCATTGTACTAACTCCTTAGAGTTAGACATGACATCAAGATAAAATACATGTTCGTCTCAAATTACTAGAAACTGTAAAAGTAAATTTATTGCTCAAGTTTAATTACAAGAGTTTACTACACAAATGTTGTCACAACCCACTTTAATTTTACAAGTCAAATAATTATTTTATCAAGTCAACATTTATTTTTGACCAATTTAGTCCAAGTGGGGACCAATTTAAATGAGTGGATATTTTGGGGATCATTTAAATTTTATTATTAGTTGGGGGACTTATTATCATTTATGTATGGGAATTTTATTGAAAGATAAATGAAGGACCCAACAAGCAATTTCCATCAAACTTTACATTGTCTTGACATTAGTAGACAACATTTCAACCAAACCAAACACATTTTCACTACCACAGAGAGAGAGAGTTACGTAGAGAAAGAAAAAAAAAAGGGAAAAAGGAAGAAAGAAAAGAAAAAGGAAGGAAGAAGAAGATAAGGAAAAAGGGGGAATTTCATTCAACATTCAAGACTTCATTTTCATTTTGAAGAGGTAAGGCAATACCCATTTATTTGAGATATGGTGTTGATTTTAGGGTTTTGATTTTTGAGTTAAATGTTAGATTTTTGGATGGATTTATGGTTCACTTGAAGATATTGAGCTAAATATTTAAGTTTGGTTGAATACATTGTGGTTACATGCTAGGGTTTGAAATAATAGTGGATTAAATTCATGATTTGGGCAAGATTGAGTTATTGGAGTTTATGTTAAATTATTTCAAGCTTAATTTGGTGATGTTTATTTGGAAATTAAATTACCCATGTAATTAAGTTGAAGAATTAGTCCATTACTAGTTTCTTGGAAAGGGGTTTTGGTGTCTATGAGCATTCCATTGAGGTATTGGTTAAATAAATGATATATGAGTTATAATGAAGCTATATTTCACATAAGAGAAGGTTGGTTGGATGTAATGTTGGAGGCATATGAAATTTGTGGTTATTGTATAGGATGTTATTTCATTTTGGGCATTTGTTAAATATTTGTAATTAGTAGAGTTGATCCAAGGTTTTAATTTAATTTTCAGGAGGCGACACGGAGATTGGCCAGGCCTATCAGCCAAACTAGGTTTCAGTCACAATCTCTGTGAGTGGAGAAACTTATTTTTCCTTAAAGTTAAATTTTAATATTTAATGGCATAAATTTTCCATACGATTCATGTTTTCAATTAAGTAGACAAGTTACGAAAATTACTACTTTTCGCAAATACAAGTTTAGAAGCATGATTTTAGACTTCTTCTTTTAAAATTTCAAGTTAATCAAATTATAAATTTAGTACATTATTCTATAAAAGAATTTGTTACATGTAAATTATTAGTGTGAAAAACCATCAAAAAGTACTCAGGTGATATTACCCGCTCTGCACTGATGTGAATTCGTTTCCACAGTGTATGACCATATTATCAGATTATTAGAGGTCTTTGGGACCCACTCTTGTGCACATATAGGCTTTGGGCCGTGTACTAGGGTGCTTTAGCCTTTGGGGCAGTCTATGCGCATATGACACAGTTTATCAGATTATCAGCTTATCAGATTTGAATGGCCTTGCCTTGTACATCGAGAGTACTCTGTACTTGAGTAAAGTTATTCATTGGGTACACTTTGATGTGATTCTTTTCAGTACAGTATGATATATTTATTCATAGAAAAATATTTCAGCTTCTCATTACAGTTCAACAAATTTTTAGTATTATCAGATAGTTATCACAATTTATGCCATGGTTTCAGTGTTTATAAATTCTCATTTCAGCTAGATGTGCTTTTCAGATAAGTAAAATCTTTTCTTATGTCAATCAAAAGATATAGTTACAAAACAAATAGTGATTTTATAAAGAATTATAAACGAGAAAAGTATGACTAGTTTTCAAACACTCCACTCACTGAGTTAAAATCTCATATTTTTGTAACATTTTCCCTACCAGGACACTTTTGAGTTTTGAGAGGAAGTTGGAAAGCCTGCCAAAGAGCCAAAGATCATTTAGTTGTATGTTTCTAGTCTTCATCATTCTTTTGGGATCCATGTATATATATTTAACTCGGTCCATTCTCGAGTTATTGTTTTGTCAAGTGCTTAGTTGATTAGAATGATATGTTGATGTATTGAATGTAAGTGAAATGGATGATATGTAGTAAGAAATAGATGGGCAGGCATAAGCTCTTTTGATTTTTGATATGATGATGGGAAGGGATATGAATTCCCAGTATTTTACATGTGGTGGTTTGAGGATTTGTTGATTTGTTACAGGTAGGTTATATCCAATATTTAAAGGGAACTCTGTCAAATTTTTTTTAAAATCATGGGGTATTACGAGAAGTTTCAGTAGCCTTGGTGGTGGGTCCAGTATCTAGCTGGCATCCATTATCGGCGCACGCCACGTATCGGGTCCACATAGGGTGACTCGAGATGAGGTCGTGTCAAATGTACTTGCAGGTTCTTAAAAAAAATTTGATACTACTCACGTACAACTAATAATTTTGAACATTCTTCTGGCATCAAGGAGTCATGAATGCAACAGGTAATGATTTATTATAAATTGTTCTTTTCTGAAGATGTTTCGATAGTCATTTATTTTTGTCAAATTACATCTTTTACTCAATATTGTTGTTTTATATTTGTTTCCTCGTAGATTACATGATGTCAAACTCATTGCAACTAAGGTAAATGACTCCATTCCCATTTTACGTTTTGTATTTCTTGGTTAACTAGAATTTTTTGATTTTATTATATATGTTATGAGCACCTATACTCTTAATGATTGTTATTTACATATTATTTTGCGACCAAATAATACTTTGCCGTATGACTTGCCATCGAATTTTATGTTATACCCTATTATCAGATTTCACCGGAAGAGAAAACGGTACAGTTTTGTTTTTGTTTAACAAGAAGAAAAACTATTTGGGCATTCCAAAAGGCCCATGACATGGTTGTGAAAGCCCAAGCCTGCTTCATGACTTTATATTTATATGAGTTATAATGTACTGATGTTATCCACTTTAGTTACTGCCCTCTCTCAACAGTCTGGCGTCAAAAATGGCTTCTTCATCACTATCTTCATACGCTAATTCAATTTGTTCTCATTATCAAAACGAAGCAAAGAATAAGAATGAGAGAATACTTCCATACTCATCGTTCTTCAGTTCATCCCCCAATTTGTCATCATACCCTAAAGTTTCAGTCCAATTCGTCAACAATCACTTTACACAGCCGCTATCTTCATTTCCAAGACCTCTTACTATCATTTCCATGGCTCCTCCCAAACCTGGTGGCAAAGCCAAGAAAGGTAACCATTTAATTTTAAAAATATAATCTACCATGCTGTCTTACATGTATATATTATTACGAACGGTTTTATGCTTTTTGTAATATTTTTTTTTTATGCGTATGTATGATTGGAATTTGGCAGTGGTTGGGCTGGTTAAGTTGGCTCTGGAGGCAGGAAAGGCCACCCCGGCGCCTCCTGTGGGGCCTGCATTGGGTGCCAAGGGTGTGAATATAATGGCGTTCTGTAAGGATTACAATGCCCGTACTGCCGATAAGGCTGGTTACGTTGTTCCTGTCGAAATTACAGTCTATGATGTGAGTTTCTTCGTTTTTGGATGAATTAGTTTGGTTTTGAAGTGAATGGCGTGAATTTAATAAATCTAAATAATTGGGTAGTTAGTCCTTAACTCGGTGTTTGTTCCTAACTTTTTTTTTCAGGATAAGAGTTTCACTTTTATCTTGAAAACTCCACCTGCTTCAGTCTTGCTGCTGAAAGCTGCAGGTACTTTTGTTTTATGTTTATCTTTTTTCACCGTTATTGGTATTTTTGTTCATTTTTATCGCATTAAGAAAAATGCTGATGGCTTTTTATTGTAATTGAAATTGAATCAATGATCCGGACATGGAATTTTCTTACATTAAGAGTTCTACTGGCATAGCATAGTTCCAAAAACTTTGGACATTGAAGGGTTAGTCTCATATTTTAGAATTGCGTATGATCCATTTTTATTAGCTTGACTTGTTGGGAAACCGGGTTGTTCTAATCACAAAAATTGATTTCTTGTGATAGATCATCCCGTTACAGGATTTTCTGTTCTATGTATTTAACTTGGAATAAATAATTTTGCAAACAAAAACGATTTTGAGAAGATTACCTTTGTAGCGTGCTTTACAATAATCTTCATCAACTGCTTCTTGATTCCACCAAAGCTTCAAACCCTCAAGCTTTCCTCGGTGTTCTCCAATGGCAGTTGTGCAGGTGTGTGGTCACCTTTCTCAAGATCTAGGTTAAACTAGGTTTAGGGTTTCTTTGTAAAGAGGAAACACACACTACACACTTTAGTGTGTGTTTCGCCACTTTGCCAATTAGGTTAAGAAAAATAGTCTTGGGAGACTATTTGTATCCTCTTTACACCCCAAAACCCTACCAGGCCTAATACCATAACCCAGGCCCATTTCTGCACAACCCAATACAGTTAATAAGCCTGTATAAACCCATTTTAGTGAAGCCACCGAGAGAACCTGATCGGATCCAATTAAACTAAGCTCCAATATATTAATTATGACCCGATCAACTCTTGATCAGTCAAAATTAATTTATTAATCACGTTCTATTCCACTAAAAGAACGAGATTGCACTCTTAGTAAAATTGAAATTACTGAAACAATTAATCAATAATTATATCCTCTGACTTATCGTTCTTACATGTTACCCCCGTCGATCAACTCGAATATTCGGAGCAAGTTAAAATGACCAAAATGCCCTTCTCCGAATATTCATAAATTCTCAACTCTCATCTTCTATCTGACAGTTCGATGTGATCCCATCACATCATACAATTCAACAGTCACTGTCGAATTACTGAGCTCAGATTCAACTGTCCACTAGAAGAACCAGTGAGATTGTGATCATACCTAAAAAGTGACGGATTCCAAAATACGAATATATGTTCCTCGTTAGTTCACTTTAATTCCCAAAGTATCGAGATATTGATCAGCAATTTGATCTCACCCATTGATACCTCAAAGAACTTCAAGTTAGTAATCGAAGTCCATTATCCTATTAGGATTAAGGTCCCACGTACGATAATCAAGTGAAATTAAATTTGTATGGTCAATGTCACAAATTAATTTCACGTGGTCCCGTCCAATACGTTCCAAACGTACTCTCAATTTTATTACCAAAGTCAAAGACAGACTTTAATAAAATCGAGACGATCTTATCAAAATAAATTGTCCATATTTATTTACTGATCGTGAACGTTAATTTTAGATTGAATCACAAATTGAATCTTTCTGTGTTTAACAACTTAAACACTCAATTTGTAATATCAAATTGACCTGTGGACAAACACAACATCATATTAATACAATCAATTAATATTTTACTTTTAAATGTCGTGAATTATACTCTATGGGCATATATAATTCCAACAATCTCCCACTTGCCCTTAGAGTATACATGAAACATCGAATCATCCATCTTGTCAACATCATCATTACACTAATGATTATGTTCGCAACCAAGATAGTAACTCCTTTCGATGTAAGTCACGGTTGTATAACAAACAATCCAAGATTGTGTTATT
Source organism: Ligustrum vulgare (assembly GCA_963555705.1). NCBI lineage: Eukaryota > Viridiplantae > Streptophyta > Magnoliopsida > Lamiales > Oleaceae > Ligustrum > Ligustrum vulgare. The sequence continues at coordinate 53,801,246 of OY743183.1, forward strand.
CCCAACCAATTAACCACATTATCTCCCAGTTATATTCCAATTTTGACAACTCTCGAGAGTCCTAATCAAATCAGATCTTAATTAGTTTTAATCCATCAGATCACCAACTGAATAGATAAGCGAATATTTACTCGTTTTCTGAAAACGCTTCAGTATATGCTTTACCTCTATTCAATGATCTGATCCTGGATCAAACTAATAACCACCAACAATATCTCCAGCATAAGATATGACCTATCTAGTGCAAAGTAAGGCTTCCTATAGCCGGAGCATAAGGAACCTTCTCTATCTTACCATGAGTCTTAGGAGAATACTCATAAGATAGATAAAGTCCACAAAGTACATTATTCCTTTCAAGACTTCAATATTGCAAATATAGATAGTATCTTATTACTACATGAAACTTGAGACTATTTTATTTCATTTTTCTCCCACTCCGAAAAGTACGGATGTCTAGAAAAATAGACAGTCATCTACAAGTCCTTCAAGTCTAATTGCTGGTACCAACTACTATTTAATGAAAATACTCTCACACGTAAGTAGAGTGTCATCCAAATAAATAGTCGCGAAAACTGTCTCATCTTTCTGTATACACGAGTATACTTAAGATATATCAAGATTTTGATCAAGAACATGTATCACAATGGTTCTATCAAATTCTATATTCCATATCTTGAACAATTACCCAAATCCAAAGTTGGAAACTTGTAAGTCATGAATTTTACTTTCATGGTCTTTAATATGAACTCATTAGATTACACTTTGTAAATGATTTCCTCAAGATGCATTCAAGAAACAACATCTTGATATCAATTTGTCGTACCTCATTTTCACAATGAACGACAATGGATAAAAGATCCAGGTAAACTTTTGCATGGCTATTGGCGAGAAGGGTTTCACAAACCCACATTCATGAGCCTTGCGCTGAAGGCATCAACCTTCTCATCTACCATTCTCCTATCATCTTAAAAATCATTACACCCTATAGGTTTGACCCCATTGGGTGCGTCTACAAATATCCAAACTTGTTGGATCACTAGGAATCTAATTCCGAGTTCACATTCACCTTCCATGATTTCAAGTCTATAACTTCTACCACTTCCCTAAATGAGGAGTTCTTCTCTTATTTCAGTAGAGACTGTCTAAAAAGACTCTCTGTAGAATAAGCATCAAGTAGGTGGTCTTACATCCCTCCCACTCCAATTAGTCGCTGGAAGTGTATTTCCATTATGTCCAAACAGAGTCCCTTCCTCTTCTCCCACTACTTGGTATATCCCTAATTGGGATCAACCTCTTCACTGTCTCTTTATGAACATAAAGAAGAGACAGAACAGTGAGAACAACTTCGACTACAACCTTTGGTTTTCCCCTGTCCATTGGAATCACCAGGCAAGAATAGTGGTTGAACCACTTGCCCATTCTCCCACTAGGATCAGCAATCATCGGTTTCGTAGGAAGTTCCAAATCATCAAGATTAATTCTATGCGGAAACCTGGAATCAAGTTGTTTGAACCACGTTCTAACATCTTATCCAATAGAATTTTACTTGTGGATTTGTATTCTTCTATATGCCTTATCCTCTAAGAAAGTTACATTTGTACTGAACAAATACTTTCTTGACCAGAGGACTATAGAAAAATAATTTCTAGTTTCGCTGCATACCTTATAATCAAACCTTCATTGTTGCCTCCATCTCGTCAATCCTGGCTTTCAGCTTGTGTGCCAAAAGTCCCCAAATCTGAATGTGGTGTAAACTGAGCTTGCACCCATGCCACAACTCTATGGGTATTTCAGGAAACGAATCAATGGTACTAGGCTATGAAGGAACCTGTCTATCTCCGGTATACATTCCCAAATGAAACTAGTAACGAGGATAACTCATCATTGATTTGGTATTACCTTGTTCTCCTTTTCCGATAAATGGTTCCTAAACTCATATGAGAGATACACAAACCTCGATCAAATCGAAGTATTTCGATTCTCTTAATTACTTCTCAACTTCTATCCAAAATTCTAGAATTTCTTCAACATTTCGGATTAATGAGATATTAAGTATATAATCGAGATCTGGAGTGATCATCAATAAAAGTGATGAATTACTCGTACTCTCTCGTATCTTGAGCACAAAAGAATCCATTTATATCGAAGTGTATTAATCCTCAAACTCTTAAGTCCATATAATGTATAAGGACTCTTGGTTATATAATCCTCTAAACAAGATTCAGAAAAATAGTACAGATTCCACCTCAGATCCTTTTGAGGTCCATCCCTTACTAGTATTAGAATCGAGTTTTGGATAAGTGTAACCAAGCCTAAAATCTTAATCATTTTACCCTCTAAATAAAATTCAAAAGCCCACATAGATTCCACCTCCAAAATACTTAGAGGCTATCTTTACTAGTCTTTCAATCTTATTTAGATAAATATGATTATCTTAAGATCTTATCAAAAAGTTCATTAATGCAAGGAATCATCTATCCCTTATCATTTGTAGTAATATTACACTTAGAACCATTTACAAGGCTTTGAGATTGTTAATCATTTGTCTCGTAATAATAAGAGCATTATTTAACTTAATTCCAACTAATAACTGGAGATTAAGTGCTAAATAATTCCGCTCAAATAATAAAGAGACAAAATAACAATCAAATTGTTTCGCAAACATAAAAGCCCAACGGCTCTTTCCATATTACCGTACCCGTGCTTATCCTTATAGTATACTCTATCTCATTGTGTCATTTGGTCACCTAGGACCATATTGCAATAACTTGCAATAGTGATTAGTTACTCTAGAATCTATAATCAAGATAGACTCAATTACTAATCATAACACAATGAATAGAGTCTTACTCCATTATAGAGTTTCCAGGAAAGGCTACTTCCTCATTAATCCTATCTTTGCTCAAAAGCAAAAAGGTTAGAGGGTCTGCCATACTATCCGTTGCTTTAAAATAATCTCTTCTCTATGAATAGCTTACATTGAACCTTTCATGGACACGTTCATCCTGGTGAATATAGTTCACACTGAACCGCAAGAGATCATCTTAAAAGATTTCTCAAGCATTGTCACATGAATCAATTTTTGCAAGTGGAACCTCCACCACATTAAAGTGACCAATCATGTTTTACCAAATGGTCTCTTGTAAAAACGTGATCGGTTCATAAGTAGAGATATATTATAGCTTTGATAGCATATTTTGTATAATTAAAATGTTCAAATTATCATAAATACCCTTCCATCGAGAAAATAAATATGGTATCCCATTTTGATGTTTTTATTGCGAAGTACTTGACATGAGAATCAAAACTATACAATAAACCATCTCATCAAAATAAAACCATTTTCATTGGAAGATTTATAATTATTTTGAACAAGGATCTTCTAGCACGAACAAATGTCATAAGTGGAAAAAATTATAACGAGACATGTTACAGTTTTCGCAAATTAGTTGGTGATGTCTAAATATATAACTAGTTGTGGAAATACGACATTCAAAAAAAAAAAAAAAATTAATGTATTAAACACGAGTTGTATAAATGATGAATACTTTCATATATGATGCATGAATAAAAATTATGCACAAGTAGACCCAAAACTACTATAATATGACGACAACCTAAAATCCCAAAATCTTAAACACATTTCTCTATAGGAGAAATAAATGTGATTTATGGCTAGGCTGGGACCCTCCCACTAAATTAAATATATCTAGCATCTCATGCAATATTTAATTTATAGTCGTTAAAATTTGGCCATCATTGACATCGTTTGGATATTCTATAGGAAGTCCCCACGATGTCATTGATTTAAGTGTCTAACCCCTATATTAATAATATTTCAAGTACCAAATTAATTATGTCACCTATAGGGTAATCATGATTAATTCACACTTAAAAATCATCACCTAATTGGGCCCAATCTAGTAACCAAAACAGTGCAGCCCTCCTATAGGGAGACTAATTAGATTAGCACGAGGCATACACAAATTTTTACTAATAGGCTAATAGGGGAGGCCGTGGGTTCAAAATATTTTGCACCCTCACTCACTTAATATTTTGAACTGTTGGGTTTTAATTTAATAATTACCAATCAATTTTAACTCTTAAAATCAATTTAATTATTAATAAATATATTTATTTTCTAATCTAACATTTAGAAAAGAAAATAAAATATAAAACAATGCATGACAGTATAGTACATAGAGCGGTGTTTATGCGATCTACATGACATGTTATCTAATGACATTCATTCACAATTTAATTAAAGCATAAAATAAATGCGATAATAAAATAAATATGAACATAATTTATGGCCAAACCTAGACACAAAAATTACAAATTAATTAAAGATTCAATTGAGCCACAAGCCGGCCCATTTCTTCAATTTCCATTTGCAAGTGTCCAGCCCATTACTTGAACTCTTCAAATAATATTTCTTAGCCCATCATCAAACTGGTCCAATCTGCAAAGTTATAATCTTCAGCCCAAATGCCAAATTCCAAACGCAGTGATTCATTTAAATATTCCAGCCCATTGTAAAATCTAGTCCACATTGCATTGACCTAGCTAAACGATTTAGTCCACATTGCAATTAATTAAAATGAACAATTTTACAATTTCTGGGCCATATTTAATTTCACCCAAATCTGGCCCAAGTGAATATTGAGCATTCTAGTCCGAAACCAGAATCTGGCCCAACTGATTAACTGCATGGATCTGGCCCAAATTGGAATGACCCATCTTCTTCATTAACTTCCTGCAATCTGCATCTGCATAACCAAAATAATACAGCCACCAACTGCTCAATCTGCCGGAACTCATGGCATCACCGGGGAATCGCCTTGGAGGGAGACACTGTCCGATAACCCAGCAGTCTGCGTGTACCGTCGCCACCACCGCCATCAAGGTGGTGCGAACCACCGATGGAACCAGGCACCACGGCTGCCGCTGTTTTTCACACACTGTGGCTGGAAAAAAATGGAACCAGAAGAGGTGGCGGTATCCACCAGTCTCACCAACAGCAGCAGCGGCAGCACCGTCACCACCGTGGTGTTGCTGCTCAATGCCCACAGCCGCGCACGCCTCAGTTGTCGTCACTACCACAGCCGCACCCCGCAGGGCCACGTCAAGCACAGACTCGCCACGCACGGGCACGACGTCGAAATTGCGACGGAGCTGTGGCTCCGCTCCCCACGGTCAAGGCGAGATCGCGACACCTAAGATGCCTCCATCGATCTCAGTTATCAGCGCCAGCATCCAAAGGCACTGTCGCATCCCTTACCTGCCTCCAGTAGGGTTTGCTTTCGTTTTTTGAAATTGCAGTGAAGGTCCTTCGGCTTATGAAGAAGGTGAAGTGAAGACCTTATTCTAAAATTGCAGCAATGGTCCTCCGAATTTTGCAACAGCAGTCCATGAATCCGAAATTGCATAATTGGTCCCCTTGTATATGAAATTGCAGATCTGGTCTTCTGATTTTATAATTACAACAGAAATTACATAAACCCTAATTCTATTGCAAAAATAAAAAATCAAAATCAAAAGGGAAAACATGGAGTCGTAATCCACCCCTTTTGTTACAAGACTCGATAATACAAATACAAGATTTTACAAAATAAAATCTAAGGCCATAAATTAGTTCAATCAAACATCATCCATCCAATAACAACATAAATCACATAAAACCTAACACCGCTCAACTAACACATGCATAGACAAAAATATTTATTCCTAAATACACAAAACAGTATCAAAAAAAAAAAACTGACGCTCTGATACCAATTGTTGGGAAACCGGGTTGTTCTAATCACAAAAATTGATTTCTTGTGATAGATCATCCCGTTACAGGATTTTCTGTTCTATGTATTTAACTTGTAATAAATTTTGCACACAAAAACGATTTTGAGAAGATTACCTTTGTAGCGTGCTTTACAATAATCTTCATCAACTGCTTCTTGATTCCACCAAAGCTTCAAACCCTCAAGCTTTCCTCGGTGTTCTCCAATGACAGTTGTGCAGGTGTGTGGTCACCTTTCTCAAGATCTAGGTTAAACTAGGTTTAGGGTTTCTTTGTAAAGAGGAAACACATACTACACACTTTAGTGTGTGTTTCGCCACTTTGTCAATTAGGTTAAGAAAAATAGTCTTGGGAGACTATTTGTAACCTCTTTACACCCCAAAACCCTACCAGGCCTAATACCATAACCCAGGCCCATTTCTGCACAACCCAATACAGTTAATAAGCCTGTATAAACCTATTTTAGTGAAGCCACCGAGGGAACCTGATCGGACCCAATTAAACTAAGCTCCAATATATTAATTATGACCCGATCAACTCTTGATCAGTCAAAATTAATTTATTAATCACGTTCTATTCCACTAAAAGAACGAGATTGCACTCTTAGTAAAATTGAAATTACTGAAACAATTAATCAATAATTATATCCTCTGACTTATCGTTCTTACATGTTACCCCCGTCGATCAACTCGAATATTCGGAGCAAGTTAAAATGACCAAAATGCCCTTCTCCGAATATTCATAAATTCTCAACTCTCATCTTCTATCTGACAGTTCGATGTGATCCCATCACATCATACAATTCAACAGTCACTGTCGAATTACTGAGCTCAGATTCAACTGTCCACTAGAAGAACCAGTGAGATTGTGATCATACCTAAAAAGTGACGGATTCCAAAATACGAATATATGTTCCTCGTTAGTTCACTTTAATTCCCAAAGTATCGAGATATTGATCAGCAATTTGATCTCACCCATTGATACCTCAAAGAACTTCAAGTTAGTAATCGAAGTCCATTATCCTATTAGGATTAAGGTCCCACGTACGATAATCAAGTGAAATTAAATTTGTATGGTCAATGTCACAAATTAATTTCACGTGGTCCCGTCCAATACGTTCCAAACGTACTCTCAATTTTATTACCAAAGTCAAAGACAGACTTTAATAAAATCGAGACGATCTTATCAAAATAAATTGTCCATATTTATTTACTGATCGTGAACGTTAATTTTAGATCGAATCACAAATTGAATCTTTCTGTGTTTAACAACTTAAACACTCAATTTGTAATATCAAATCGACCTGTGGACAAACACAACATCATATTAATACAATCAATTAATATTTTACTTTTAAATGTCGTGAATTATACTCTATGGGCATATATAATTCCAACATTGACTATGGTGGAAAGTTTTATTTTAAGTAACCTGAACTCTGTTAAGAATACAATTCAACGTTTCCTTTTTCCATGCCAAAATTCAAGAGATTAAGATATATTTTACTTGTTGCTTTGATTCTTCCAAGTAAGGCATATTTGTGGGCAATTGATGCAAACTATTCCTTGGGGGTATTCAGATTATTATCTGTCTTATGACATGTAGAAACCTTTCCCCTTTCAACTGCTGTGCAAATAATAAGTAACAACGTAACATTTAGCACCACTAAAATAAGTTTACTTGAATAGTTACTTCTATAGGCTGAGCTGATCTCAATGATAAGAATAATACAGAAAAAAATATTTATAAAAATATATTCCGCCCGCCCGCCCGCCCGCCCGCCCGCCCGCCCAAAAGCATGAATGCATCTTGTTTGATAATGCAATAGAAATAAATAGTTTTTGAAGTTTCCAGTATAATAGGCAAAAAATGGAAGGAAGCGCGGATGATATGAAATCTTTCTTACTATTTGTATGTGTAAGAATCACACAATTAAGGAAATTTTGGTTTTTACTTCAAATAAATTGAAGGTGCACTGTATTTTTGTGTCTTCTACTAAAATGATTGATTTACATTACATCCAAGTACAGAGTATCATGTAGTTAAATTTATATCTTGTGCACGCATCTCTGGACATTTTGTGAGTTCTTTTTCCCACCTGGTCCACGTAATATTATAATTCCAATTAGAATGTGATAATATTAAATGGATTTTCTATTTTTAGTTGTTTGAGAGATATTGACTCTAGGCTTTAGATGATGTGTCGTGGATACTAAAATGACGTGTCATGGATACTAGGAAAAAGTGGTGTGGTTATTTATTTGTAATTCACTTGAACTACCATGAAATATGAGATGATTATTGAGGTTGAGGTTGGGTTTTCTCCCAAATGCTTTATCCCTATCATATATTTTAAATATTTTTCAAAGTTTAGTATGTAGAGTTGTTCAAAGTAAAGGCTCATTTCAAGGTACCATCTCCGAAAATAGATTCTACAGTTAGATCATGTTCATGTTTCGCTCAAAAATGTCTTTGATTGTTTGGATTTTATTGATCAAACCACCTTAGGCAAATCCTAAAGTCTCGGTTAGTCAGTTTCTCATATTACTGTGTGTTGAAATTGGGAAATGTTTGAGATTATTTGGGTATATAAACCTTAAAACTTGGTTCCAGTACCCCTTGTTAAATTTATCTGCAGAAGTTCCATTTTTGTTTGAGCACGTTCTTTGTGAATGGAACTAAGTATACAGGAACACAGCTAATTAGTTTGTCTTTATGACTTGTCAGGATTGGAGAAAGGTTCAAAGGACCCAAAGAGGGAGAAAGTTGGGAAGGTGACGATTGAGCAGTTGCGGACAATTGCACAAGAAAAGTTGCCTGATCTGAATTGTTCAACTATAGAGTCAGCAATGAGAATTATAGCCGGCACTGCTGCAAATATGGGGATCGACGTTGATCCTCCTGTTCTTGAGCCAAAAATGAAAGAGCTCGTGTAGGTCGGGAAATTCTATTGTGTTTAATGCCTTAAATGGAATGTAACTGCATTCGCGATTTGTCCATTAATTTGTTATATCATAATTTTGATGTAATGATCATGACATTGGATTAACCTTTGAGGTACCTGAATGTGATTTGTGGATCATCAGCAGACTAATTGCAAAAGGGAAGAAACAACGTAAAACAAGCGTAATTACTGAGACTAGTCCTTAACACTATTAGCATGTTACTGGATATTGTGCGTATTAGGAAAAAGAAATTATTTGAAGTAAAACATGATTTTTTTTTTTTTCCCTTTTTTTTTTTTGATTATTTGTAGTTAAAAAGGAGGAAAATGTTATGGACTTTTGTGTAAAATTATTTTATCAAGATAATGCGAAGTGGAAAATGAGTTTGAAGGAAACCATTTTAAAATAAATTGTGCTAAAATGATATTCTTAATATAGCCCTTGTTTGAGCTTCATTTGTTTTCAAAACTTAATTTTAATTACACATTTTTCTATAAAATAATTTTATACGTAAATTCAAAATTTTTCTTTACTTGAAAAAATCCACTTTTCCCACAACATAATGAGCCTAACAAAGGGCATAGTACCTAGTTGAGGAAATTATATACAAATAGTTTATTAAGTTTTGAATTTCAAAAATGAGGTTGAAAGCTTTTTTATACACACATCTGGTGAAAAATTCATAATAATATTAAAAAAATTAAATCAACCTGACCCACCACTCATCCCCAAATCAGAGACGACATCATCACCTCTCCCTCTCCTCTTGTGATCTAGACGGTACATGAATTTGTCCAACGTGTCTCAGCTACAACCTTGAGGCTTTTAAGTAACCGTTGCACGCGGTTGTGGTGTCTCCGTGCTTTTGTTGGAACGCCACAGTCATGCTGCTGCTTGTCGCCGTGTGCAGCATGTATGTGGTGGTGCCTAATTAATAATGTTTTTTTAAGGCTTGTGTGGTTTGTTGATGGTAGTCGGCGATTCAGAGGTGGTGCTCTTTTGAGGAACTTTTGGTGGAGATAAGTGGAGTGGTGATGGAGGTGACTATACATGTGGTGCAGGTGGTTGTGGTGATGTGCTGGTTCGTTGGAGGCTACTTTTTTGGAGGCTGTGATGGTGGTGGGCGGGGTGTGGATTTAGATGTGAATGTGGTGGTGGAGGGGTGATTGCTGCTGGTGACGATTGTTTGAGATGACGGTTGTGTTAGCGATGTTGTCGATGTGAGTGTGGTGATGGTTATTGGTGGTGATTAGTTGTGGTGGTGGCGGCGGTAAGGTGAGGGGTGCAGTGTGGTTAGAGATGGGGGTGATTACAGCGATGGGGAGGTGATTGGTGGTGGTGGTTGGTGGTGAGGTTAGGTGTTGTGCTGGTGGTTTTGCTGTTGCCAATAATAGTGATCGTGGTGGCAGTTGTGAGCAGTGGTGGCGGTGATGGTGGTGTGTTACCAATAATAGGAAATTTGCAACTTTTACATAGTATATGACCTACAAAATTTGAAAATTTGTGATTTTTAATTGAATGTTTGTTATATAATAATTTGATAATTGTGACTCAAAGAGAAGTTGTGACCAATTAATTATCATGATCGTAATCTTTGACGTATAAAATTTGTGGTTTGTGATCGAGAAGTAAATTGTGACCAATTAAATTGATAATTTGTAATAAAAAATAAGTTGTAATCAAACAATTTGATAAATTCTGACTCTGAAATAAATTGTGACGTCTAAAATTTGTGATCTGCGACTGAGAAAACTTATGATTTGTGAAAATTGTTATCTAAAAAATTCGTGATTTGTTCCTGAGAAAAATTGTGAAATACAAAATTTGTGATTTGTGACCAATGATAAATTCTGACTCATAATTTGTTTAAGTTGTAACCAATTAACTCGAGATTTACATTCGACAAAAAATTTTGACATAAAAATTTTGAGAATTGTGACAAAAAATAACCACACGTTTTTTTTTTTATAAAATGTACTATGACAAATTAACTACACACATTTTTATGTCACGATCTTTTCTCGGGAACAAATCACGAAATTTTGTGACCTACAAAATTGGAGATTTTGTGACCTATAAATAAGTTGTGATTTAAGAAAATTTGTAAATTGTAACCGAAAAATAAGTCGTGACCACAAATTGTAAAAATTGTGACTCATAAAATCAAGACTTGTGACCTAGAGAAAGTTGTGAACTACAAAATTTGAGATTTGTGACTTACAAGATTTGTAAATTGTGATCGAAAAACAAGTTGTGACCTAAAAAGAAGTCGTGACCTATAAAATTTGTGACTTGTGAGCTATAGGATAGTCATGACCGATTAATTTAATAATTTGTGACAACAAAATAAGTTGTGACCTATAAAATTTGTAATTTGTGATCGAGAAATAAATCGTGACTAATTAATTTGGTAATTTGTGATTGAGAAATTATGTTATATTAATTACTTCGAATCATGGTTTACAAAAACCCAATTGAAACCTGCCTTGAGGCCCGCCTTAGACTGAGGCGTGCAATTAACGCCTCAAAGCGCTAATCGTGAGCCGATTTTTTTATTCTTACGCCTCACAGTGCCATCATAAAGCTAGTAGCCCACAAAATATAAAATTTTTAATATACTCATCCTGAGGTTATCTTATTTTTCTCTAAAACATTAAAAAAAAAATGTTTCTAATAGGTTGACCATGGGAATAGTCTACTACCTCACCAAATAAAATAATAGTTTTCTCAATAAATTTTTTTTTTCTCGTGTGTTTGCACACTTTATTATTGAGTGATGAATTTTAAAGATTATTTATAATGTATTATGAGATTATTTTGTATTTTAATAATATTTTGACACTTTTTTTTATCTATAGTGAGGCTTACGCCTTAAAACACCTTGTGGTTAACAACTTTCCTCATGAAAGAAAAGGATCTCAGTACCCGATCTGCCTTTTTAAATATTACTTCTAACTTTGCAAAATTTAAATACAACAAGAATATATAACTAAATGCATTTCTAATTACTATTATCAAATATTTTATAGCTTAAGTACATCCCAACTAGGTTGGCTTGACATCTACTTTAGTACAATTTATAGTTTAAATACATGCTCGCTCAATAATATCAGCCGCGCTGGCAGCCATAGGGTGGGGGGTTCGAATATTGGAAAATACTTTGGATTTGGCATCCTTGTGTTCTGAAACCACCGGCAAGTTTCAGACCCTAACTAACTAAAGTACATCCCGAGATTTACATCTCTAGCGGCAGGGCAGTGAGGGTCATCAAGGTTGTAGTTCAACCTTTTTTATAGTGTAGCGACCGAGATTTGCATGACTTATTTAAATGAATATTTTAGTTTAAATCGTGTCGCTACGATTTTCTCCATTTATATATTTTTTTTAAACGCGTAGGGATATAGCCAATGAAGTTAAATTAAATTAAATTTATTTTAAATTTATCCTATTTCAATTCCAAAATTTATTTAAGGGAAAAATACGTTTAACAGGTTATTATAGTTACAATTATCAATAATCAGGTATACTATGGAAAAAATAAAAAATCAGTCATGGTATATATATATATAGTAACAATAATTAATGTTTCTTGCGTCCCCACAATCACGGAAACGGTTAATTTTCAAATCTCCTTAATTATCCACCATGTGTATTCATCGTTTCGTCCTGCGTCACATTTATTCCAAATCGACCTTTAATATCACTCCATTTACGCACTGCATCAGTTGAAGAACCGATTGAAAACGAAAATACAGAAGGAAGTCACAGAAGATTTCGTCGACATTCTTTGTGAAATTACTGTGCAATTGTAATTACATCGCTGCTAATTATATAGGGCGACCAGGACACAGTGAAGTTCGGCATGATCGATTACCTTTTTGTTACATTAATGATTGAGGTCACAAATGATTTTCGTTGTGTGACGCTGTTCTGTCATAGGGCACTGTATTTAGAAATTTGGAAATTTTTGTCGCGCAATTATGCCAAAAAAATTGATTGCATCTGGTAGTAAATTGATCCACTTCAAGTAATGAGTCGCAGTAATTCCGAGTCTGTATGAATGTAAATTGTGTAGAATTCTCACGAGGACACATGTGATGTTTCGTAATACTTATTGTTGGAACGTATTCTTCAGTATTAATGAGGTCACATTTAAAATTCGTTGTCTTGGTGATCGTAATCTGAATGTAGATAGTGTTATATCTAATTCGCGATATGAAGCGAAACTGTTTAGTGCATGTTGTGTTAAATTGAACAACTGCAAAAAATGATCGTCAGTAAGTGCGATTCTGTAGGCGAGTGAAATGGATAGATGTGTGTCGAGGTCATATGTAAAGGTCCATATTACAAACGTAAGGCATGTTTTAGTAAAACGATTGAGGTCACATATAATGGTCCATATTACAAATGTAAGGAATGTTCGAGATGAACTGATTGAGGTCACGTTTACTGGTCAATATTACAAATGTAAGGCATGTTCTAGAATAGCGATTCAGGTCACATTTAATATTCGTTGTCTGATGTAGGCTATGTAAACGGGCTCTGAATTCATATAGTTATGTATGTAGTTTTGTGACGATATCACATTGATTTTTCATATTACACATTGCATTTTATGTTAGATAAGGATGAAATTTTGTGAATAGGTCACATATTCGTAGTCAGTTATTATTCCCTCATTAACGCAGTTTAATTGCACATACAGGAATGGGCTATGTACATGTGTGTGCGATTTTTGGGTCGCAATCCGCCTTATTAGTGATTGATGAAGGATGCAACTACACTAACTTCATGGACACAGTAATAACGGAGTTTGGAATAGACCGAAACAAGGTGGCAGTTTCAATGAGCTACGAATTGAGCGGTGACATAACCCCAGTAAGAATAAAGAATGATAATAGTGTGATGTCCTATCTGACACTGAAGAATGTGAATACAGATCCGTCGAAATATCCCGTGACAATTGAGATCACCTTATTGGAAAGGGTGCATAGACCAGGTAATTTCAACTTCATGGAGCCAGTTGAAGTCAGACATGGTTGCAATGTAGATCAACAATCGACGTATGGATTTGCGTCAGACATATGTGTTGTGACCGCTGAGCCAGATGTAATATTTGATGAAACAGTTGACATCACTATAACAAACCCTGATGCCAGGGATGTAGAGGTGAATAGGATTTTCAAGAACAAAGAAGTACTAAAATTGAGCATGTCCTTTTATGCAATACAACATATGTTTGAATTCGTCGTCCTCAGGTCGGACAAGAAGGAATATGTTGTGAGATGCTCAAATGACACCTGCAATTGGATTTGCAGGTCATCCAGATTGGGCAAAACTGACCTATTCAAGATTAGATACATTCATGATGGTCATACATGTGGTTCCAATATAGTTTTGGGGTCACACAGGCAAGTCTCAACTGCAGTTGTGTCTTCATGCATTAAATACAAATTCAGCTCAAGTCGCACAACATACAAACCAAACGACATATGTAACGACATGTTGCACACTTATGGTGTTTCGCTGAATTACGTTAAAGCTTGGAGATCAAGGGAGAAGACTTTGAGATTGATCAGGGGGGACCCAGAAGAATCGTTTCAACATGTACCGGGTTTTTTGTATATGATTGAACAAAATAACCCAGGGTCGGTCACAGGGACTCATATTGATATTGATAATAGGTTCAGATATTGTTTCATGGCCATAGGTGCCTCGATTCGTGGATGGATGCATTGTAGGCCTATAATTGTTGTTGATGGAACTTATTTGAATGGACAATACGGTGGTACTCTGTTTACAGCATGTACGCAGGATGCAAATAATAGCATTTTTATACTAGCATTTGGTATTGGCGATAGTGAGAATGATAGATCGTGGAAATGGTTTTTTGAATAGTTGAAGAAGGCATATGGTACAAGAGAAGGTCTATGTTTTGTATCGGATCGTCACAAGAGTATTAGGAAGGGTATAGAAAGTGTATATCCCGGCACATGTCATGGTATAAGTTCGTATCACTTACTGCAGAATCTGAAGAAGCATTACGGGAAATCAGGTCACAATATAACAGAACCGTATAATTACGCTGTACGTGCTTATACATTCTCAGAGTTCGAATACCAAATGTTGCAATTGGACGCTATTGATGAAGGTATTAGGGGTTATTTGGTAAGTATGCTAAATTAGTCAATTATTTGGTGTTTTTACGTGTATAAGTAAAGCTGTAGCTAATGAATTTCTTGTTTACTGAACTTATTTCTTATAGCGAGAAGTGGGTTATGAAAAGTGGTCTAGATACCACATGCCCGAAAACAGGTATTCGACGATGACGTCTAACATAGTAGAATCAGTTAATGCTGTGACAAAATCAGCCAAAAACTTTCCTATAGTGTCGTTGCTAGAGTCATTGAGGCAAATGGTACAAAACTGGTTCTGCAAAAATAGGGACAGTGCACAAGGCACTTTCACAAAGCTATCAGGCAAGTACGAGAAACAATTGAGAGGTTGTAGCACGGAACTACGGAGCCTAAGGGTAATAGTATAATTTGCGACCTTGTTGTAACATTGTATTTTTTAATTTACAGCTATAATCATGAATTTCGGGAATTATTTCAGGTGTCACCATCAAATAATGCAATGTATTCAGTATTACATGAATCTGCATCCTTCGTGGTAGATATAGAGCAGCGTAAATGTACATGTAGGATGATTCAGGTTGACCATATGCCATGTCCACATGCTCTAGCTGTGATAGCATTCACAAAGAGGGATCCCTATGAATATTGTTCTTACTATTACACAAGCAATGCTTATAAGTCTACATACCGAGACAGTGTGTTCCCACTAGGTAATCCCAGTGAATGGAAATTTCCAGATGAAGTTACTAAAGTTGTTGTGTTACCTCCCAACCAGAAGAGGAGTACGGGGAGACCATCGAAGAAGAGGAAGAGATCAGCTTGCGAAGGAAAATCGAAGATGAAATGCGGACGATGTGGCGGGAGGGGGCACAACTGTCGATCTTGTACAAGTTTGTTTCCCATCAGTCAGAAGAGTGCATGATGCATAAGTAAATAAAATTTTATGACTAGTAGTCGTTGATGTCAAAGTATTTCTTTATGATGATTTTAATTTGTTACTTGATGTTCAATAAGCTTTTATATTCACAACATTGATGAAGGATGTTGGGTTGAATTAATGAATATAAATTGTTAGAAGATTGGTATATTATAATCGAATTTGTAATCATGTTGTTCAATGTGTGTAAGTAGGTTATGTTTTGTTCATATGTTTGTTAATCATGATCACAATAAACATATTAGGTTGGCCCCTTTAATTTTAATGTGACGTAATGATTAATATAATGGTTTCACATTTAAATATGTTGCCTCTTGTTGCGGGGGTTAAACGGTAAAAGATAGAATATGAAAAATTGAATTCGTGAATGTGACCTGGAGAAATGTGAATGTGACCGAATGCCTATATCATTGTGAAACCTGCCAGTTCACAAAAGTGATTTAAAATTGCAGGGGTACTTGTAACTTCGAGGAATTCAACAGTGCAGGATGATAATGGAATGTGAAGAATGTGAATTTGACCTGATTAAATATAAATGTGACCACACAATGAGTACATTAATCTGAAAAGAAAGTGTTGTAATTAATAAATGTGACCTAATGCTTAGGGTAGTCTAGGTCCTTACATTATACAAGAGTGGATTTACATTACAGGTTTCCTGATATTGAAATGTGCAGGAGTCAGAAAAATGTAAATGTGAACTAATGGAATGTTTTTGTGACCTAGTGCTGACATCATTCTTGAAGCCTGACAATACAATTTACATAATGGTGAATCTTAATTATAGGGTTCATTGTAATTTTCTCGTATATTCAACTGTGGAGGATGAAATATGAAATGTGATGAACATGATTACGTTGTAACTGTGACATAAATTTGACCTTATGAAATGTACATGTGACCTGATGATGTAAATGTGACCTGATGAACTGTATGTGCGATATAAACATATTCGAATGTAACCTAATCAGGATAAACCCCCATTGCTGTCCTGGAATGATACATTGCGCGCCTTGGACAGGAACATGGAAAACAAACAGTTAATTGAAATGGTAAAGATTTTGGGGTTATTTATGAATGTGACCTAAGTCATTGCACATGTGACCTGAATAATAAGCTGTGTGACCTAATCTGAATAATCCCCAATTGCTGTATATGAAAGATATCTTGCGTGACTTGGAACGAAAAAAAAAAAAAAAAAGACAATCAATGGCCATATTTCAAATTCATATTAAACACATGAAATCATTGTTTACAACCAACTGCATGTCTGTGACAAGAAGAACATATAACCTGAATAACTATATTTCACTACACAACTACTAAAGTCAGTGAGATTATAATATAACTACATTTCAGTCGTCTTCTATTACAATGTTGTCAACATTGGGAGGTATTGTGCGATTTGTGTTTCTCCTAATTTGACGATGCTTGTACAGGTCAGCAGCAATATATAGACGTGCAGCTTTGGCATCAAAATCCATTGGCATCGCCTTCATGTTCCGGTGTAATAGATAGAGTGCATATTCAATCACGAATATCCCACAGTCATGCCTGGGCACATCAAACAAAGTAGACATACATTAAAAATGTTAAAAATTAAATAAACTAGCCTAAGTTAACGAATTTCACTTACATACCCATTTTTCTGCTGAGGAATTCCGTCCGCCATATCCAATCTAAGACGTGTCTGATCTTTATTAGGCATCTTCGATGCTTTGCTCCATATACCAATTTCTTTCATCAATTCTGGGATAAGCTCATAGAAGGGTTGCACCCCCTCAATGATCATGTTGCTTCTGTATGTCCTGGAGCAAGAGTTGAAAATTGTCATCCTATGATTTTTTATGTTCAGCAACGCAAGCATCCAATGTGCCTTATTACTTGGAAAGATTGGAATAAGGACATAATCTACATCAGCCCATGGGGAATTCAGTTCCATACGTCCACCAGTCATGACATCTTTAAAGTAGGTAGCCGAAGATATCACAGACGGGTCTTTCAAGAATTTCATATACAAGGGTTTCATTAATCCTTGAAATGATGAGTCCGTAGTCGTGAACCTTCCACGTATAT
The DNA here is from genome assembly GCA_963555705.1 of Ligustrum vulgare. NCBI lineage: Eukaryota > Viridiplantae > Streptophyta > Magnoliopsida > Lamiales > Oleaceae > Ligustrum > Ligustrum vulgare. The sequence continues at coordinate 53,819,135 of OY743183.1, forward strand.
TAGTACCACACTTTGCTAGATGCCTTATGAAGTGGAAGCAGGCATCAATATGCTGCAATATTGAAAAATTCAAAGTCATTTACTTGTAAATTAATATACAACATTGAATCTGTACACCTACAATGTGACGTGTTCAAATACTAGATTATGTGCAGATATAATATGATCTAACCGTGCTACATAGCGAAGAGTTGGGGTTGATGAGGTCATGCCACCATGTTTTTGAGCCGACTGGGATAGGTCCAATTTCAAACGGGGGTTTAATCTCATCATCATCACTGAATTTTTTCCTGTCCACAAAAAATGATGCATGGTCAAAATGGTATATATAAATATTGAAAGGTTTATAACTGATCATCACATTGCAATTCTTACTTGTTATTTGGCTTGTACCCCCTATGAAACCAGCTTTTGAATGTCTTTATGTCAGCCTCATCTCCATGCCTGTCATACTTATCAAAGACTAGAATATTTTCACGAGGTTTGACGTGCTTCTCTTCACCAGCTACAAAAGGTGACCTCAACGAACGAGGTAGTCTTGTAGCTCTCTTCACTGGTAGTCCTGGTGTCATGGACTGCAAAAAATGAAATTATATGAAAATTGAGTATGTGACCTGGAACAATACTAAAACATGTATTCAGTACTGTTGTGTGTTTGATAAAATCATTCTATATGTGGCCTAAGTACCTCATTTATATAGAATTGCTGCGAGTGCAATGATTTTAACACATTTACTAAGATATTGTGGAATGTGAACATATAAATAATAATTTTTGTTTCAAGACTTGCTGTTTCAGTTCTTCAGCTTCCTGCACAATGGCGGCAACAATTTTTTCTAGACTCCCATGCGAATCGCCATGTGCTGCCATATCCTCAGGTGTAGTAATACGTGTCATAGACTTTGTTGAACCCATGCCTAATCCGAAAGAAGGGCTTTGAAATAAACCAAGGTTTGGGACATCGCCCTCTGGGTAAAGCTTTCCCTTTCCCTTCACATCAGCATGTTGGCGTGACTGCGGTTCCTATAAAACGATTTAATTTTAAGGTGTTAATGACGTCATAAAAATTCGCACCTTACAGAATGAAAAACACATTACTGCACTAAAATTGTACCTCAACTGGAACATGATCTTCACCAGGCTGCGACTTTTCCTTGGATTTGTTTTGGAAAGATTCAAATGCACTTGATATCATCGCAGATACCGCATCGGACATGAATATGAATTCAGCCTTCAATTCGGTCAGTTCATTCTTAATCACATCTTGTGACCTCATGACTGCATGAAGTTGCTGTGTCCTGTCAGACATCAGTATGAGTACTTGTGATTTTAGATCATTCACCTCCGCCTGAAGCATACTGTTCTGCAGTTTCACCTCAGCCATGTGCTCCTTCAGCTCATTCTTCCAGCTTTCAAAGTCCTGCATCACCGCAAAATGTAAAAAATTACATTGAATATAGGTGCATTATTTGTTTTGGAAAGTGATTTAATAAAAATATACAGTGTTGGCTGCAGGAGCCTCTTCTTGCTCTGTCTCATCCTTATCCATTGTAGGAATGTAGTCAGGTTCCGTCGAATGCAGGAAGTCTGCTTCATCTAATGCTATCCTCTCCTGGTATGTCATGTCATCAAACGGATCACTATGTTTGTACTTTGATGGGGGAGGGTCCACAAAGTCATCATCGTCATTGCTAATATCACTTGCATGGCCCAATCTACCGTCGGTAATCAGAAGAGGTTTCGTGCTGGATTTTGAGACATTTTTATGAGAAGATTCAGCTTCAGATTCTCCTGGTTGCCTTGGTTTCACATATGTAACCCCAGTCATATACCTTTGTTATTGCTCTATATGGGTAGGATCAAGGTCACAAACTTCAACCTACAAAAATGCATGAAGTGAGAAGATATTTTTGAGATTCAGAACTGAGACTACAATTTATAACATTACTGTGACCAATTGGAAAATGCCTCATGTGAAAATCATTTGGTATGAAAGTTATTTGACTTACATTGGAACCGGATAAAATCTTCTCATCCAATGTGGAATAAAAATGTATCTTCTCCGATCGTCAATTTAGAATTCTAGGATACATAGCCCGAACCCTAGTTGTTATCCTACCATTCAATGTTGGTATTGTCTCATAAATCCACACTTGAAATGCTAGTAGAAAACCACCCAAACGGTAGTGAGTATTTCGCTTCACCAAGGCATCCTTCAGTGACGTAATTGTCATATCAAAAAGTTCTTTACCCCATGGAAAGGTCTCCATCTCATCGAAGTCTTCAACTAGTGCGAAGAAGAAATCCTCAACTGTTTTTTTGTAAGAAGTGGAGAAAAAATATGACGTCAGCAAATATAACAATCCAAGTCACACAACGTCATGATCGGGTGCCCCGTTAACCTCCAGAAACACATCTCTAATGTCTTCATTTGTTATTGACGTCAAATGGCCAAAGTACGTATGCTTTAGATTTGATGGTAAAATGTCCAGGTCCCTCCGGTTATCAACTCCAGCGTATCTCAGTCCAGTCACTAAAATGAATTCAGGTAAAGCAAACCGGACATATCTCCCACGAATTAGAAACCACAGCTCGTGTGGATTAGGTTGTTTCACCATCCGCAGAAGAAAATAATGTAACAATTGGGGCTGCAAAATTATCTCCTGGCAGTCCACATAGTATGAGAAACATGTGTTTGATATAATATGCTTCTGCTCATCAGTGAGTTTGGATTTGAATATAGTAAGCGCGTTCTTTGTGACATTGGACGTAATTTTTCCTGGGAACCATTCTGCTTCTGGGATCAAGTAATTCCAGTACACCTGAAAGATCAAAAAAAAGGAAAATTTAAGGTCACAATTGAACATGTTAGCCAGAAAAAGATTTTTGCAAACAACTAGACTTTATACAATCAACTTTGTTCACTGCATGTCTGAGGTTCGAATTGACATCTTTATCTCAAAATATAATCTGGTAAGGGATATATGTACATGTGACCTCCATGTCTCAAATGTGACTTAACAACATTCAACTGATATATGAGCTTGCTTGCCTGCAGACAAATTCCATTTAAACTGCATACATGGTCAGCTTCTATGAAATGCAGAAATGTTCACAAATGTGAAGTGACAAATTTCATTTAACATGCAAACATGGTTCAACTCCTATTAAATGCAGATGAACTCTTACTATGGCTGTGACCTCTATTGCAAATAAATTTAATTACATTGGATGTTTTAGCTATTATGTCACTTTCATAGGCAGATCATATGAATGTGATCTAGTTCTCATGTTGGTCAATGTTCATCAAGTACTAGGTCACATTCATATGTATAATCCTTTCAAATTTCAGGTCGATTTGGATATGTTGGGGTTACCAGGTCACATATGCAAAATAATCTACGTTTCACATCAATATTACTTTTCGCCATAAATTGCATCTAGGTCACAAAGGTGATGAATTCAGGTCACATTTAGTCAAATACTTCTAAAACCACATCCCCCCAATTTATGGATTCTAAGTTTCCTATAACAATTAGGTCACAAGATTTACATCATTGCAATACTTCGTCCTATATATTTTGGAAATTACAATTTTTATTCTTAGGTCACAGAATAAAATTTGGATTACGTACCTCTCCTGTTTGTGTTCTCCGACTACTTCGAATTGCAGTAATTTCTTTTCCAGTTGTATTCCGTTTGTCTTCTCTCTTCCTCTTCCTTTCAGAGCTCTTCTCCTCGGACATTGTCGCTTTTACTCTTCAAGGCTTAACGGCAGTTGAGGAATGAAAAGATTCAAATCGCCTTTCTCAGTTTTCCGACTGTTCAGAAAAGAGCACGGCTGATGGGCGGTTTCCTGTTTATTGGTATACGTAAGTGATATGAAGAAGATGTGTATAGTTAGCGTATATTTAGGGATATGAATTTTGTTTATTTGTTTCGATAATTTAGTTTCTACATTTAAAATGCGATAATGACGGTGTTTACAGTTGTATTTTATATTTAATAAAATATTATAATATCTTTATTACCTGACTTTTGAAAAAATATCAGTTTCCTCTTATTTTTGAAATCCAAAATTAAAATACAGGGTTCCCTGTAATTTCCACTTTATTTAAATGATGTCCAAGCCCATTATTTATTTATTTTAAGGTCCAATTTTCAACTAATTGGATTCAAATTATTTTGAGCCCACAATTTTAATTATGATAGTTCCAACTCCTTAAGCCCATTTAAAATCCAATAAATCATCTTTGGCTCAAAATTTTGACAGCAAGATTTAAGATATCCTAGTTTAACAGATTTTAATTCCAAAATCCTTCAACAATGTTTCCAATCTTCACAAGCACTTTCCATACCACATATACTCAGAATTTCCAACAAAATTTCCTTTGATTTTCCCAATTACAAATTAGCCCTAAGTTTCCATGTTTAACACAATATCAACCATCAAGTAGAACCAACTACCTTCAGCCCACGACACAAACAAACCTGCAACTCAAGGTATGCACTTCCCTATCTTCATTCTCACAACCGCCACAGTTCGGAAACTACCAATCGAATCCAGCGCCTCAATCGAACCTCCACCACCCTTCACCATCGAAACCACCATACACTGCTGTGACTTCCATACAGCAATATGCAGAATTTCCACATCACATGTTACCAACCTCAATTCAATAGCAAACATACCACACAACCAGAGCTCGAGACCAACAACACGAGCCAACCGTCTGCACCATTAGCCCGAACCCAAATTTCACAGCCTACACCCAATCTCCACTTCAACACAGTCGAGACACCACCGATTCAACACCAACTGCATGCCACAATTGCCATGCCCACTGCCAAATCCGAACAGCATCACGTCCAAACCAAGGTTTTAGTTCACAGCCCATTCACCACCATCACATTCGAACCCAACCACGGCCAATACCACTGCAATACTGACATCACCAAACCCGAGCTTCTTGAATCGCAACTTCAAGCCACCACATCCACCGCCAACCACTGCAGCCGCCGGCACCACCACTGCCCAAATCCACCCCAAAATAAAACCCAAACCCAAAAATAAACAAGCCCAAACACTTACCTCAATAACCGACCCATTTTGATCGGATTGTTGCCTGAATCGCAACCCAAATCATGACCCAACAACTCGATTTTTCGCCCAAAAATCTGCTCAAACCTCATCCTTTTCGCCACTCTTAACCGGCACAACCCTCGCCACACGATAACGGCACTACCGCCGGTCGAGCGCCTGCGTTTGACGCCCGGCGAATGGATGAGAGGCATCGTCCGCCTCTCTCTCTCGCTCTCTGCACTCTCACTCTCTGTTGCAAAGATAAGAGAGAGAGAGTGTGATATTTTTTATATAAAAGGAATTTTTATTATTTTGTACAAATTTCCTTTTAATCCCTTTAGTTTTAAAATATATTCATTTCAGTCCCTGCTTAATTTGAAATGTCTTAAGTCAGTCCCTTGTGTTTCAAAATCTTTTATTTCAGTCCCTCATGTTTTAAAATAGTTTAAAACGGTCCCTTCAGTTTCAAAATTTCTTATTTCAGCCACTATATTTTTAAATTAAGTTATTCGAGTCCTCTTTAATTTAAAATATTTTAATTCAACCCTCGAATTTATTTTATTCACAAAACTTTAATTTCAAGTTTCTAATAGAAGTTATTTATTTATAGGGCTAGACGAGGTGCGAGAGAATTAGAAGTATTTTCCCGTTTGCTCAATACTCGAGAAATTGAGGTAGACTCTAATTTACAAATTTTTCTATTTTCAAAAGTGTGCATAAATAATTATTTGGATTATAAGTTTAGCATGTATGATTGTGTTCATGAGAATTACTTGCTTTCTACGCATGAGACTCTGTTACGAGAATTTACTTGCTTAAATGCATGAGACTTGAACTTGTATGTTATTTACTTGTTCATGAGAATACTGGTGGTCATTAGACACCTGAGACTTGAATATCATGATTATGTGTTTTAATTTATGATGTTAAATGATTATTGTGCGCAAGTCTACTGAGTATTTCTATGAAATACTCACGTTTTCCAAAATAAAATTTTGCAGATGATGGAGTTGGCGGCGGGGCGTACGATGGTGGCCATTATTAAGATTTTAGAATGTTTTAATAGAAATTATAAACTTATTTTATTATGTTATGTTCAAGTTATTTTCCATGTTTAAACCATTTTGCCCGTTTGAATCAATTTTTATAAAGTTATGTGAAATGGAATTTCAATTAAATTTATTTTCCGCTAAATTATTATCTTCAAAGTAAATTTTTAAACGATGAAGTGGCGTCCCCGAGTGTTCAGAACCGGGGTCGTTACATATAGTTTAAATACATCATAATTAGGGTTGCCAGCTACTTAATTATAGCTTATTTGTTAAAATTTTAAAATTTTTTCAAACTTAATATTTCATGGGCCACGAGTTGTGGTCCACGAAGGTGTGACCTATGAAACTCGTGATTCACAACTTCTTGACCCATGAACCGCCCACTCGGGTCATGGTTCAGCTCGCGGTTCTAAGTCGATCCGAGCCAATTTTCACGGATTTGATGGGCCTGCCCGTCTTAACACTTCTAGGAGTGGGGTTAGGTATGTAAAAGACTATTGTACATACACCAATTCATAAATGGATGATATATGCTACTAAGGATGTACCATACATTCCCACAATGGAATATGTCAAACCAAATGAATATGTACCTCCAATCCCTTTCCCACAAGCACTTCTAAGACATAGGATACAAAATTAGGCTATAACTACCGTAAATGGTGTGCAATTGCCAAAATTACATGTGAAGAGGCCTGAAAAGAAAGAGAAGCAGATAGAAATTGAAGACAATCATATTGAGACAAAAGCGAAATAAATTTCAAAACCTCACAAAGATGATGAACAATCAAAGGAAGAATCTCCACCTCCTGTCCAAACTTATTTGCCATCGACTACCTTTCCTCAACAATTAAAGAAGCTCAAGTTAGAAAAGCAGTTTCGTAAATTTTTAGAAGTAGTTAACAAACTGCATATTAACATACCATTTGCAGAGGCTCTGGTTCAGATGCCTGTTTACCTCAATATTATGAAAGAGATGATTTCTAAAAAGAGGAAGCTGGGGGGATTTGATATGTGTCCTTAACTGAAGAATCCAGTGCAATTCTTCAAAATAACCTGTTTCCAAAAGTTGAAGATCGAGGGAGTTTTGCTATCCTTTGTGATATTAGTCATTTCAAACTTGATAGAGTTTTGTGTGATTTACGAGAAAATGTTAATTTAATGCCTCTTTCTGTTTACAAAAAAACTTGGATTGGGGAAACCCAAACCCATTAGCAACACATTACAGTTAGCCAACATATCTGTGAAGTGTCTATATGTAGTCATAGAAGGCATTATAGTTAAAGTGGATAAATTCTTCTTTCTAGCAGATTTCGTGATTCTGGATATTGAAGGGGACAGTAGAATGCCACTCATCTTTGGTAGACCTTTCCTTGCCACATGATGAGCTTTGTTAGATGTTGAAAAAGGAGAGGTGAACTTAAGGGTGCAGGATGAACAAGTGACTTTCAGCATTGCTCAACACCCAAATTAGTATGGTCGACCTGAAAGTTGCTTCAAATTGGAAGAAATGGTACAAAAGAGATGTGACAAGGCCAAGCTAGACGATGCTCAAATCACTAGTCAAGGAGTCATTAAAGTATGAAAGAAGACTGAGAAGTGCAAGGCGGGTAATTGCAAGCAGTGCAAGGCATGCCTCTTTCAAGCCAACGTGATGAGAGTTCCAAAAAGTCAGGATTAATGTGTGCTAATTGCAAGTATACGATATCGCATCCAAATAATAAAGTCAAAAAGTCCAAATTATCATCCCACAAGGATTCTGATTAACTACCAAAGGTATTCCAATTCTCGCCTTATTTGAATAATTAAAGAGTGTGATTATGATGAACTACATGACTAAACTAAAAGCAAATAAACGATCAATCAAAGTGTGTTTTTAATCAATGAATGAAAAGTTGGAATTTCACAAGTTCACATAGTCAATACTTTTAATTCTACCATTTAAGTTTTAATCTACTAATGTGATCGATCGAGCTCACTTATGCACATGAAAATCCCCTCTAGGATTTAAATAAACTCTATTTAACTAGTCAACCATCGCGTCGGTTCATGGTGAACCGACGTGCAAAGTCGGACCGGCCGACTTTGCGCGTCGGTTCACCTTGAACCGACGCGAGAAACCGGCGTTTCTCGCGTCGGTTTTTCCTTAAACAGACGCCTATTCTTATAAATTTTTTCTCCCGGTAATTTCATACACACTCTCGCGCCTCTTTCTCTCTTTCAGTACACTTCTCTCTATACTCTCACGCCTCTCTCTCTCTCTCTCTCTCTCTCAAAATTTCTCTCTACTCTCACGCCTCTCCCTCTCTTGTGAACGTCGCCGCCTCCACCGCCCTCACTCTTCTACCACCGCCTCCACCGCCCGGTACTCTTCTACCACCGCCACCTCCTACATTGTAAGACCCGATTCTCATTTTTGTTTATAAGTATGTTTATGTATTTGTGTATATATATTTATGTGTATATATATATATATATATATATATATATATATATATATATATATATATATATATATGTGTCTGCGTGTATATATATATTTGTGTGTGTGTGTGTATATATATATGACTGTGTATATATTTGTGTGTGTATGTATGTATATGTATATATATATATATTTGTTATTATATAAATATGATAATTACATGTTAATATGTATAAATGTGTTAATTAAATTTTAATATATATAAATTTGAGTGTTAAATTTATATTGTTGATTTTAATTTAGTAGATAGATAAATTTTAATATTTTAATAATTGGAGTTGAAATTATGAGATATTAAGTCATGAAATCTTAGCTTCACTTTTTAGGAATTGAGAATGGATTTCGAATTAAACTTGGAGTAGTTGATGATGTTGAAGTTTGATTTGAGTTGTATTAGATTTTTGAATATGTCGAGGATGAAAATTTTGGTTTATTGTGACATGTTGATTATTCCTATAGGTTGGTTAAGTCCAATTTTTAGGGAAGGTTGTGTCAAAAGTTTTGTAAAATTTTGTAAATAAAAAATGAGAATTATAGTTTAAAGTGATTTTCACTATTACAGAATTGACCATAGTAAATAAATATTTACTCAAAACTAATAAAAAATCTTAATTATATCTTCACATATAGGTCATTGATATGGATCGGGGTTGGATGTATGGCAGACGTAATAGACATGAATATGTAAAAGTTGTTGAAGAGTTTATGAAATGTGTGGATGAAAACAAGAGAAAGAAAGGTGAAACAATGATTTTGTGTCTTGTTACGATTGTAAGAATTTGAGAAAGTTTCGTAGTTTTGATCAAGTGAAGAGTCATTTGATTTGTCGTGGGTTTAAAGAAGGTTATACATGATGGATATGGCATGGTGAGAGTATGCTTCCCAGGACGAGCACTGGTGACGATGTTGGTGATCAGCAGCAGAATAATTCAAGCAATATTTGTGAGAATGATTTGGAAAATGACGAGAATGATATGATAGACGAAATGATGCGTGATATACAAGGGGAATACATTGAAAAACCTCATGTATTAGATAACTTGTTCAATGAGTCTGAGAAGCCTTTGTTTTCTGGTTGTAATAAATTCACTAAATTGTCTGCTGTACTAAAATTGTATAACTTGAAAGCAAGCAATAGGTGGAGTGATAAAAGTTTCACGGCATTATTGGGACTGTTACGAGAGATGCTTGCGGAAGATAACGAACTTCCTAGTTCAATTTACGAGGCAAAGAAATTGTTGTGCCTGATGGGTATGGAGATTGAGAGGATACATGCATGTCCAAATGATTGTATACTGTATCGAAATGATTACAAGGACTTGCGTCTATCCCAAAGTGTGGGGCATCACGATATAAACGGAAGAACGTGAATGATAATTGTGGTGATAAGAAAAGCCCTCCGTCAAAGGTGTTATGGTATTTACCTGTAATACCAAGATTTAAACGTTTGTTTGCCAATGCAAAGGATGCAAAGAACTTGCGGTGGCATGCCGCCGGGAGAAAAGAAGATGGAAAACTGAGACACGTGGCTGATTCTCCTCAATGGAGGAATATTAATAGGTTGTTTCCCGAGTTTGGGGGCGAAGATAGAAATCTTAGGCTGGGACTATGTACAGATGGGATGAACCCACACAGTCATATGAGTAGTCCACATAGCACTTGGCCGATTCTTTTGACTATTTACAATCTTCCTCCTTGGTTATGTATGAAGCGCAAGTATATCATGTTATCTTTGTTAATATCAGGGCCCAAACAACCGGGTAATGACATAGATATTTATCTAGCCCCACTAATTGAAGATTTAAAACTATTGTGGGATGAAGGCGTGTCTGTGTTTGATGCATATACTCAGATGAATTTCACCTTACGTGCTATGATATTTTGCACCGTAAATGATTTTCCAGCTTATGGTAACTTGTCGGGTTATACTAACAAAGGACCTAAAGCATGTCCCATTTGTGAAGAAGACATGATTGATCTTTGGTTGAAAAACTGCAAGAAAAATGTCTTCATGAGTCATAGAATATTTCTCCCTATTGACCACCCTTATCGCAAGAAGAAAAAGTCATTCAATGGAAAAATCGAGGCTCGAACAGCTCGCTTACCATTAACAGGAGGTGAGGTATATGAACGAGTTAAAAATTTTGATGTTTCGTTTGGAAAAACTTTTAAGCCTCCTCAGAAGAGTCTGTGGAAGAAAAGGTCCATATTTTGGGATCTACCTTATTGGCAACACTTATCTGTAAGACATTGTCTTGATGTAATGCACGTGGAGAAAAATGTTTGTGATAGCATCATTGGGACATTGTTGAACATTCCAGGAAAGACGAAAGATGGTATTAAAGTCAGGAAGGACATGGTAGAAATGGGGATAAGGGATCAATTAGCACCGCAAGAGTCGGAAAAGCGTACTTATTTACCCCCAGCTTGCTATACTTTGTCGAGAAAAGAGAAAACAAGTTTTTGTGAGTGCCTGCATACTATTAAGGTTCCATCTGGGTACTCATCAAACATTAAAAGTCTTGTCTCGATGAAGGACTTAAAATTGGTTGGTATGAAGTCTCATGATTGTCATGTCGTAATGCAACAATTGTTACGAGTTGCAATTCGAGGCATTCTCCCAAAAAATGTTAGACAAGTCATTATAAAACTTTGTTTTTTCTTCAATGCAATTTGCAGCAAAGTTATTGATCCGGAGGAGTTGGATGATTTGTAGGCCGATATTATTATCACTCTATGTCAATTTGAAATGTATTTTTCGCCATCATTTTTTGACGTTATGGTGCACTTACTTGTTCACTTGGTGAGAGAAATTAAGATTTGTGGTCCAGTATTCTTGAGGTATATGTATCCATTTGAGAGATACATGGGTATATTGAAAGGATATGTGAGAAATCGATTTCGACCTGAAGGTAGTATCATTGAAGGTTATGCTGCTGAGGAGGCTATTGAATTTTGTACTGATTACTTGGATGACGTTGAGACTATTGGTGTTCCTAAATCTCGGCATGATGGAAGACTTGAAGGTAAAGGTACTATTGGATGCAAGTCAATCGTCCCCAATGTTGAATTGCGATATAAAGCACACCTCCTTGTGTTACAACACCTTCCTGAAGTTCATCCATATTTGGACGAGCATATGTCCATCATAAGGCAGCAGAATCCTTCAAAAGTTGAAAGGTGGGTAACTAATGAACATAATTGTTCATTTGCAAAATGGTTCAAAGATAAAATCATGAAAGAATTGTCACAAACACCGAATACCATTGTTGAAACGGTAAAGTGGTTAGCTTACGGTCCTACCACGATTGTGAGGTCATATGAAGCATATGACATTAATGGGTATACATTTTACACTAAACGTCAAGATGATAAGAGTGCGGTGCAAAACAGTGGAGTGACACAAGTAGCACTATCAAGAGATTTTTCAAATGCTAAAGATACCATGCCAGTAGATACCTCGATGTCCTATTATGGTATCATTGAAGATATTTGAGAACTTGATTATAGGGAGTTCAAGTTTCCTCTCTTCCAATGTAAATGGGTTGATAACCGACGGGGTGTTCGGGTGGATCAATTAGGATTCACTATGGTGGATTTCGGCCGGTTGGGTTATCTAGACGAGCCATTCATACTTGCATCACAAGCCAAACAGGTATTTTATGTTCTTGATCCTGCCAATACTAAGTGGTCAGTCGTCCTTCAAGGAAAGAGACGCATTGTTGGGATTGGTGATGTAGTAGATGAAGAAGATTATGATCACTTTGATGAAACCCCTCCATTTTCTATCGGTATACAACGGAGTGCAACTTTAGGGGAAGATAACATTGAATCAAATTATATGCGTTGGGATCATGAAGAAGGATTATGGATTGACCGTCGTTCCTGATTATTAATTGTATGAGTTTATTTACACAGTCTTTGCTTATAACTTTCTTTTATTTTTCATATATGCTCTATATATTGTTAATAATTTCTTTTGTCATTTTGATAACAATAATTTATTAATACGTTGTTATATGTGCAGGTACGTTAAAAGTAGTCTCAATATAATGGCCGAGTCTTCATCATCTTCAGATGATCATCGTGCTACCAGCACCAAAAGGACTAGAGGGCCAACAATGTGTAAGAACATGAAGAAGGCCGGTGAAGTGAATGTCATCGAGTTCGATGACAAACATAGGCCAATCGGACCAGGCAAGGGGAACTTCAAACACTATGTCGGGTGTTTGGCCCGTATTCACGTTGACATTAACATCAGTGATTGACACGAGGTTGATCCCGGCCTTAAGGACTTGATGTGGGAAGAAATAAAGGTACTATCACTTCATACATGGTTAATTGATAACGTTTCATAATTTTTTCTTATAACATCGCATATTATATTCGTCTTTCAGAGGGAGTTCAGCATCCCCGATGATGCAGCCAAAAAAAGGGTGTTGAAAGTTGCGGGGATGCGATGGAAAGATTTCAAGACTCGGCTGGTTCAATATTATATTACACATGTCCACCCGAAATACACATCTCCTACGCAACTTTACTCTTTTATAACTGAAGAGCAATGGGACTCGTTTAAGAAAGAATGCCAGACTGAGAAATTTAAGGTATATATATTTAATTGTACGCATGTGATTTATTGAGTTGGAAATTAAATACTTGATGTGACAATTTTTCAGGGAAAAAGTACGAAGGCCAGGGATGCTCAATTGCGAAACGAGCATCCACATTATATGGGCTCAGCTGGTTATGCAGGGATGAAGCCACAGTGGGTAGTCAGTGACCCACTGTCTTCAAGTTCTTCATGCGACATGATTAGCTCTTCGATTGTAAGTGAGGATCGAAGTTTAGATTGGATTCGAGCTAGATCGAAGAAGAAAGAAGATGGAAGTTATTACATCCCCAACGAGAAAACGAGGGGGGTGTTTGATAAAATTGTAAGTATATCATGATTTTTTTTCATAATTTAAATTCAAATTTACTTAAATATATACTTATATTTATGTTTCATTTTTCTGTTAATAGGTTGAAAAAGCTGAGCAGTCCACGCAGGGGACATTTGTGGCAAGTGGACAGCACGATATTTTAACTGAAGCCCTTGGTAAGCCGGATCACCCTGGTAGGGTGAGGGGGTATTGCGTCTATGTGACCACGAGGGATGTTTACGGCAAGCCTGATGATTACATTAGACGTTCCTGTGGGGTCGTCTCAGTAGACGATATTAAGGAGATGATCAGGTCAGAGATGGAGGATAGTATTACCGAGCGGGTCAGACATCAGACCATGTCGGAGATGCAGAGTAAATTCGATACTATGCAGAGGGACTACCATAGTATGCAGACTAAATACGATGCTATCCTCCAGCGCCTGGGCTTAAATGTTGAGGCCGAGGTGGACGTAACTCCACAGCCCCGACCACCAACTCGCAGCAGTTGCCACTCCGTGGATCCAGATCCATTTCATGGACTTCAGGTATTTAATGTTATGTTATTTAGAAATTTTTAACATTATTTATGTTATTTCAACTGGAAGTTGCTAACATATATGTTCAATGATGTTATACAATAGAAGCCGTCTCCTTGTCGTCTCACCATTAGTCTTAATGGTGAGAAACAAATAGTAGCGAGCGGGATGGTTTATCCAGCCGAACCCGACATGGTGGTGCATCATCAACCTCTTTGGCCTGATAATGCTAAGGTGTCCATTGACCACATTGTCGATGTGCAGAAGCGTTTTGTATTCCAGTGCCATCTCAATATCACACCACAGTGGGGGAAGCTATTGGAAGCTTTTTGCAATGGCCCAAGGAGTTGGTGATTTTTGGAGATGTACAAACATTTAGTTATATAAAAGATTCTGTCAATATTAATTTCTTTTAAATTTGTATAACAACTGAAGATGATAAAAATTATCTTGTTGCAGGAAGAGGCACCACAACAGGCAAAAAAATTAAAAAAATTTAACGAAGGAAAAATACCCCAGAGTTTCGAAATGTCATCCACTCAGCGACCTGCGATTGTTGACGATGAGACGTTGCAACGTCTGGGTGATGATTGTAAAATGTTACACACTCTGGTCATTCAATTTCCTGTTGGTGATGACTTCTACCAGGTACCCATTGATGCCGTCGTGTTCAACTTTGCATTCGATGATGGTTTTTATGTTACAGTCGGAGACATCACCGACTTGCTTACGATGCAATGGTTGGATACATCAATCTTACAAGTGTTTTCATTGTAAGATTTCTGATCAAAAAGAAAAACTTCATTTTAAATCATTATTTTATTTCTATTTATTGGCATTATTAATTTTTAGGTACCTCCATGAGCTGTGTCAGGAATACGGTATTGAATCGATTGGATTCATGTCTCCGACACACATTGCATCGATTTCAGTAAGAACAAATGCAAATGGTGTTATAAATTACTTGGCCAGCACCATGAAGGCAATGAAAACTAAGAAATTCATTCTAGCACCGTATTTTCAGGAGTAAGACCATTGATATTCTCTAATTTTTAACCTAATTTGAATGATATGATATTTAAAGTTGTATTTAAACGTTCATAATAAGTAGGAATCACTAGATGTTGCTAGTTATTTCTCCTGAGAAGAATACGGTGTACTTCTTAGATTCAGCTTCTGCATCTAAGCGTGACTTGGATATCAAGCCGATATTGAACACGTAAGTTAGGAAACTTTTAATGAAATAATTGTGGAGTTGTGGTGAAATTGATTGTGAAGTTGTGATTGTTGAGAAGTTGATAGTTTTGAATAGCAGGATCCCCCTACAGGTTGGATAAGTTCAATTTATAGGGGAGACTCTGCCAAAATTTTTGTAGGAAATTTGAGTCATAATTTTTTTGTAGCTTGTTGATATAATTTATTGAAATTTTAGGGCTTTCAAAACGTATTGGACAGTTGGAGGCATGAGGACAAAATCAAATACAACGTGGAAAAACGTATAAGTATGAAAACACGGATTTAATCTTTATTAAAAATCTTTGAATTATTTCTATATTTTATTTAGTTTGATTACTAATATTGTTATTTTTCAATGTGAATATTTCAGTGTCCTCAACAACCTGGAGGGTCTTAGTGTGGCTACTACGTTATGAGAAATATTAATGAGATAGTCATAGAACACTTTCAACTTATTTCGTTAGAAAAGGTATAAGTCATTGAAAATGAGAATTTTAATAATGACTTTATATTTTATGAAAAAATAACTAATAATTCATTTTGACTGTTTGTAGGCATTTAAAGAATATTATTCAACGGAGGAAGTAATCGAGATTCAAAACTTATGGGAAAAATACTTCGTTCATAGGTTTGTGTAAATCGAAGCGTAATCAAAACTTGCACTTACATATATATTTAATTTGTATCATAAATTAAAAATTTGTAAGTATAATTGTTGTTAATTTAATTTTATTACGTATATATCGATTATATATATATATATATATATATATATATATTTGGTGATGCACATGTTCTAAAATTAGAACCGACTCCCAAAACCGACTTTGGGCGTCGGTTTTATACAGAAACCGACACCCAAAGTTTTTTTTTTTTGACTTTAGGCGTCGGTTTTAAACTAGAACCGACGCCCAAAACTGACTTTGGGCGTCGATTTACAACCGACGTCTAAAGTCGAGACTTTACGCGTCTGTGTCATATGCGTAGCCGCTACAACCAACGCGTATTCCGTTTTCCAACCGACGCGAATTCCTATTTCTGTACTGGTGCAGTTTAATAGGACAACGTTATTCTATAAAATCAGCGCCTGATGCGACTTGCATTTTAATAAATAAGGTTTCTGCTTGCGCTAGAAATTTGATTAACAATCTTTATACTTTAAACTAATGCACATACGAAATAAAAGTTACTACTGCAAACTATAAATAAAATTCATACAACACTGGTGATGCATATCTATGGCACTTTGGATAAACAAACCTTAATAGAATATAAAGATTGACTAGAGATGGTCCTCTCAACCCGTTTAAGATTGAACCATTTTCAGGTTGTGATTCTTCTTTTGAAGGTAACCAAGATGTCATTTTTACAAAAGAAAACTTGATGTGTGGTAAATCGCAAGTGTACGATGTTGCGTCTAAGTAATAAAGTGGACTTTTATAGTCTGAATATCGATCCCACAGAGATTGTAATCAAATATCGAAATTGTTAGTTCTCGCCTTTTTGAATGGTAGAATATGAGTTTTAGAATATAACTAAACTAAAAGGAAAAATAAAGAAAAGACATTTAAAGATTCTAAATTGATGTTTTTAAGCGTTGGGACATCCGGTTTCACATAGTCAATACTTTTAATTCCATTATCTAGTTTCGTTCCTATTATAATGCTCGATCGAATTCACTTATGCACAAGAAATTACCCCTCTTGAGTTTAAATCAACTCTACCTAGTTAGTCGACCGTGTTAACGAACAGTAGGTCATAATGACTAAGTGCATGAAACATAAGAATTCATGTAGCGATCGCAATAATAACGAACGTATATCTCTATCGTTTGTCCAATTACCGGATTTAATCCCCAGATTTAAGTATTGCTCATATCTCGAATTATGAAAACACTCATGATATCGTGAAAAAGGGATCAATTCATTCACGCACAGGAATATAAAATGAACACATGGAATCAAAAGTACAAAACTAGAATAATAGAATTAAAAGTGTAAAACTAGCTACATCGAATATCCCAAATTTGAAATTAAGAATTCATCAATAAAGAAATGAATCGAAATAATATAAATTAATACGCATGAAGAGTTCATCAAATTAAAAAAGAAAGAAAATCTTGCACCAAGTATTTTGCTCCCCATTGATAATCTTCAATTCCCCCGCCTTTGTCTTAATTTCTCCTCCAAGATGTGAAAGATAGAGCAATTAATTATGAACTTGAGAGGTTGTGAAAATGTCTCCATGGGCTATCTTTTTTCGTGCATGAGAAGTGGTATTTATAGATTGTTGAAGAAACCTAGGCTTTTGGCACAAGAAATCACTCATGAGCCTGAATTCACGCTGGGCAGGAAAGCAGGTGGCCGCGCAGGCAAAACCCTGGTGGCCACGCAGTTAACCTAAAACTGGTTCTGTAAATTTGAAATTTCTCGCCCGACCACTTGGTAGTTATGGTATGGCCACGCGATACAATTTCTCCTGCGCATTTTCATCTTTTCTGGTGCGTTTAAGTAGGTCCCTGAACTTTATTTGCACTTGAGTCCTTCATCTTCTTATTACAATAATTAAGCCTCTGAACTTTCCAAACTCTTCAAATATTCTTTTCAAACTTCCATCCATCTTCAGTTAAGTTCTTAAATTCAGATTTCTTCCACTTGGCTTCGATTGGAAATCAGGTTGACGACACCGACATCAAATTTCCTCTTTTTAACTTCAATTGGCTTCCAAATGTGCATTATTCAACTTTATTACTTCATTATTCCAGATTTGGGAAAATTCCTACTATGTAAAAAAAAACAATGCAATTAAGTAGTAATTATTCAAGAATGACAATAATATAATCTAATTTAGACATATAAATAAGTGTATAAAATGTACTTATCAAATACCCCCTAACTAGAATTATTGTTCATCCTCGAACAATGTAAAACTAAACTAAAAACCCAAATTATTCAAGAATGATAATAATGTAATCCAATTTTTTTTTTTTTTTTTTTTTTTTTTTTTTGTGTATAAATATGTTTACCATAACCTCAATAATACAATTCAAATCATCTCAAAGAGTTCTTGAACAACAAAGTACAAATAGTTGTAGTCAAGTCATGCTCAATATTCAAGTGTGTGTGTGTGTGTGTGTAGCCAATGTCGAACACCTACTTATGCAAAAATGCACTTAAAACTGTGTAGTTCATTATGCAAAATCAAGCCCAAATCCCATTTGGTCAACCTATGAAGTTCTAAACATTTTGCTTACATGGATTATCGAAGATCAAAACTTACTGCTTTTCTCTCAAATCCCATGTTCCCTCTATTATGGTTTTTAAACATTCATCATTGCATTTTTCCACACAAGATAGTCAGGATAGAAGTATGCATGCAAAATAAGTCAAAAGTAGGCAATCCCCAATTCTTCAACTTCAATCTCCACAATTTTAGTCAACAAGGCTTATACCATGCAAATTTTATTTATTTATTTATTTTTTTGTATGGACGACTTTTTTTTTTTTTATTGTCCTTGTCTTTTACCATCCTTGTTCAATACTTTCCTCATTTGATTTCTATGTGACCCCTATAGCAAGCTTTGGGTCCGTGACTTCCAAGCCAGACGACTTTAGGACACCAGGTTTGAAAGACCCCTCAGACTTAATTGCTCAACTCACACAGTTGACATCGGAAAGTTAAGGAAGTTTGATTGTCCTATGTGTAAGTCCACTATTCGTATTTGCTTTCTAATTGACCCCTGTAATGAGCTTTGGGCTGATAGCTCCCAACTCAGTTGAGTTTAGGGTACCAAGTTTCAACACCCCTACAAGCTTACTTACTTGAGTTAAAAATGCATTTGAAGAGTAGAATAAGACTTTCAGTATTTTTCTATTTTTATGCTAGGTATGGTTTATACCCGTTGACAAAACCGCTTTAACTAAAGTGGAAAATCAAGAACTACAAACCTCCAATCCATCAAACACATACATTTTAACCATTCTACCCCAGAACTAGCTTTTTAAGCCATTTGGTTCTATTTAAGGGATGAGATGTCTAATGTTCTAAGTTTAGGAATTTTCAAGTCATTTCTAAGTTTAAGTAGCATAAATTTACCCCACAAGTACTAATTACATCTCTACACAAGTGATAATCCAACAAAGGCTATGTGCGAATTAAGATGAAATCAAGCAAGTCATGACTAGTCAATAAAATTCATGTTTTGAGTTATCCAATTACTCAAGCCAAAGCACAATTTGATACGTAATATATCCTAGGCAATAAACATGTCAACAAAATTTTCAATTTTTGTTTTTTTGTTTTTTTTTTCCAATCTATAACATTTCCCAAATAATAGAATATAAGTGGAACAAATGAAGCAAGTGAAACATGAAGTATGAAATGGAACTTCAACTCCCAAACTAAAACTATACATTGCCCTCAATGTCTGTCATGATGAGAAGATGATTGAAAAATAAACACAACAAAGTGGGGCTAAAGTACTTCTCGGGTTTGATGGTTCAAATTTTCCAATTTGGAGCTTCCCTTTGAATGTAGAATTGGATGGTTTCAGTTGTTCAATCTTGATTTCAAAGTTTTCCAATTGTTGTGTTCCTCGCAAGAGTGAAACAAGTACATAAAAAGCATCAAATTTATAAGCAATCATAGGAAACTTAATAAACAACCTCCAAACTAAAGTTACGCACAAGTTTGAATTAATTTTGAGATAGCCAACCACCCATTTTCATCCCCCGACATTGCCATTAAATTTTGAAATTTTTTCAAGCCATATTCTGACACATGAAAGTATGTAATGTGGTCTACAACATACCAAAAATTTGGTTCATTTGGAGTTCAAAAGGGTTGTGATAGCAAAGTGGTCACTGCATGCTGAAAATTAGTGCAATACCCCTACAGTGACCTTGTTGTGATGCCTATGTGTTCTTAGCATCCCAAGTCCAACTTTTGTGTGATGTGATGGAGCAAATCATGGAGAAAATACTCAAAATTAGTACCAAGCATGAAGTGATGAACTTTGTTCAAAAGAAATTGCAAAACTTTGATGAAAGTCTCATTTAAACATTTTAGCAAACACCTAGTGCACACAAAACAAAACAAGTAGAAATCATGGAGTTTGAATCTTGAAGTTATCCCAAAAAATTTCACCTAGTTTCACAATCAATTCAACACACAATTCTAGCCTATTCCATAACTCAATAGTCCACAAAATTCAATTCTTCATAAAAGCAAGAAAACCCAAACTACTGGCAAAATTGTAAAGTAAAGATGAATTTCTTACATTTTGGAAGATTTGAATGTGATGCAAGCTAGTATGATGCTCAATTCCATGTGAATGAATGAAGATTAGGTGGTGTGCTATGTTGAGGTGAACTTGGAGAGAGAAACACAAGGTCAAAAGTTATGAATTTGAAAGATTTTCCAAAGTATAAAAAAATTTACCAAATTTATGTTATAGGTAGCCGTGCGGCCACGCAAAAGAGGTTCTGGTGGCTGCATGGTGAGACATTGTAGGTTCTGTTGATTTTAATGGACAACGCACGGCTACCAAGATTTTGGGGCGTGGCAGCGTAGGTCTCCAGTTGAAAGAAATTTTTGTGCCTATTTTGAAATTCAAACTCAAATTCTTGACTCTAAAACACCTTGTTATCAATGTATTCACTCATCTATGCTTGATCGATGTCATGAACTAAAGTTTCATGCACGAGTTTTTGATTTTAACAATTCAATCCTAACATGCAATGGGGATAAAAAATTCAATGACATGAACATGCTTTTGAATGTCAATATGCATCTAAATGAGATTTCAACTATAAGTCCAGAAATTAATGATGGAATTGATGCTTAAATTCTCAATCAAGAAGGATGCATTTATGAACTACTAAATGTTGTGCGAAGAGTGTCATGCAATTTGATAACTCAAACATGCCAAAATTAAACTAAAATGCAAATAAATCCTAAAGTTAGTCATGAAGCAATAAATAAAGAAAAATAAATAAAAAGTAAAGAAGGTTGGGTTGCCTCCCAACAAGTGCTCCATTTATAGTCTAAAGCCCGACTTTTTACTTGTATTATTCAAGGAATTTTAAATAAGGCTTTTGATGACCGTCTTTGTTTGTACCTCTTGAATTTTCTCCAATGGTCAAATATGCACCAAACTTTTACCTTGCCCATGTTATGTATGTTGACATCTCCCTCAATTCGAACTTCAATATGTAGACTTCAATAATTTCTTCATTGCCAATGATGAAATCAATTTTTGTCCAATTATTGAAGTTAGAGGGTTGCTTTGTAACGTCGGCTCCCTTAATTGTTGACTTTTTGTGATCAACTCCACTTTCTCTAGTTGATCTTCCTCTTTAATTGAAGTCTTCTCGAGCTTCATGTCAAAATTTTGCACTATTGACAATGGAACTCTAGCACTCTCATGACAGGTATTTTCTTTTGGTTGATCCACCATTTCAAGTTCTTTTTCTTCAGCTATGTCAACCAATTTTTGAGTCTTCTGATCCTTGCACCAGGATTTCTAGCAACTGTTTGGTGGTCTCTCTGTCTTGCTAACTGTCGACTGCTCCATCTGATCTCTCATTTCTTTCAATTTAGCCAATTGATCTTGCTGTAGCTATTGTATCAAATCTACGTTGGATATAGTATCTTCGACGTGTTGTTTCCCAACTTGCTGATATTGAAAATTCTCCTATTGATATTGTTGGGAAACTTGCAGGCGTCGGATACACTGATTATTTGACCATAAGAAATTTGGATGCTTGTTCCAGTAAGGGTTATAAGCTTGAGAATATGAACTCCTATGCTGCATTTGATTCATTCCCCAATAATCAACCTGATTCATAGCTGGCTAGGCCTGATATGCAAAAGGACAATCATGTGTGGAGTGATTTTTAAAGCAGAAATCACACATCAGCCGAGTTTGAAATGTATGCACAGGTAGTTCACCCCTACTGTCTAATCTTTCGAACAAAGCATCTAACTTTGCAGAAAGTCTTTCATATAGTGATGTTGTCTCATCCACCTCAGGTGTTGCTCGATCAGAGTAGCACTTGTAATATTTTGTTGACATTTTACTGTATTGTCTCCACTATTTGCAAGTCTGCTAAATCCCTGAAAAAAGAGACAATTCACAACTTTTCAAAATCCTGAAAATCAAAACTAAAAATAAAATAAATAAAAAATAAATAAATAAAGATAAACAAAAACAAATAAAAAGTTCAAATTAAAATAAGAACTAACTGGTCTCGATATTAATTAAAAATCCCCAGCAACGGCACTTAAAACTTGATGTGTGCTAAATCGCAAGTGTACAATGTCGCATCTAAGTAATAAAGTGGACTTTTAGGGTCCAAATATTGATCCAACAGAGATTGTAATTAAATATTGAAATTGTTAGTTCTAGCCTTATTTGAACGGTAGAATATGGGTTTTAGAATATAACTAAACCGAAAGGCAAAATAAAAGAAAGGACATTTAAAGATTCTAAATTGATGTTTATAAGTGTTGGGACATCCGATTTCATATAGTCAATACTTTTAATTCCATTATCTAGTTTTATTCCTATTATAGTGCTCGATTGAATTCATTTATACACATGAAACTCCCTTATTGGGTTTAAATCAACTTTACCTAGTTAGTCGACCGTGTTAACGAATAGCAGGTCGTAATGACTAAGTGCATGGAATACAAGAATTCATGTAGCGATCGCAATAATAATGAACGTATATCTCTATCGTACGTTTGCAGGATTTTATCCCTAGATCTAAGTGTTAGCTCACCTCTCGAATTATGAAAACATTCACGATATCGTGAACAAGTCATCAATTCATTCACGCATTAAATACGAAGATAAAATCAACACATGCAATCAAAAGCGCAAAACTAGACTAATAGAATTAAAAGGGTAAATCTAGCTACATCGAATATACCACATTTGAAAATTAAGAATTCATCAATAAAGAAGTGAATATGCAATAATATAAATTACTACGCATGAAGAGTTTATCAAATTAACAAAGAAATGAAATCTTGTACCAAATATTTCGCTCCCTGTTGATAATCTTCAATTCCCCCACCTTTGTTTTGATTTCCCCTCCAAGATGCGAAAGATACAGTAATTAATTATGAACTTGAGAGGTTGTGAAAAGGACTCCAAATGCTCTCTTTTTTGTACATGAGAAGTGATATTTATAGATTGTTGAAGAAATCTAGGCTTTTGGCGTAAGAAATCGCGCATGTGCCTAAATTCACGCTGGGCCGAAAAGTGGCGCGACCGCGTAGGCAAAACTCTGGTGGCCGTGTAGTTACCCAAAACTGGTTCTGTAAATTTGACATTTCTCACGTGGCCACCTGGTAGGTTTGGCATCGCCGCAAAATACAATTCCTCCAGCGCGTTTTCATCTTTTCTAGTGCGTTTAAGTAGGTTCCTGAACTTTATTTTCACTCGAGTCCTTCATCTTCTGATTGCAACAATTAAGCCCTGAACTTTCCAAACTCTTCAAATCTTCTTTTCAAACTTCTATCCATCTTCAGTTAAGCTCTTGAATTCAGATTTCTTCCACTTGGCTCCCATTGGAAATCCTGGTTCACGACACGAACATCCAATTTCCTCTTTTTAGCTCCAACTGGCTTGTAAATGTGCATTATTTCAGTTTATTATTTAATTCTTCTAAATTTTGCAAAATTCCTACAATGTAAACAAAAATAAGGTAATTATGTCGTAATTATTCAAGAATGACCATAATATAATCTAATTTTGACATATAAATAAGTGTATAAAATGCACTTATCAATAATGCTAAAGAAGTAACGAAACTATTTCATTCTGATTTGTGTGGACTTGTGAATACACCTGCAATATGAGACTACGAGTATTTATTTATAGATAATTATCTGGATACAAATGCATTCAACCAATGGCTCGAAAGTCAAATAAATTTTTAGAAATAAAAAAAAATGTATTAGACTTGGAAGCATTTTGGTAAGAGTATTAAGATACCTATCTTGAGAGAATCCAGAGACTACAAGATAGAAAATGTTAATGTTTCTAAACTGAGTGCGCATGGTACACCCAAACATAATGAAGTTTTCAGAAAGAAGAAATAGGACTTTGTTGGATATGGTTGAGTCAATGATAAGTTTATCAAATCTACATATCCTATTTTGGGATATGCACCGGAGACATCAACATATGTTTTTAACGTAGTGCCTTCTAGGTTTTTTTGAATACTCATTTGGAATTTTGGAATTGGTGCAAGTCAAGCTTGCATCACATTTGATTTTTGGAATGTCTAGCTCATGTGCTGAAAGGAAAGACAAAAAGTTGGAGTCTAGATTCGAGATATGCATGTTTGTGTGACAACCTAAGGTACCTGCCACATGGGTATATCATTTTCATCTTCTAGATAGGAAAGCTTTGTCAGCACAAATGCAATGTTCCTAGAGGATAAGTATATTAATGAATGTTACTCCAAGAGTAATGTCGTGTTGAAAGAAATGTGTGGGAGCAATTCCAACCTATCGATTTCTGAAACAAAACCTCATTATAGACAACTCTCGATACTAGGAATACTTAGTCAATGTAACCAGAGTGTGAGATAAGTTATCGTCTGATTTCATATATCAAGTAAATGCTGAGGATAATGATAGGATAATTAAGTCACTTGATAGTTATACTAATATTGACGAAAATAATACGGTTCCAAATGATGTGGCAGTCCTATATTCACTATCCTTAGAAAAGTTCAAAGAGTCATCAATCCACATACAAGGTACTTGTTAGACGGAGAGTCCAATCAGGCGATCTCTGTGGTACATGTTGATGATCCGAATTTGTATAAAGAGACAATAGATGTAGATGTAACACTCCTTTTTTGGATTGGAGTAGACAACAAGATCTTAGAACAAGATATTCGACTAATTAATTAAGAAATGTGGTTTTGATGAACTTCGACGAGCCATGTTCTTTATAAGAATACATGAAAATATTATAGGTGCTTGATGTGGACAAAACTCTGCTCATTAGGATGTGGGAGCATTATCATCTACGAAAGCATGGTTGGGACAATACTATAATAAGAAGGACTAAGGTGAAGCTGTCTCTATTCTAGGTATTCAGATCTTAAGAAATCTACATAACAAGCTGATAGCTTTATCTCAAGCTTCATATATTGATAAAAGAATTGTCAGATTTACTATGCGAGATTATAAGAAGGGTATCCAGCCATTCATACAAGGAATCAATCTCTCCAATGGATTAGTCCTCTAAGATTTCTGAGGAGAAGCACATGAGTATGGTACCTTACGCACCAAACTCTGTCTCACCCGAAACCTTCATCATCGAGCATCACCAGCGCCACCATCCATTGCCTGTATCCAGCCCCAATCGCAACTGAAGAAAAAAAACCCAAGAAACCACCACTCGAAATCGCCCTCAAGACAACCCAAAACTCAAATTAAACAGGAAACCCAAAAATCGCCTCGTCTGCGCATTCGCCGACAGCGGACCGGGTGAGGGAGAGAGTTTCCGTCATAACTCTCTCCCTGTTTTTTTTTCTGAAGAACCAACTTGTGAGAGAGAGAAATTGAGAGTTTAAATTTTGTGAATTTTTTTGATAATTGACCTTCTAGTCCCCATCTTTCAAATTCGTGGGTTTTGGTCCTCACTTTTTAAAGAGATGTTATTTCAGCCCTTTGTAATTCAAAAATATTTTTTATTCAGTTTCGGTATGTAACAATTGGTCCCTGCAGTTTTTAACTATTTCAATCAGCCCTATTATTTTCGAAAAGTCTACTTCAGTCCCTAAATTTTAATTTCAATTCTCTTAAAATTTCATTTAGATCATTATATTTTATTTTTAGTTACTTTAAATTCAAGTTTCGAAAAATACTAATTTAATTAATTTTCTTGGCTAGACGAATCATTTGGAGAATTAAGAGATTGACGTACTTCCCGCTCCACTTTTATTTACTCTGAATTATCGCTAAACTTTTATTCATTAAATATGATATTTAATATTTAGTCATTTTTAGCAATAAAGTTTATTCAAAAAAAAAAAATTAGAAAAGTGGCGTTCCCGAGCTCCACAGAACTCGGGGCTTTACAGCGTGGTATCAGAGCAGGTCTACGTTTCTATAGACTTGCAATTTTTTTTTTTTTTTTAAAACAAGAAAATTATTTTTTTCTAAAAATAATAGAAAATAATGTTTTGACGACATTTGCCACTGCCATCACTCTTTCCGCCGACTCTGAAGGTAAAGAAATTTAGTATGCTTAATTATTTATTTCGGATTCTCGAGAAAATAATGTTTTGAGAATTTGACGAGAAAAAAAAGAAAAGAGAAGACGAGAAAGAATTAGGAAACTAGTATCCGAAATAATGAGAAAGAAAGAAAGAAACGAGTTTTGAGCATAATGGGAAATAGTACGATTTAACATATTTTTCATAAAATATTTCGTCCCTAGATTTAAATAAATAATTAAACCCTAACTGGACTTTGCAAAATGGATTCTAGGCATGGCACCAATTGACGGGATATCAAATGTAACACCCCAAGTTCAAAAGTCAAAAACCTAGGCGTGTTAACTTCCATTCACATAATATGCGGAATTTAATCGTTTACACAATTAAAATGTTCATTTATCTATTGCAAAATTTTGCAGAAATTTCGACAGAGTCTCCTCTGTAAATTGGACATAGTCAACCTGTAGAGGGACATCAAAACCATTTTACAAATACAATTCTTAACTCATTCGACCCAACAATCCACATCCGACCACAATTCCAAAATTCAACTTCAACATTAATTCCCCAAACTCCTCAACAAAATAACTTGAAGTATAAATTTATAAACTCATGAAAACATGATAAAAACTAATCACAGGGAAATACCATAACTTATTTAAACTAATTTCAACCGAAACAATTATCAAAATAAATGAATTAAGAAATAATTACTTAGAACTTAAATAAATTCTAATTTCACTAAAAATAACTTGAATAAATTTAACTTTATTAATTAATGCGACGATGGGTACTTTCGGAGTCAGCCGCCAAGTGTTCTCCTCGGATCATCCAACTTTCATCACCTGAAATATGGGGAGGGATTGGGGTGAGCTAAAGCTCAGTAAGTAAATTGTATGCATGAATGCATGCTTATGACATGAATGCTTTAAAAATTCCATATATGTATCCCCATTTACTTTACTTTCCAAAACATTCAAACTTTTCAAACTTTCACTTAACATTTCAAAACTTTCACTTGACATTTCAAAACTTTCACTTGACATTTTAAAACTTTCACTTCATTTCCATCGTGAGCTCACTTGGTGTAACTTCTAGTCAATCAGAATACAGTGGGCAATTACTTATTTGGAACCAGATTACATTCACATTTCCACCGCAAAGCGGTTTAACATTCACTTTCCCACCGCAAAGCGGTTTAACATTCACATTCCCACCGCAAAGCGGTTTAACAGTCCACCGTAAACGGTTGAACATTCCGTCGCAAAGCGACTTAATTCGGGTACGCCGGTCCCCCGCGCCCCATTTCCCACTCGCAACTTTCATGAACTAGAAGTACACCCATTCTTTCTTTAAAAACTTGGGATACATAACTTTTGAACAAACTTGCACCTTGACACATTTCTTTCATTTAAAAACATTTCACTTCCCAATTTCGATGCCAATGCATGCTTGATGATGCAATGACATGATAATGTGCATGCTTGAACATTCTTCATAATAACATATACTTTCACAAAGTAAATGAAATTCATCAAAGCAATTAAGTTGCAAGACAGTCATTTACACATAACTTTCACATTTACATTCAACTTTGATGAAAATAGGGGGAAGTTTACTTACCTGAAATCCTTAGTATTTACCGTTTTGATCTTGCAAGTGGAGAGTCTCGGATACCCATAACGTCAATGTACCAAAATCCCTAATTATTCACATTCGTCAATAAATATGACTTTTAGTTGACAATTAAATTCGTTATTCATTTTAATACTCAATCAAACATTAACTGAAATTAAAACTTCAATTTAACTCACATGTGATCTTATATCGAGACTAGAGCACATAAAACGAAAGAATTTCCTTTCATACTTTCAAATTCGCAAAACATATACTTTCATGTGACTCATAATATAACAAACACATTTAACACCACATATAATATCATACTCGAAGTAATACATTAAGTTCGAGGAAAAAATTTTGAAATCTTACTTATCAATTTCACAATTCAAAGCCAAGCATTCTTATTCAAAAAATGATCTTGAACTAAAATTTATAACTTTGAACATAACTTCAATTTAAACTAACTTGTTCCTAAAATATTAAAGTTTACTCTCCTATACCATTATCCCAAAATTCCAAAAATTACACATGTTTGTTTATATAGTCATATACATATTCATGATCGTATATACATAAATTCACACCTCAAATTTAATATTATAGCACATCAATTAATCAAAATTTCATGAGTCCCCAGTCTGAGAAATTTTATTTTCACCATAATCAGAATCTGAGTATATACCTATGCCCACAAAAAAATCCAAACTTTATATATATTTACACGCATTTATAAATACATAATAATATATACATTCATATACATCAATACTCATACACATAACATCATTAATTCCCAAATTCATGGTTAAACTCGAAATTTCACAAAATTTAAAATCTGAAATTAACTGTAAAATCTGAATTTATACATATAAATTGCATACATACGTTATTTACATACAATATATATATATATATATATCGAATTATGTACGTGTGTGTGCATGAAATGGTGTGAAACCGTGCGTGTGTGCGCGGTTTTGGGTGTGTGTGTGTGCCGTGAAGAGAAAAGGGAAAAAGGGGGAAGAGGGGGGAGGCTTACTACCGGTGGGAGCGGCGGTCGGTGGTCGAAGGGAGGGCGGAGGTCGCGACCGAGAGTACCGAGGGAGAGGCGACGCGAGGGAGAGCCAAGAGAGAGAGGCGTCGGGTGTGAGAGAGTGATATGAGAGAGTGAGATCTTTAGGTTAGGTTTAATGTTTAAATTTTGGTAAATTGCAATTTAGTCCCTCAACTCTCATAAATTAGTAATTTAGGGTCATAACTTTCAAATGAAATTCCAAAGTGTAACCAAACTTTTCCTAACTTCAATTTAATGCAATTTAGGCAACTTACTACTCAACTACAATAGAAATGGAAAGTAACAATTAAAATAAACAATTAGACATAGAATTGCACGTAAAATAATTAAAACAACTAATTTATAAACTTTCGAATTGGTACATTGATCGAGACGGCGTCCAAGTCCTTCAACTGCAAAATAATTCCAATTATAGACGTTAACGATCATAAAAGTATAATTTATAATAACATTCACCACAATATTATGTGGAATTTAAAATTGCAAGAAAATGAAAAGCAGTCTTACATCAAACCATATCCTTCATTTTTGCGCCATACGTCATGATGCCATAGCTAGTGGACTTAAGCTGACCGATGCTCAATCTATTAGCCGCCTTTTGTCAACATTCCCAGAATGTCAGCGTGAATTATCGATCGAGTTTTATAATGACGTGAAAAGACGTCTAGGAGAGGACGTGGATTTCCAGACTGTTTGCGATGAATTCGTAATGCGGTGGGACCGCTACCTAACCCATGCTCTAGCACCAGAGGTAATTATCCTATCAGATGACGAGGAAGAACCAGTTGAAATACCCGACGCCGAGTCAGGCATATATGACTATACTCCTGGCTCACCAAGGTATACCTTTGACTCACCAACTATGACCCCGGGCGCACCAGATTATACCCCCGGCACACCAGGATCGATATCTCTTATGTCACCACCAAAGATATAGAATATATGGTAGTTATCTTAAATTTTAATCTAGCATTTTTTTCTCATTCCCAGTATTGGTTGTTCTATGTTTTGTATCCTCATTCGAAGGAAATTTAAACTATTAATGAGAATATTTCAATTTTCATTTTCGTCCATATTGGAGTTGAATTTATTACTATATTTGGTTCAAAGTTTATCAGAAGTTACAAACACGCTCCTTGTTTTCATTTTTTAAAGGGAATGGCTAGACGCATTAACAGGAGTATAATGGACCGTGCTACAGCTGAGCAAGAGAACTCAGGACAGGGCCCCACGACCCAATTCAGTATCATCAGGGACTTACTTTTGGCCGTGCAAGATTTGAGACAGGCCCCTACAGGTTCCTCAGTACCGATTATTGAACAATTCAGGATGTATCGTCCACCCACTTTTGATGGCTGGACAATCCATTGGTCGTGGAGGAATGGTTACAGGGGATCAAGAAGATTTTCAAGCATATCTCTTGCCCTGAGGACAAGAAGGTTACTTGCGTAGAATTTATGTTGATAGGTAGGGCCGACTTTTGGTGGGAGTCTGCATCACGGACTAGGACCGCAAAGGAATAGGCAGCGTTGACTTGGGAAGAGTTTAAGGAAGAGATCAAAGACAAGTTGTTCACACAAGCCCTCCAAGACCACAAGGAGACAGACAGAATTTTTACAGCTAGTTCAGGGTGAGATGGACATCACTGACTATGAACGGAAGTTCGAGGAACTGTCACGATATGCTCCACATCTAGTAGAAACCGAAGTTAAGAAGGCATGCCGATTCGAGAGAGGCCTGCACTCGGATATCAGGAAGATTGTTGGCTCACGTGAACTACCCACCTACCGAGAATTTTTGAAGAAAGCTCAGGCTGTAGCTTATGCTGGTGCAAAGATTGGCACCCAAGGCAATCGGAACAATCAAGGGCATCAAGGTAAACGGAAATGGCATGGTCATCATCAGAACAGGAACCAGAATCTCAATAAGAGACAGAATACAGGACCTAACAGAGGTCAGGTGACTAGTTTCCTTCCACCATGTCCGAAGTTCCAGAAGACATACAAAGGAGAATGCCTCTTTGGCAACAAAGTTGTTTGTTACCGATGTGGCCAATTGGGCCACTTTGCTCGAGATTGCAACACAGCACGTACTCAAGGCTCGGACCGGAAAAAGAACATAGACCAGAACAGGAAGGGGAAGGCTAGAGTTTTTGCCATGGACGCCGTTGAGAACTCCGACGTGATTGCAGGTACACCGTTATTTTAGTAATCGTATATCTTTATTACTTAATTTCATGTATCATGCATTGCTCGAATTAATAATATGAACGACGATAACAGGCATTTTATTTGTTTCTGGTATTCTCGTATACGTCCTAATAGATTCGGGTGCTACACATTCATTTATTTTTGACTCATGCTTGACTAGATTAAATTTAGTGGGTGAAACAACTGGTAGTGTGCTTGAAGTGAGCTTACCTTCAGGAGAAATTCTTGATACTAATAGGATAGTCAAGTCTGTACGAATAGATTTCGATGGGATAGTGCTTGAGGCAGACCTGAATATCATTCCAATGAAGGACTTTGACATTATCCTCGGAATGGACTGGCCGAGTTCTAACTGGGCCGCGATCATGTGCCATGAGAAAGAAGTAGTATTTCGGAAGAATGGGGACGAGGTGTTTAGATTTTACGGTTCGAAAGTAAAAGCACTTCCTCGCCTTATCTCGGCTATGCAAACCGAAAAGTTGATTGCCAAGGGAAACTGTCAGAGTTATCTGGTTAACCTCCAAGGGAAGCCTATCGAGGAAATCAAATTGGAGTCAGTGCCAGCTGTGTGTGACTTTCAAGATGTATTTCCAGAAGACCTACCGGGCACCCCGCCGTATAGACAGGTACAATTTGTTATTGACTTGGTGCCGGGAGCTGCCCCTATCTTAAAAGCTCCGTATCGTATGGCACCGAAAGAATTGCAAGAATTGAAGGTCCAACTGGAAGAACTGCTAGAGAAGGGCTTTATTAGGCCAAGTATGTCTCCGTGGGGAGCACCTGTTCTATTTGTGAAGAAGAAGGATGGACTTAAGGTCCTGTTACCATCAATTGAAGATCAAGTCTGCTGATATACAAAAGACAGCATTTAGGACTCGATATGGACACTATGAGTTCACGGTGATGCCATTCGGTCTTACGAACGCACCTGCAGTATTTATGGACTTGATGAACCGGGTTTTCCATCAGTACCTGGATAAGTTTGTCATTGTCTTCATTGATGATATTCTAGTCTACTCTAAAGATTCACAACAGCATGCAGAACATTTGAGAATTGTGTTGGAGACACTATGGGTAGAAAAGTTATACGCTAAATTTAAGAAATGTGAATTTTGGCTTGAGAAGATATGTAACGCCCCGGATTCCGCGGAGCCCGAGACGCCACTTCGTCCTTTAAAATTGACTTTATTGCGGAAAATAAATTTAATTCAAAGCATCACATTCATTATTTGAAAACTTTAGCGGAAACTTAATTAATTGAAATATAGAACAATACATAAAACTTGTGTCTCGATCGTTTAAATAAAATTAACGATAAATAATCCAATCAATAATATTCGTAAAATTGACTAAAAATTTTCATCATTTATTAAATTTGCCACCGCTGCCAATTCATTCTCCCCCTCTCCAAGATCTGCAAAAACTATTAAAATAATGGAATAAGTATTTCGAAAAATACTCAGTAGACTCATCGCCAATAATTAATTTACAGAATAATTGAACACGTAATTATACAATCATACAATGACATCGTCATCATATTCTTGGGCTACTTTACTTTCAAAATCAAGGCTCTTTAAAAATCATAGGGTGTGGGTAGTCTCGTCTCGTGCACTTAAAGCACATAAGTTATGCATAACATCATCATTTCTCATTTATCTCATAAGAGATATTCTTTTCTCGTCTCATGCATCAAAGCATGTAAATCACGTAATTTCACATAAGACATGCAATTATAATTTAAACTAATTAGTGGGGGCGAGTCTACCTTAAATCACGAGTCTGAAAGTTGAGCAAGAAAGTTCACGTTGTTCTTCTAAATGTCCAAGCGCCTCTTCTAACATAACTTAAAATAATAAGTCCAATTTAATACTTTAAAATTGATTTAAATGACTTTGAACTTTAGGGACTGAAATGATTATTTTAAAACTTGGAGGACTAAAATGAATACTTTGAAAGTTGAGGGACTAAAATGAATACTTTTGAAACTTGGGATTTATAATTAAACTGCAGGGACTGTTTTAGATTATTTTAAAACTGGGTTCTGAAATGATAAGTTTTAAAACTAAAAGGGCTGAAATAAATAACTTTTAAAACGAAAGGACTGAATTGAATGTATTTCAAAAGTTGGGGCTTAAAGATTTAATTTTTCAAAACCATTAAAATATAACCCATCTCTCTCTCTTATTTGCGTGAAACAGGGAGGAGAGCGTGAGAGAGGGCTGCGACCCACGTCGCCGGCGGCGACCGACGGCGATACAGCCATCGAGTGACGGTGGTGCGATCAAGAGTGTGGGTGAGGCCGGAGTTTGAGTTTTGGTAGGTTTTTGTGGTGCGAGTGTGAAGACCGATTGAGGCTCAAAGGGGAAATTTTCCAGTGACAAAATCCGGTCCAAATTACCGGCGGTTGTAGGTAAGTGTTTGGGTAACTTATTTCTTTGGTTTATTTCTGTTCTTGGATGTTGATTGAGGGGATTTTAAAAATGGGCAGTGGTGGTCTATGGATGCGGCGGCTTTGGGTGGTGGTTCGACGGTGGCTGGATGGTTGAAATGGTGTTGGGTCTAGGTTGAGTGATTTCTTGCGCTGGGCAGTGGCAGTCGTGGTGGTCCAGGCGGCGGTTGCGGAGGTTCGGTTGATTGAAATTTGGGGATTCGAGGTTGGGCAGTGGACTGGTTCGTGTGGTGGTTGATTGTGGTGGTTGGTTCGGCTATTGAGGTGGTGAATGACGGTCGGTGATGATGATAATGATGATGATGATGATGCAAATTGTTTCTGCTTCCTGTTTTAGGTTGGGACTAAATGGCTTCGATTACGGTTTGGGTTATTGTGGGTGATGCAGTCAGTGTTTTGGAGGTTGGTTGCTAGTGGTGGTTTTGTGGTGGCAATTAGGTGGTGGATTGATGATGTTGGTTATGGTGATGATGATGATGATGATGATGATGATGATGATGATGATGATGATGACGGTGGTGGAATTTTGCTGCAGTGGTGGGGGTGGTCTCGAGCTGATGCTGGGATGTGTTGGTGTGTTGGATGATGGCTCTGGTTTTGCAGATTGTGGTTCAATTGATGTAGACGATGGTGGTTTATATATTGGAAGGGATTGAGGTTGATTGGTGGCTGAGTGGGAGAGGATTAGGAAAGACAATCTGGTTGATGGAAGGTGAGTGTTGATGATTGAGGAAAAGGGGAAGGATTATGGGGGTTGAAAATGGAAGATTAGAACAACCTGCTGATTGGGAGAAATTCTTGAGAATTGTGGAAGTGATTTAGCAAATTGCGTAGGAAAAGAAACAAGGTAGGAATGGAGTGAAAGCTGTGAGGAATTTTTGGAAATTGGTTCAACTGATTTAGCCCAATGAATAAATATGGGGATGAAAAAAAAATGTGCTGAATATGAAAATGGAAGTTGGAGAAGAAATTTTGGGATTCAAATTAAAATGAATGTGAATTGGTGATTTAAAACATTTTGGACTTAAATAATTAAAATTTGGATTAAAATACATAATTAAATAAATAATGAAAATAAGATACTTTTATAAAATTGAAATTGAACTACGATAAATTTAAATAATTTAAATTTTAATTTAAATGGCTAGAAGAAACTGTGTTTAAAATAAATAGGTAAAGTCGTAGCGACACATTTTAAATAATATTTATTTAAATAAGTCATGGAAAATTCTTGGTCGCTACAAGATAGGCTTTCTAGGTCATATTGTCACAATCAATGGCATCGAAGTCGATCCGTCAAAGGTGGAGACAGTGAGTAATTGGACCACGCCAGCGAATGCCGGTGATGTAAGAAGCTTTTTGGGATTAGCTGGATATTATCGACGATTTATAGAGGGTTTCTCTAAGATAGCTGGTCCCATGACTCAATTGACACGGAAGGGTGTAAAATTCCAGTGGACAGAGCAGTGTGAACGAAGCTTCCAGGAATTGAAGAATAGACTAGTTTCAGCACCGGTGTTAATACAGAAACATGGTTTAGGCTGTGTGTTAATACAGAAAGGTAAAGTGATTGCCTATGCTTCGAGACAGCTGAATCCATACGAGAAAAACTATCCGACGCATGATCTAGAACTGGGGGCTTTGTGCACGCTCTTAAGATTTGGCGACATTATCTATATGGGAGTAAATGTGAGATTTACACCGACCATAAGAGTCTCAAGTATTTCTTCACTCAGAAGGAATTGAACATGAGACAACGTCGATGGTTGGAACTGGTGAAGGATTATGATTGTACTATTCTTTACCACCCGGGTAAGGCTAATAAGGTTGCAGATGCACTAAGCAGAAAGGATGTGGGTCAATTATCAGTTTTGGGAATAGTACAAGAACAGTTGATTCGGGATTTTCAGAACTTGAGAATTAAAGTGAGAAACCCAAGAATCCAAAGTTCTAGCAGATTGGAAAATTTGACAGTTAAGCCAAATTTGAGAAGTAGAATTGTGATGGCTCAGGAAAGTGATAAGTTTTTGGAAAATATCAAAGCCGAAGTTGGAACTGGCAAGAGAGCAGATTTTGAAATCGGAATTGATAAGGCACTATTATTCAAGGATCGCCTGTGTGTACCGAAAGATGATCAGATCAGGAATGAAATATTGAGGGAAGCCCACTCAGCTCCATATGCAGCTCATCCAGGAGGAACAAAGATGTACTGAGATTTGCGTACTACATTCTGGTGGAGGAATATGAAGGGGTGTATTGCTAAGTTTGTCTCACGATGCATGACCTGCCAGCAGGTCAAGGCTAAACATTAGAGACCGTCAGGACTGCTAAATCCTTTAGACATTTCGGAATGGAAATGGGAGAAGATTTCCATGGATTTCATAACAGGCTTACCAAGAACAGTGAGGGGACATGACGCCATCAGGGTTATTGTAGACCGACTTACAAAATCAGCCCATTTTCTTCCAGTGTGGATGACTCTCAGTATAGATCACTTGGCCCAGATTTATATCAGGGAGATCGTTCGACTTCACGGGGTTCCAGCTTCTATTGTTTCAGATAGGGATCCGAGATTCACTTCGAGATTTTGGAAGAGCTTACACACGGCTATGGGGACTAAATTAAATTTTAGTACCGCTTACCACCCGCAGACAGACGGGCAGTCTGAACGCACCATTCAGACTTTAGAGGATATGCTTAGAGCCTGTGTACTGGACCTAAGCGGAAATTGGGAAGTTCACTTGCCATTGGTGGAGTTTGCTTACAATAACAGTTTTCAGGCTACCATTGGTATGACACCGTATGAAGCACTGTATGGGCGAAGATGTCGATCGTTGGTATATTGGGATGAGGTTGGCGAGAGGAAGTTATTGGGTCCCGAATTAATTGAAAAGACCGTAGAGGCTATCGAGAAAATCTGATTGCGAATTAAAGCTGCGCAGGACAAACAGAAAAGCTATGCCGATCAGATGAGAAAAGACTTGGAGTTCGAGATTGGAGAGAAAGTATTTTTGAAAATCTCTCCTACGAAGGGCACTATTCGTTTTGGAAAGAAAGGGAAATTAAGGCCTCGGTTTATCAGACCTTTTGAAATATTGGAGAAAGTAGGTAACGTGGCTTATCGTCTAGCATTGCCACCCAAACTCTCGGCTATACACAATGTTTTTCACATCTCTCTGTTGAGAAAATATGTTCACGATCCCAGTCACGTGGTGAACTTTCAGTCAATCCCAATTCAGAAGAATCTATATTATGAAGAGGCACCCATGTGCATCATTAATAGAAAAGTCCATGTCCTAAGAAATAAAGAAATTTCTCTAGTCAAAGTCCAGTGGGGTAGACACAGTAGCGATGAGGCTACATGGGAAAAAGAAGAAGAAATTCTGGCCAAGTACCCAGATATTTTAGACCAAGTAAGTTTTAAATTTCGAGGACGAAATTATTTTAAGGTGGTAGGGTTGTAGCGACCGGAAATTTCCATTTCTTGCTAAATAAAATATTTAGAACTTTAAGTGCGCGTCGCTACGGCTTTTTCCATTAATTTAAAGGAGTATTCGTCTAGCCAAATTATAAATGAAATTAAATGAATCTTCATCGGAATTAAATTTTCGAATTTTATTTAAAATATACCAATGTCGCTATTTTAAAATCTTAATTCAAAATTTAATGATTTTAAAGTCCAAGTCTTAAATATTTTAAATCCAAAATCCGTAATTGAAATTTTATTTATTTTTGATCATAGCCCAAATTCCGAATTTTATTTAAAATAGTTTAATATTAATATTTTTGCTTTAGCCCAAATTTAATCATTTTCTTTGGGCCAAGCACTTAAGCCCAAACTCAAGCTTCAAGCCCAAATTCACAATTCATTTCATGCTTCTCCCTCACGTTGCTTAATTTCATCATTCAGCAAGATTATATCAAATCTCCTAAACCAAGCCAATCAATTTGTTTGGAAAACTAAATCACAGGTTTCCTTCCAACTTCACCTCCTCATTCCATACAATATGGATATAAAAATCTTTCCATAAACCACAAATTTTACCCTAATCTACCAAAATTAATCAAGCAACCTAAGTTTAATTCTTTCAATCCCTCACACAACTGAGAAACCACGCAAAGCTTCAGCTTCTGGGTAAGCTCTCGACCCTCAAAATAGCTGCACACGAATTCCCACAGTTCCAAATCAACCACTGAACCTCCATTTTCTGATCCCCCTGCAGAACTTCAAATACCACGAGCCAAAACACAAAATCACCACCACCAGCTGCCACAACCAAACGACTGCTGACCAAACTCTATCTCACCCGAAACCTTCATCATCGAGCATCACCACCCCCACCATCCACTGCCTGTACCCAGCCCCAATAGCAACCGAAAAAAAAACCCAAGAAACCACCACTCGAAATTGCCCCTGCCTTTTTTTCAAAATCTTCCTCAAGACAACCCAAAACTCAAATTAAACAGGAAACCCATATACTTACCTTCACTCCCAACCCGTTCCATTCGGAGCATCGCCGGAAATTCACCAAAGATTTGAACCTCCAAGCCTCGGTTTGCTCCTATTTCGCACCCAAATGCATACCAAAACCGCCCAAAATCATCCTCTACACGACCACCCTACTCGCCGCCACTCGACGGCGGTGCCTCTTCGGCGCATTTGCTGGCAGCGGACTGGGTGAGGGAGAGAGTTTCCGTCACAACTCTCTCCCTGTTTTTTTTTCTGAAGAACCGACTTGTGAGAGAGAGAAATTGAGAGTTTAAATTTTGTGAATTTTTTTGATAATTGACCTTCTAGTCCCCATCTTTCAAATTCGTGGGTTTTGGTCCTCACTTTTTAAAGAGATGTTATTTCTGCCCTTTGTAATCCAAAAATTTTTTTTATTCAGTTTCAGTATGTAACAATTGGTCCCTGCAGTTTTTAACTATTTCAATCAGCCCTATTATTTTCGAAAAGTCTACTTCGGTCCCTAAATTTTAATTTCAATTCTCTTAAAATTTCATTTAGATCATTATATTTTATTTTTAGTTACTTTAAATTCAAGTTTCGAAAAATACTAATTTAATTAATTTTCTTGGCTAGACGAATCATTTGGAGAATTAAGAGATTGATGTACTTCCCGCTCCACTTTTGAGAACTCGTAAAGTTAAAGGTAGACTCGCCTCCACTAATTGATTTAGACTATAATTGCACGTGATTATGTGGATTTGTGTGATTTTATATGCTTAATTGCATTAGAAAAGAAAAGAATATCTCGTATGAGATAAATTTGAGAATTTTATGTTATGCACGTCATAACTTATCTGCTAGCATGAGACAAGAAAAAAATGTGTTCATTTGTACTCATTTTATGATGCTTATGGATAAGAAAAGAACATCACTACATTATTTGCATGATTACTTGTCCAATTATCTTATAGATTAATTATTAGAGTTGATTCTACTGAGTATTTCATTTTGAAATGCTCACCCTATTGTTTTAACAAATTTGCAGATTTCGGTGACGGTGACGAGTGATGGGCAATGGCGAAAAATATAATTTGGATATTATTTTTGAAAGTCATGGATTTCGAAACAAACATTTCATTTTATCAAGAATTTTCATTTTAATAAGTTTGTACAAATTATTTTATTTACTCTGAATTATCGCTAAACTTTTATTCATTAAATATGATATTTAATATTTAGTCATTTTCCGCAATAAAGTTTATTCAAAAATTTTTTTTTTTTTGAAAAGTGGGGTTCCCGAGCTCCACGGAACTCGGGGTGTTACAAGTTCGGATTTCACGATTTCACATAGTTAATACTTTAATTCCACCGTTCAAGTTTTAATCTAATAATGTGTCTGTCGATTTTAGTTATGCATATGAAATTCCTATCTTGAGTTTAAATAAATTCTACCTAATTAGTCAAATGTGTTTCTAGACAACATGTTGTAATAATTAGGTACATGGAACACAATAACTTAATAAGATTGCAATAATGGCAAACATATATCTCTATCACTCGTTCAATTACCGATTTTTATTCCTAGATCTAGGTTGTTAACTCACATCTCGGATTATGAAAACAACTAATTAAATCTGTAATGCCTCGAGTCCTAAATACCCAGAACGTCACTTCATCGTCTCAAATTAACTTTGAAAATAATAATTTAGCGGAAAAATAAATTTAATAACCGAAATCTCAATTCACATAACTTTATAAACTTGACTCAAACGGCCAAAAAGTTTGAACATGAATTAAACTTGAACATAACAAAATAAATTTGTAATTCCGACAATTCGAGTATGGAAATTAACTTGACAAAACCAATTAAAGTTGTTATTTGAAATGGAACATTTTAAAGGCTTATTAATAGCAACCATCGTATGCCTCGCTGCCAACTCCGTCATCTGCAAAAAAAATAGTTTTGGAAAACGTGAGTATTTCAAAGAAATACTAGGTAGACTTGTGCAAAATAATCATTTAACATCATAAATTAAAAAACATAATCATGATATTCAAGTCTCATATGTCTAACGATCACCAGTATTCTCATGAACAAGTAAATAAATACAAGTTCAAGTCTCATGCATTTAAGCAAGTAAATTCTCGTAACATAGTCTCATGCTTAGAAAGCAAGTAATTCTCATAAACACAATCATACATGTTAAACTTATAATCCAAATAATTATTGATGTGCGCTTTGGAAAAATGTAAATTTGTAAATAAGAGTCTACCTTATTTCTCGAGTATTGAACAAAGGGAATAAAACTTTCTAATTATTTCGCGCCTCGTCTAGCCCTATAAATAAATGCTAATATTAGACTTTTAGATAAAGAAAGCTTTAAAAGTAGATTTATGTAAAAGAAAATAGAGTTTTAAAAACTTTAGGGACTAAATCGTGAAAATTGGAAAAGTTATGGACTATTCGTGCAAATATGAAATTTTGGAATTAGGGACTGAATTAAAGAGGTTTTAAAATGAAAGGACTGATTCATAAGACTCAGAAATCTTTAGGCTGGAAGATAATCTAGGGACTGAAATAAATTATTTTAAAACTGTAGGTATCAAATTAAATTATTTTGAACATGAGGGACTGAAATAACCACTTTTAAAACTAGGGGTTAAAGGGGCAATTTGTACAAAATCAAAAATCCTTTTAAAAAAAATCACTCTCTCTCTCTCTCTCTCTCTCTCTCTCATTATCGTAACAGAGAGATAGCACAGAGAGGGAGGCGAACGATGCCTCTTGCCCACTCGTCGGATACAACCGCCGGCTTGGAAGCTGGCGACAGAGACAACGTCATGTGGTGGAGCCCGTGTGTGGGTGGAGATGATTTGGGAAATCTCCAGCAAAACTCCGACGATGAAGGTCGGAATCGAGGTAAATCTTGGGGCTTGTTTATTCTTTGGTTTGGGCAATGGTTATCGGCGGTCCTGGTAATGGAGGCTGTAGTGGTTCGAAGGTGGTGTTTGTGGGAAAATATGGTGGTTCGATTGGTTGGAGGTGATAGTGGTCGTGGGTATGATGTCGATCGGTTTGGCAGCTTGGTGATGTGTTCCGAATTGTGCTAGTGGGCTGGGACATTTGCGTGGGTAGAAAGCAGCGATTATGGAGGTGTGACTGGGTTCGAATGGAAGTAATGGAGCTCGGTTTGCACTTGGCTATGGAGGGCTGAGGTGTGTGTGTTTGAAATCCTGTTATTGTAGAATTATGAGTGTGCTGATTCGGTTTAGGTGATTTGTGTATGCGTGTGTTGGGAAAATCTGAATTCCTTGCCTTCTTCGAATCCATTGTTTGGATTGAAGAAAACTACTTTCAATTGCTCCAATTCTATTAATTGGATTGGGTTTGAATGGGGTGATGGTGTGAATCGAATAGGTTTGCAGATTGTGGAAATGTGGTTTGACTAAGATTTGAGGGGGGTGCTTACCAAAAATTCTACATAATTGCTGTGAATAATTTTGTGTCGTGAGATTGTGAAGAGGAAACAAGACTTTATTCTGTTGATTGTGAATTAACTTTGGTAAATTATGGCAGATTTGAATTAGGACAAATTGAAGGGGATTGTAAGGAGATGATGGCTGATTCACAGGAATTTGGAGAAATTGGGGTTGATAATGGAACATAAATTGGCTGTAAATTGGGAACGTGTGGAATTTGTACGGAAATCAGAAATTCACCGATTGGGCTTTTATAAAATGGGCCAAGGAATTTAATTGGGTCACATTGAAATTTGATAATAATAGATTTGATCCAAGATGAATAGAATTTGGACTTTAAAATAATGAAAATGAGAAACTTTTAATAAAATTTAAATTGAACTAAGATAATTTAAATAAATTAAATTTTACTTAAATGACTAGACGAAAACGTGTTTAAAATAAACGGGCAAAGTCGAAGCGATACGTTTTAAATAATATTTATTTAAATAAGTCACGAAAAAAATTCTCGGTCGCTACAATATCAATGAATTAGCTACTAGTTAATTCATGCATTAATCACAAAATAAAACCATTACATGCAATCAATAAGTAAAACTTGAACAATGTAATGAAAAGCGAAAAACTACGCTACATCGTTAATCCTAACAAAGAGTTTAGTTGTTCATCATGAAAATAATAAAAACACAGTAAATAACAAAACTAAACATCATGAGTTATTCAAATTGACAAAGAAGAGAACTCTTGCACCAAAAAGCCGTTCCCCATTGTTAATCTTCTATGCTCACACCTTTACCTCCAATTACACTTCCAAGATCTTGATGAGAGAAACTTGAATTATACATTTTGAATTATGTGTGCAAAGGTCACCTTTTTTATGCATGAAGAGTCCTATATATAGGTTTTCCCCAAAACCTAAGTGAAACAAGACTTGAAATCGCGCATGGGCTTTTCTCTCGTTGGGACGGATAACTGCTGGCCGCGCAGTACGAAAGTCCATGGCTACGCAATTCAAACTCTTAAGCTCAATTTCCAATTTTTCACTATGTTTAAGCAGGACCCTACTCTTTATTTGCACATAATTCCTTCATCTTCTAATTGTAACGATATAGTCCGTGAACTTCCAAATCACTTCAATTCTTCTTCTAAACTTTGATTTTTCTTCAATTAAGTTCTCAAACTTTTGATTTCTTCTACTTAGCTCCTCTTTGAATTCCCAGTTGACATAATCAACATCTATTTTTTTCACTTTAGCTCCAAATGTCAATCAAATGTGCATTATTTCACTCCATTGCTTTATTCACATGAGTATGAGATTATTTCTGCAATGTAAAAAAATAAAAAATCAATTATGTAGAATTTATTCAAGAATGACAATAAATTATTCTAATTTAGATATATAAGTAAGCATATAAAAATACACTTATCAAATACCCCCAAACTAGAACTATTATTCCTCCTTGAACATTGTAGAATTAAACTAATGAATCAAAACAGCAAATTAACAAATATTTTTGTCATGTTAACCATATTCCTCAATAATCCAAATCACATCATACTCTATCATAGAG
Organism: Ligustrum vulgare; assembly: GCA_963555705.1. NCBI lineage: Eukaryota > Viridiplantae > Streptophyta > Magnoliopsida > Lamiales > Oleaceae > Ligustrum > Ligustrum vulgare. The sequence continues at coordinate 53,862,561 of OY743183.1, forward strand.
TTTTGAACAATATAATAAAATAATTCTAGTTATCTCATGCCAGATTTTCAAGTGTGTGTATGAGTAGCCAAAGCTAAATGCATACTAATGCAAATATATACTTAACGTTTTATGTTTCATTAAGCAGAATTAAGCCCGAATCCCATGTGGTCAATCTATTACACTCTAATTATTTTCCTTTCATCACTCATGGATGATCACAACTATTGCTTTTCTCTCACCTCCCTGGTTTTTATCTATAGTGGTCTCTAAACATTTTTCATACAAGATAGTCAAAATTAGAAATATGCATGCTCAACAGATCAATGGTAAGCAATTCCAAATTTTGCACCTTTAATCTCCACATTTTCAGTCAACAAAGTTTATACCATGCATTTTTATTTTATGGATGATTTTTTTCTTTTTAATGTCCTTGTTTTTTATCATCTTTGTGCAATAATTTTCTTATTCACTTTCTATGTGGCCCCTTTAGCGAGTTTTGGGTCATTGACTCCCAAGTCAGACAACTTTAGGGTATCAGGTTCAAAGAACCCCTCAAACTTAATAACCCAAGTCACAAAGGCCACAAAGAAAAGTTTAGAGATGTTTGATTGTCTTATGTGCAAGTCCATTCTCCCTTAAGCTTTCTAATTGACCTATGTAACGAGCTTTGTACTGATAGCTCCCAACTCAGTTGAATTTAAGGGTACCAATTTTTAACACCCTTACAAGCTTACTTGCTCGAGTAAAAAAGGATACGAAGAGTAAAATAAAACTTTAGCATTTTTCTAATTTTATGCTAGTTTTGATTTGTACTTGTTGATCAAATTGTTTTGACTAAATTACAAAATCAAGAACCACAAACCTTCAACTCATCAATACATGCACAGTCTAACCATTCCACCCTAAATTGCTTTTTGAGTTTTTTGGTTCTATTTTTGGGACGAGATGTCTAAAGAAATATTAGGCAACCATATCCAAAACCCTCCAAACTAAAGCAAAGCATAAATCTTGAAATTTGTTCATCATGGTTGACCTCCTCTATTCAGTCCCCAACATCACTGTGAAAAATTGAAAATTTTTGGAGCCATATTTTGACACAATAAATTTCATCACTAGGTCTCTAACAAGTGAAAAACTCAAAGAATTTGGAGTCCAATAGGATTGTGAAACAAGGTAGAAAAGTGGTCAGTTCAGACTGAAATTAATGTACATTGCTTGTAGTGACATTGATATGATGCCTAAGTGTGCCTATTATTCTAAAACCCAATTTTGATCACTTGTGATGATGTAAATCATGAATGGATGACACAAAATCAATGGAAAACAAGAAGTGACGAAGTTTTTTCAAAATATTTTGCAAAAATTTGATGAAACACACTCTTATACAGTTTAACAAACACATGGTGTACACTTGAAAACTTAAAGAGAAATCATAAAACTTGAAGCATGAAGTTATCCCAAAATCTTGAGCTAAGTTTCACAATCAATTCAAAACAAATTCCTAGCCTATTCAACAGCTCAATCATTTATCAAACCAAAATTTTCATAAAAGCAAGAAAATCCTAAAAATTTGCCCAATTGCAAAGTAAAGAAGAATTTCATACCTTTTGGAAGATTTGAAAGTGATGCAAGCTTGTAAGATGTTCAATCTCATGTGAACGAATGCAAATTAGGTGGTATGCTATGTTTAGGTGAATTTGAGTAGAGAAAATGAGTTTGAATGTTTTGAATTTGAAAGAAATAAATTCCCATGTTTAAAAATTTCCAAAACTACGCTACAAGTAACAGCGCAGCCACGTAGAAGAACTTCTGGTGGCTGCGTGGTTAAAAGCTATAGACTGCCAATTTTAATAAACAACATGCAGCCACCACGTAACATGGGCATGGCCGCACAATTCACCGGCTGAAAATGTTTTTTTATGCAAAATTTGAAACTCAAATTCAAATTTTTGCCCCAAAAACACTTTGTTATTAATGTACTCACTCACCTATGCTTGATTCTTATCATGAACTAAAGTATTGTGCTTATGTTTATGGTTTATGTAGGGACCGAGAAATTTTCAAATTCAAAAATTCGTTTTAACAAACTTGTGGTTATGACCTCTAATTTTGACGGTTGTTATTATTCTTCAATATTAGCACACTCGTCTAGCCATATTAATTTATTTTAAACTTACTTAAACCTTAGTCAAATTTCAACTTTTAACGATGTCTAAATTCAAATTATTTAAGTCCAAACATCAACTATTAATATCATTTTTTATATTATTTTAACTAAATCCATTTTGAGTCTTTCCTTATTCCATTTTTTGGTAACTTCCAATCCCACCTCTTTCCTTATACAATCCATTCTCACTTCCATAATTCATACTATTTCACTCCCTAACCTTTTCAACCAATCAAATTACACTTTCTTTAGCTCAAACATTAATCAGACCCATCAAGAATACCACAGATTCTCTCACGTTAATTACCATCACCCAACTGATTTTTTTTCTTCTTCCCAAAATTCTACCCAAATCAATGCTAAAGAAATCAGCAACCTCCTTGATTAATCTAAGACAACCTCCTAGAATCATTCCTAATTTCCTACCTTCCTTCCATGGATTTATACTATATATATATATATATATATATATATATATATATATATATATATATATATATATATATATATATGTGCATACTCACCAACCTCTCCTTTCAATCGACAAAAAAAGCTCACGGTAAAATTTCACACCTTGCGTACATACACACAATTCACAGGCTCGTCAAACTCCCTCATCTACCGAGCTTTTTCGAATTTCCTACCCTCCATTATTCTCCAATCCAATAAATGGAATTGGAGGATTCGAGAATCGTCCCTTTGATCCAAATAATGGAGCTGAAGGAGACAAGGAAATTTAAAAGCAAAACACCAAAGTTGAAACTTAAACCCGAACTTCCATCACTGCCACTAATCCACAATTTGCACAATTCAGATTCAAAACACCAACAACCGCCTCGCATTACCCCATTTTCAGAATCACCAAACCCGAACCTCGAGCCACCAATCTATAACATTCAAAAACCCAGCACAAACAACATCCCTGAGCTACTGCCCATAACCACAAGCGCCACCACCGCTTGCAACTTCACGGCCGCCGCCTCCCAAAACCGCCACTGTCAAATTCCAGTCACTAACCAAAATTCTAACACCCAAATAAAAAACAAAATAAATAAGAAAGCCTACAACTTACCTCAACCTTCGACCGCTTTTATCACCGGAGAAATCACAAATTCCAAGTTCGAACTCCACCCTCGGTTGACCCAAAATCAAACTCATTATTGCCATCTTTTCACCTTCCCTTAACCACCCTCATCGTCTCCACTCTAGGCAGTATTATCGCCGGCAGACCGCCGGCGAGGGACGTCCGGTAGCTCTCGAACCTAGGGGAACTCGATGTCATCTCTCTCTCTCTCTCTCTCTCTATTTGTTCGAAATATGGAGAGAGAGAGATGAGAGTTTTGATTTTAAGATTTTGGTTTTTATGCTTTAAGTCCCAAGTGTTTTCAAACCTTTTAATTTGGTCCCTTCACATTTAAAATGTTTGATTTCAACTCCAATGTTTCTAGTTGATCTTAATTAAGTTCCAAGTTTTCAATTGAGTTTAATATGACCCATAGTTTCTGCTAAAATATAATTTGGTCAGAAACTTTCCGGGTTTGTCAATTCAGTCTCTAATTTCAATTGTTTGTACAAAGTCCCATACCTTTGCACTTTACCATTTTAGACCAAGCCTTACATTTTTTAATTTGTTTAATTCAAACCTCACGATTTAAATTTCCATTACTTTAATTACGAGTTTCTAATTATAATTTACTTTAGGGCTAGATGAGGCACGGTATTCTCAAGGCTTGAATTCTTTTACTCAACGAACTCAACATCATTATAAGGCAGGTTCATTACTTCAAAAAGTATTTTACTATAAACTCACAACATTAAGTAAACTTGTATTGTAAATTTATGCATGTGATTTCTCATTTATGAGATCCACATATCTTCGGGCATGAGCTAACCAGTTGCCTTCGGGCATGAGAATACTTGCTTATTGTATGAGAATTTATGACTTATGAGATCCAATTGCCTTCGGGCATGAGAATAATTGCTTATTGCATGAGAATTTATGACTGTATGATTATATGTGTTATTTACGATATAGTTTATTTAATTTGTGCTGAACCTACTAAGTATTTCTATGACATGCTCACCCCTATTTTAAACTTACAAATTGTAGATTACAGAGTTGGACACGGAATGTGCAGTGGTGGCTATTGAACAAGTTTTAAAATATGTTCTTGTTTAGAGATTTTGAGAACTTATTTACCCTATCAAATTTATGTTAAACTTTAAATTTATTTAACGTTTAAATTCTTGAATGAAATTATTTAAATTGAATCTAAGTTATTTTTCGACACAAATTATTATTTTACAGTCAGTTTTAAAGGTTGAAGTGACGTCCTCTGTTTACGAAATTGAAGGCGTTACTGTTTAACACTACAATTCAAGCATGCAATGAAAACCAGAACTTCTATGAAATGAATCATGCTTTTGAATGTCAACATGCATCATCTTATGCTTTCAACTTCAAGGCCATAAAATCAAGATGGAATTGATGCTCTAACCATTCAAACAATGAACGTGCTTGTGATAACTCCTTACGTAATGCAAAGAACGTAAGGTAAAGAAAATGATAACTCTATGATGTCAACAAAACAAACAAAGAAATTAAATCCTAAATTATCAATAAAACATTAAAGAAAGCATAAAAATGAAAAGGATATAAGGTTGGGTTTCCTTCCAACAAGAGCTTCGTTTAGATTCTAAAGCTCGACTTTTGGTAAATTTCCTCAAGGTGGTTCAAGATGTAGTGTTGAGACAATGTCTCACTTTTTGGATTTGTTCTTCACACACCCTGAAGACACTTTTTTAAACTTCCCTTGGCTTTTAGAATTTATTCCACTTCAATCCTTGAGCAATTCTCGAGATTGGGGTTATTGTTCTCCATTTGTGTAAGGTTAAATGTAACCTTATCTTCTTCCATCCTAAATATCACTTCCCTTTTCTTGACATCAATCAAGGCTCATCTAGTTGCTAGGAATGGTCTACCTAAGATCATTGGCATTTTTTATCTTCCTCCATATCCAAGATCACGAAGTCTGCAGGAACACAAACTTCTTAGTCTTGACTAGCACATCCTCAATCCCTATATGAGTATCTGATGGATCTGTCAGTTAGCTGTAACATAATGGTCTTTGGTTTAGGATCTCCCAAGTTCAATTTCCTGTAAATAGAAAGAGGCATTAGATTTATGCTAGACCCTAAATACACAAGACTTTGTTAAATTTTAAATCACCAATTAGACAAAGGATAGAAAAACTCACTGTTAAATTTTAAATCACCAATTAGACAAGGGATAGAAAAACTCCCTGGATCTTTTAATTTTGGTGTTAGCTTATTTTGAAGGATAGCACTATGTACTTCATTTAAAGATACCATCTCTCAATTTCAAGACTCTTCTTCTTACTCATCACCTCCCTTAAAAATTCTGAATAGCTTGGGATCTCCTTTATTGCCTCAATGAAAGTAATGTTGATATGCAACTTCCTCAACATATCTAAAAATCTAGAAAAATGATAGCCTTCATTGTTCTTCTTTGCCTTTTGAGGATATGGAATAGGAGGGACACAAGTCTTCACCTCCTACTTCACTATCTTCTCCTCAACTGTGGTCCTCTACCCTTATTCAAATTGATTTTTCTGGTTTGGGTTTTCCTCTTTCTTTTCCTCGATAACTTGGTCAGATTTCTCCAATTGATTTTCTTTCAACAAAACCCCACTTCGGGTAATAATTTCACATACATTCTCCCTTGGATTGGTTTTATTATTGCTAGGCAACTGTCAAATCTGTCTTTCTGTCCTTTTCACTTTTCACTGCCAATTGACCTACTTGATTCTTCAGCTCTTTGATTTCTGCCTGTTGAGTTTGTAGCATATATATCTTGTTGGCTTTTTACAAGCTGCATTATCATAACCATATTCTCCTTTAGTGTCATCTGAACCTATTGCTGCTTTTGCTGTTATTGTTGCTATTGTTGTGATAGATTTTAAATACTCGCAAGCGCACAAATCAATTGTAGTAAAGAAAAATGATTGCTAGGTTGAACCCAGAAGAACTGAATACTTTTAGAAAGTGTAATTTAATCTCATTTAACTACTACTCTAGCTAGTTGAGGAAAAGAATCAATTTGTTTGAATTGCTTGAAACTAAATAATCATCAATAATACAAGATAGCAAAATTTTTAAAGAAATTTAATGTTACTAAGGTTTTAGAATCCACCACAATTTAACAACACAATTACTTAGTTATTAATTAATTCCCGAATTTAAGCAACAACTAAAAACCAATTTATCATTACCTTTAGATTTAACAATTAAGCCCAATTTAGACTAGCATTTCTAATGAAGGTTCTTCTTTCACTTCTTTAACAAATTATCCAAGCATTCGTCCTATCGACCTTTGTAATGAACGAAAACGAGGAATCAGAGATAATTACTTAGTAATTAAAATCCAAGCATTAATTAATTAACCAAAAGTTTTAACTATCAAAAATACCTGATATTAATGATGAAATAACATTTTGCATTAATTATTCACATAAGAAATCACATAAACGGGAATTTATGATAACCAGATAATTATGAAATTAAATGGGTTTCATCATCAACCTTAGTACAAAATACTTAGAAGATAATTAACGTAAAACACGAGAAATAGATCAAATCCAGCTTTATTTCGAATGAATCTTCAAGTCAAGATGATGGTTTTTCCTCTTCCTTTCTTTCTCTCCTCTCTTTTTGTAGTGTGTAAAAAGTGTATGTAAGAGGTCTCCCTTCTCCTTCATTTTCCCTTGCTATTTAAAGAGTGAAATAGCATCTCCTTTATGATAAGATAATGTCCATTTGCAATAATTATTCTCTTCCATCATGAATTGTTTCCATCCACTGTTGATCTTATCTTTTCTTTTCCACCATTTTCTCTATTCATTTTCAAATTTTGTCTCCATTAATTTGTGTCTAGTATTTGTGCCCATACTTATGCATAATGGATTGCTAATACAATTGAAATCATGTAGCAAATCGGATTTTGAACTCTCTTCCTTGGACGCACAACAAATTTTTCCTCCAACTAGTAGTCGGTAATTTTATCATAACTTCTTCATCCGATGTCCGATCGACATGATTCAAAATTATTTGGAAAGATGACTCAAAGGGATACAATTCATCTACCAAAGATATTTTCCAATTCGAAAGTTTATGGGATGAAACATGAGCCTTACTACTAAGCTGAAAATCTTGAGCAAAACTTGTTCGGCTGAAATTCTTTCGTTTTCGTCCATTTGTATTTATTTCACCAAATTTAGCTTCCAACTCATCCAATTGAATCTTCAGTATAATGTGAGAGTAGAAAATTGGTTCGAGTAATCTTTTTGAAAGTTTGCATTTCAGTCCCCGAACTTTGAGTTATCTCATTTTAGCTCGATTTCTTGCCAATTTCCTTTGATTCCTTCATTTCATTTCGTATTTCACCTAATACATAAAAATAATCAAATTAAGCTATAATTCATTAAAATCAATAACAAATACTCTAGTTTAATGATTAAGATAAGTGTACAAAATACACTTATCAAATACCTCCAAACTTGAACATTTGTTTGTCCTCAAACAAAATATAGCTTAACTCAAATAGAAGTTAAAAAAATCTTTGGTTAGACAACTTGCTGTGAGTCTCAGTATTTTGATAATGTTGCATCAAAACTACAAACAACTTCAAAATCGCAGTGCTAAAATCAATTTATACCTATTCAATGCACAAATGATGTATGTGTGTGAAGATTTATGCAAAACACCATAAAGTCACAAATTGATTCAATTCCCAACCCTTGATGGTCAAATATTTCCTTTCTTCCCTCGTAAGATATACACCCCCAAACTTATTTCTCTTTCTTTTCTTAACCCGAGATGCAATCCTAAGGTTGAAATGATATACTAATACTTACCCTCTCTAGTTTGGATAGGCCTCTCAAATTGCAGCTCAACACATCAACAAATAAGGATTCTCCAAAATTATGATTGTTTCAAACTCAAAGAATCAATTGGGTTACTGGACATTGAAGGTCCAATTTTCTCCAACGGGACTTAATCAAGAAATTAGCGAGTCTTCTATTTCATGCACCTGCTTTTTTTTTTTTTTTGAAAGGCATTAGCGTGTCTTCTATTTTATGTACCTGCTCTTTCACCTTTTTAATACAATGAAATGATATAAATGATAATGCAATGAAAGGTATTAGTGTGTCTTCTATTTCATGCACCTGCTTTTTCCCCTTTAATACAATTGAAATGATATAAATGATAATGCAATGAAAGGCATTAGTGCGTCTTCTTTTTCATGCACCTGCTTTTTCCCCTTTAATACAATTGAAATGTACAGTCTATTATTTTCAACATATTTAACAGTTTGAATCAAATCATTCCTTCATGATGCAATACATAAATCTCGTGCTCAAATAATATCAAGTTTCTCCTGAATAAGCATAAATCAACCCAACCCAAAATTCTCCCCCAATTTGAAGTTTAATATCTAACATCATTGTTTGCAAGGTCATCTAATCCACACAAGCACACAAAAGCAAATAATATTTTTTTAAAAAATTAGAGAATGCGTCTCAAGAGTAAAAACTACTCCATACTCAGCCATTCTAAGAAAATTAGCATATCTAATGATTTTACAAACAACATTTTTGGTAAAAATTTTTTTAATTTAATTATAGAATGTGTCTCGAAGGTAAATAACTTCGTACTCGGCCATCTCTAATTAAATTAAACTATAGATTTCTTTTTTGTTTTTGTTTTTTTTTTTTAAATTAGAGAATGTGTCTCAAGAGTAAAAGCTACTCCATACTCAGCCATTCTAAGAAAATTAAAATGCACAATAAGATAAAAACACACATAAAAAATAATCTCCCCCCAAACAAAATCTGATAGTGTCTTCAATGTCACCAAAGAAAAAGTAGGAGAGATATCACCTGGTTTTTACTGCTATAACAAGATATGCCTGAAAAATATAAAAATAAATAAGAAGAAAATGCTATGAGTAATGTTGACGGTTGAAATATGAAATATTCCAAGTCAGCAAGAAATTAGTGGATGTTAGTTACGTAATCGAAAACTATATGTAAAAGAGGTGGACCTCAGGTCGTAATGGATGACCTGGACTCCACATAGGTAATAAAGATGGTTTGTAAGAGGTGGATCCCAGATCGTGTGAATGACCTGGACTCCACGTATGATTTCTTGTATAAATATAGTATTGGCTTTGAATAGCCAAAGTTGTGTCCCTTTTGTGAGCTACCCTCTCCTATATTTATAGGGAGAATGGGGTGAGCTGGCTTATTACAATACCTGACTATCTGACATAAGTACATAACTGAACTATTTGAGTTCTTACATAGTACAAAGTAGTTGAGTTTTACTTAATCTAACTACCTTTGTGCCTGAATAACTGTCTTAACTACCATTTGACCAAGCAGCTAAGATCTTGTTCCACTCCTATGATAACCAAGCATGGTCTGATGTTCAGATATGCCATAAGGTCAGGTCAGGTCTTCAAATAGTCTGTGACCGAGGTGGCGCAGTCAGGTTGGTAAGGTTTGAGGTGATGTATCCAGGTCGGATCTTTGTCTAGCATGACCTGGTCTTTAGGTCTTCTTTGATGCCTCAACTCTTCTGGAGAGATAATGTTCATGTCATATCGTGTATGACCTGTTCTTCTTTGAATTAGGTCCACATTTTCAGTTACGTATGAGCTCTCCTAACTGAACATGTCAGGTCATACGTCATATTTAGGTCACGCTTCATCATATGTATCATATATAAGACCATACGTCATCACCCATGTTCCACGTCAGATCGTGCATCAACAAGTAAAATCAAAGGATAAGAATTCCACATTTCACAATTTTAACTCCAAATCGAACTCATTCGAGTTCTTCTTTTGCTTGTTGCTTTCTAGTATTGACCGCTCAATCTAGGCTAACTCATCCAATTCCTTTTTCGCATGTTGCTTTCTGGTAATGACCAATCAATCTGGGCTCTGTCTAGATCTCTTAGTGGAACATATGTTTGTAATTTCTCAAATAACTCGTCAATAGATGATGTAGAAATTACAATTTTTTGAGCCACGAGAGAAATAATATTTTTTTTTATCATGTAATCAAGAAATGCTAATAAACCATCAAAGAAATTATTAACATTTATGAGTCCAATGGGTTTAGTATGAATATTCATTTGAGCTCAAGAGATTACATTAAAAATCTGTTTTAGTGTACCAAAACCTCCTGGTAACGCAATGATAGCATCGGAACCAGTAATTATTAATGCCATACGTTCATGAATGGATTTAGTTTTTACCTCAAATCCTAGTATTTTTCCAGAAACTTTTGTTAGAGGGGTTGGCATGACACTAAAAGTTCGCGATCTATGCACCTGTGCAGCTTGTGCAATGCACCCCATCAATCCACAACTATCTCCTTCATAGATCAGAGTTATATTTCTTTTGCTGATTTTCAATCCTAGAGCGACTGCTGTAGCAATGTATTCAACATCCTCTCCAAGTGTTGATCCACCAAACACACCTATAGTTTTGATCACACGAACTGGGCATTTATCCATTTGTAGCAGTTGTGACTTGGTTGAACCTAAAAACTGAAATAAAACATAAAAAAAAAAAAAAATCAAGGAGCAAATATGAACATGTAGTTGTGATTTTGGCTCACATCTTCCTTTGGTTTTATGTCCAGAAACGACTTAAACACCTTCTACGAGTTGGGGATATGCTTCCCATAAAAATTTCTTACAAATTAGAAAACAAGGTCTTTTTTAGTCAGATTCCCAAGACCATAATGCTGTTGTTCAGCTTTAAATTGATTCCATAAATCAAGAAGTGCCATTTGTTCATGCCCACTAGGATGCATCTCAAGAGTTAGTCGAATATCATCTAAAGATTCCTTACTCTGTCCATCCTTAATGAATGCTATTTTATCTTCTCGGTTTATAGACACTTACCCCAATGAACGACATTGTGTGTTTCAGGTCCATCGAGCACATTTATAACAAGCCTGTAAACGTTTTCCTCTTTTTTTCTTTGCAAAAATACTCTTACCTAAACCAAACAGATGTTTAGTACAAAGATTAGAAGCTTAACCAGCTAATCGAACTTTTGCTTCAATTAACCAATGAATATCTTCTGGAATGCCTTTGTACATTAACATCCTTAAGCGTTCTCTTCTGGCTAGGTAGGTCTTTTTCAAATCTTTGAAATGAAATGTTGGATAATATTTGCGAAGAGTTAAAATCTCAGAATTCATCATTTATTTTTTTTATTTTATTTTTTAAAAAAATAAACAAGATCAAAACAGAAAAAAACGCACAATTGTAAAAACTTAAAAAAAGAAAAACAAACAGGAAGAAAAAAATGCCTAATGGTTGATTAAAGAAAAAAGAAAGAAAATCTGAAGTAATGAGCTATGGAACCAAAGAAGGAAAGAAAATTTCAAATAGTGAGCTGTGTTTTACCAAGGTATCAAAATGATCATTTAAATAGATAAAATTCAAGTACTATTCAATCTACCAAACAGAAGACGGTATTTCCACTTACTGGTTTTCTACCCACACGATACCCCATAAAGTTCTACTTTTGACTGCTTTTACAACGCTTGAGAAAAGCTTTCGGTTGCTCGATGATCAAAATATTGATTACGCTCACTGCTTGAAAAATTTATCTTTCTCCTTTTTTTTAACAAAATAACTTACACTAAAAAAATAAAATAAAAAAATAAAAAAATAAAATTAAATAAATATTACACTTGAAAGTCCTGAAGTTCAATTGATCAGTCCTGAATAACAGGATCCTCCAAAAGCTAGTTCTCAACTTATAAATTTCTTAATTCCAAAAATAGTTTAAGTCTTTTCCCATTAACTTTGAATACATCACCGTTTTTTGGATTTTCAATTTCGACAGCACCATGAGGGCATATATTATGAACAAGAAAAGGTCCTAACCATTGAGAGCGTAGTTAACCTGGAAATAGATGCAAACAAGAATTGTACAAAAGTACTTTCTGACCTGGAACAAATGATTTTCGCAAAATGTGCTTGATAAGTGTATTTTATACACTTATTTCTATCCTAAAAGTATGATTTTATATGTTTGTTTTAGAATATTTGTATGTTTGTTTTAGAATATTTGCTATTTATTTTGTGTTATTTGTTTATATTTCAGAAATAATCCCAAAGTTGAGAAAACAATGGAATTGGAGCAAAAACAAGAAAATTGGATGATAAAAGAACCGAAGTATGCAAATCAAGAATGGATGAAGTAGATCAAGGGCTAAATTGAAATAAAAGTCAAAGAAAGAACCAAATTGAAAGAAATTGAAAGTTCAAGGACTGAAGTATACAAATCAAATGAAGAAGGACCAAATTTAAAATACTCAATGATCGATCCGGACCATGATACGATACTTGAAGATTTATAGGAGTCAATTGGATGCAATTAAAATTCAAAAGGGAATGAAATATGATAAGAATATTACCATAAATTCATTCCAATCACACAAGATTTTCGGGCAGATTTTTAGTCAGACTTTACACCCTTATTTCAGGGTAGTAAACATTCGAATTGGGAAAATCCTATATCATGGAGAATTGTAGTACTTTAAGTTATATTTCTAATGGATTTTGAATCACTTCAATCAGATCAGGGAATAAAAAGATATGATCAAAATACTAAACGCTATGCAGTGACAAAAAAATCTTCCGCGAAGGTAACTTTCCTTATTCGGTTGAAACTCTTTTGGAATTCAATTTGGACGTGAAATTCAGCATTCTTTCTCACCAAGTAACCTAAATTCCTAGAACATCTATAAATAAATTGCTTGGGACACGAAATGAGGGGTTCCCAATTTGCTCAATTCATGCCGAAATGCTGTCAAAGTGCCGAGGGATCCAAACCACGCCAATATCAAGATTGAAGATACAATTGCAAGGAGATGAATTGGGTTACATCTTTTCATATCTCTTGTTATTTATTTTCTATTATGTTTCTAGGCTAGTTTAATTGTGTTGGAATTGTGATGAAGTTTTGATTTCTTGACTCCATATTTTAATCTATTAATTAATTTATGTAATTCATGGTTTTGAGCAATTGAATTATGGTTTTTCTATCATACAATTACTTGATCACTAGTTGTATGATTTTAGGTTGTGATTTCTTAAGTTCGAAAGATTAGGATTTCATTAGACTTGTTTCGATTTCCACAATGTCCGACAGGGGATAGAAATATACCCATATGCTTTGTGTTATCTGCTATAATATTTATAATTCTTTTAATGCTTTCTTGCACATTTGTATTCAACATAGAAATATAGTTGGGTCGTGTGTAGGAATAGACATTATTGCTTTCGAAAGGAAGTTTTAACAACATTAGGAATATGGATTCTCAAAACCCGTGAATTGTATTTAAATAATTTGGTTAAGATAGGGATGATAGAGTCAAAATGGATTCATAATTCTAACGCATGTATTTTCATTCGTTAAAATCTAATTTTTCATTTCTTTAGTTTAATCTTTTTAATTTGCTTTTTTTTTTCAAAATCAAAATTCCCAAATCCTAAGATTTTTTAGTTCCGGTTAAGGTAATAGTCTAAAATACAATTTAACACATTCTCTGTGGGAACGATATTCGGACTTAAAAATTCACTTTATTACTTGCGCGACCCGTGCACTTGCGGAGCGGATCAAGTTTTTGGCAAAACGCTGTCAAAGTACCGAGGGATCCAAACAACGCCAATATCAAGATTGAAGATATAATTGCAAGGAGATGAATTGGGTTACATCTTTTCATATCTCTTGTTATTTATTTTCTATTATGTTTCTAGGCTAGGTTAATTGTGTTGGAATTGTGATGAAGTTTTGATTTCTTGACTCCATATTTTAATCTATTAATTAATTTATGCAATTCATGATTTTGAGCAATTGAATTATGCTTTTCTATCATGCAATTACTTGATTACTAGTTGTATGATTTTAGGTTGTGATTTCTTAAATTCGAAAGATTAGGATTTCATTAGACTTGTCTCGATTACCACAAAGTCCGATAGAGGATAGAAATATACACCTATACTTTGTGTTATCTGCTATAATATTCATAGTTCTTTTAATGCTTTCTTGCACATCCGTATTCAACATAAAAATATAGTTGGGTCGTGTGTAGGAATAGGTGTTATTGCTTGTCCGAAAGGGAGTTTTAACAACATTAGGAATATGGATTTTCAAAACCCGTGAATTGTGTTTAAATAATTTGGTTAAGATATGGATGATAGAGTCAAAATGGATTCATAATTCTAACGCATTTATTTTCAATGCATTGTGTTATCGTGAAAAACTTTCATCCGGTTCTTGTAAATCTTTGCATTCTCAATATTCTTGATCTCTTCAAGTTCCGCCAAATGCAATTTTCTCTTTGATCCAGCTTTCTGCATATCAAAATTATATAGCTTTATTGCCCAATATGCTCTATGTTCTAATTCAACAAGTAAATGACACGCTTTTCCATAAACAAGCCTATAAGAGACATTCCAATAGGGGTTTTGAAAGTAGAGCTATAAGCCCACAATGCATCACAAAGTTTTAAAGACCAATCTTTCCTTGTAGGGTCAACTATTTTTTCAAGAATGCGTTTAATTTCCCTATTTGAAATTTCAGCTTGACCACTTGTTTGTGGATGATATAGAGTAGAAACTTTATGATTGATTCCATAGTTCTTCTTCAAATGTTCAAATTTTTTGTTACAAAAATTTTTGCAACAATTTTCTTTGAAGAAAAATGACCTCCACATGCATGGTCATGACAAAAAGAAATCACATTTTGTTGTTCATTTTCAGGGATACATCTCTTGATACTCAGGACAATATTTGAATAGGTATGGATCATCCCAAAAAAATTTCTTTACCTCAGTCAAAAATTTGGTTTTATCATGTTGACTCCAATGACTAGGCATATGACCAGTGATAAGGTAATTAACAATATCAGCAAACAAAGGTGTTTGAGATGCCAACATGAGTTGTTCATCAAGAAATGTTTCTTTTATAAGAAAATTTTGATCAACGGATTTCACTATGAGTCTAGACAAATTATTAGCAACAACATTTCCAGAACCTTTCTTATCATGAATTTCCAGATCAAATTCTTGTAATAGTAAAATCCAACGGATCAAGCGAGGTTTAGCATCCTTCTTTGAAAGAAGATATTTTCATGTAGCATGATCAAAATATGGAGCCAATCAAATAAGAACAAAATTTGTCTAGAGCAAATACAACAGCAAGCAATTCCTTTTCAGTGGTAGAGTAATTTAGTTGTGCATCAGTGAGGGTTTTGCTTGCATAATAGATCACATAAGGTAACCTATTCAGACGTTGACCTAAAACTGCTCCAATTGCATAGTCAGATGTATCACACATGATTTCAAAAGAGATGTTCCAATTAGGTGACTTGATGATAGGTGCAGAGGTTAACGACATTTTAAGCTTTTCAAAAGCTTGAAGGCATGAGTTATCAAAGACAAATGGTGAATCTTTTGAAAGCAAGTTACACAAAGGTCTAGAGATCTTACTAAAATCTTTCATGAATCGTCGATAATATCCATCATGACCTAAAAATGATCGAATTTCTTTTACTGTCCTTGGAGGTGGAAGATTAGAAATCAAATCAATCTTAGATTTATCAACCTCAATTCCTTTTTCAGAAATTGCATGGCCCAAAATAATCCCTTTACCATGAAATGATATTTTTCCCAATTCAATACAAGATTTTTCTCTTTAAACCTAATTAAAACTAAATTCAAATGGTGTAAACATTCATCAAAACTTGACCCAAACACAGAAAAATCATCCATAAAGATTTCAAGAACACGTTCTACCATATCAGAAAAAATGCTCATCATGCACCATTGAAATGTAGCAGGTGCATTACATAATCCAAAAGGCATGTGTCGATAAGCAAATGTACCAAAAAGACACGTGAAAGTGGTTTTCTCTTGATCTTTAGGTGCAATTGGAATTTGGTTATAACCATAATAACCATCAAGAAAGCAATAATAAGCATGACCGGCTAACCTTTCTAACATTTGATCAATGAAAGGAAGTGGAAAAGATCCTTCCTAGTGACAGCATTCAATTTTCTGGAGTCAATGTAAACACGCCAACCATTTTGTATTCGAGTGGGAACAAGTTCATCTTCATCATTTTTTACTATTGTAATGCCATATTTCTTAGGAACTACCAGAACAGGACTGACCCATGAACTGTTAGAGATATGATAAATGACACCTACATCTAAAAGTTTGATCACTTCAGCTCTAACAACTTTCATAGTGGGATTTAGTCGTCTTTGGAATTTACTTGTGGATTTTGCATTGTCTTCCAAATGAATTCTATGCATGCAAACTGATGGACTAATACCCTTAATGTTTGAAATTGTCCATCCTATAGCTTCTGTATGATTTTTAAGGACATGTATCAGCTTACCTTCTTATTCAATATCTAAGTCGGATGCAATGATAACAGGTAAGGTTTTAGATGGACCTAAGAATGCATACTTCAAAGTCTCAGGTAATGGTTTCAACTCCAATTTTGGTGGTTCAAAATGTGATTGTTTAAACTCTGAAGGTTCAAGAGGTTCAATTTTTGCTTTCCATTTATTAGTATCCATTAGTGGAGTTGATTCTAAAAAAGAATTTACTTCACTAATTGAACTATCAATGTCCAAGTTCATTCCAAATTTAGTTAAACGTAAATCCAAAGGATCTTGTTTGTCTATTTGAGAGAAAAAATCATGGTTTATACTCTATATCAGGTTAATTTCACATAAATCGTTAATTTCCACATATTTATGAGCAACATTGAATACATGTAGTTCCACCGTCATGTTTCCAAATGATAGTTTCAGGATACCATTACGACAATTTATGATTGCATTGGAAGTTGCTAAGAGTGGTCTACCCAAAATTACTAGAATTTGCTCATTCATGTGACGACCCGAATTCTCGACCATTCGAGTGCCACTAAAAGTGACTCATATCATATTATCGAGACTTAAATAGTAATGTAAAATTATTCAAAAGAATAATTAGAATCCCATAATTTTATTTGTGAATAAAAATAGAACATAATTTTCTTACATAAAGTTCAACATAATTATCTCATCAATCTTAACCACTTTTGTCACTTCCATATTGACCGCCTCGAACCTTCAATTATCTGAAAATGGTAAATATCGTGGAGTGAGATTTATAAAATCCCAGTAAGTATACCAAGCATAAATTTTCTTTTGAAAGCATATGGATCATTTTCATCATAACATAGGATAGGATCGAAATACTCATAAACATAGGGAGACACAAGAATTTTACCGAACTTAAATGGCAAGAATTCTTATGTGTAGCGCTACTAAACTCCGGTCCCCTTAGCATAATCATAAACATATCATATGGAACCCATAACAATCTTGTGAGATTGAATTCATAGCAATGATCCAAACATTTTCATAAAAACATAAGATATACTTACTTGTCATAAAAACATACTTACTTTTCATAAAAACATAAGGTGTATTTACCTTTCATAAAAACATACTTACTTTTCATAAAAACATAAGATATACTTACTTGTCATAAAAACATACTTACTTTTCATAAAAACATAAGGTGTATTTACCTTTCATAAAAACATACTTACTTTTCATAAAAACATAAGATATACTTACTTGTCATAAAAACATACTTACTTTTCATAAAAACATAAGGTGTATTTATCTTTCATAAAAACATACTTACTTTTCATAAAAACATAAGATATACTTACTTGTCATAAAAACATACTTACTTTTCATAAAAACATAAGATATACTTACTTGTCATAAAAACATACTTACTTTTCATAAAAACATAAGGTGTATTTACCTTTCATAAAAACATACTTACTTTTCATAAAAACATAAGATATACTTACTTGTCATAAAAACATACTTACTTTTCATAAAAACATAAGATATACTTACCTTTTAAAAGATTAAAATGAAGTGTAGTAGTAAATGGACCAAAACTTTCTTGACCACCTTGAATTTCTCTTACTTGTGGATTTTGTCAAGAGATTGGAAATAAGTGTATATGTGTAGAGTTTTGTGTAAAAGAGATGTGTTTAAATAGATGTATAAAGTTGGCATATTGTAAACATAATCATTCAATTCTATTAATTTTAACACATCATTTTCTTAAAGTAAAGCACCATTCATATACTTTTCCATATTTATACAAATAATATGCTCTTCATGATTATATATAATGGAATATATAAATCATTCATATACTTTTCCATATTTATACAAATATTATGCTCTTCATGATTACATATAATGGAGTCTTATCAATCATTCATATACTTTTCCATATTTATACAAATATTATGCTCTTCATGATTATATATAATGGAGTATATAATTCATTCATATACTTTTCCATATTTATACAAATATTATGCTCTTCATGATTACATATAATGGAGTCTTATCAATCATTCATATACTTTTCCATATTTATACAAATATTATGCTCTTCATGATTATATATAATGGAGTATATAATTCATTCATATACTTTTCCATATTTATACAAATATTATGCTCTTCATGATTACATATAATGGAATCTATCAACCATTTATATACTTTTCCATATTTATTAAATTAAGATTCTCATAATTATTATATATAATGGAACCTCTCATGCTTGCATATATTTTCTTAATTTAAATAATAAAAGTAATTTTTGTACAAATAAATATTGGGATAACATTGAATTAAGTACTTAGACTTAATATACTTTAAATCAAGAGAATGGAGATATTTTTAGAAATTCGGAATTTAATTTAAAATCGAACGATCTCGATTATTTCTTGACTTGGCTATACGAATACGTCGTGGCGTTAACTTAATAAAAATGGGTGAAATAGTAGCGACACGATTTTCTATTAAAATAATTATTAATCGCGTAAAAATTCTTGGTCGCTACAAACTTACCCCCTTAAAATAATTTCGTCCTCGAAATTAATCTTACTTGATCTTATGATTTCTGAACACTTAATCAGAATCTCTTCTTCTTCTTCTTATGTAGCATCATCGCTACCATATTTAACCTAACCATATTTAACCCACTGGACTTTGACTAAATGCATCAATTTGTTTTCTTAAGACATGGACTTTTCTATCAATAATAGACATATGTCTACTCATAAATTCTTCTGAATCAAAATGAAAATTCCCAATCGTATGTGATATTTCATCATATCTTGTAGTATTCATGTAACTTGTCATTTATCATCATATCATGTGACCTCAAATATTCGTATTAATATCTCTAAAATTTCAATAAATCTTTACTAACATATCATACCATAATAATTTGTCATTTCTTCTTATCACCAAATATCCCAAAATAATTAAAACGATTACCTGAATATTCTCTATGTAATATACCCAAACATGTTATTCACATATCAACATAATCATCAGTTTATCTTTCCAATATTTGTAACCCAAAATTTCTGCAAAATTCAATAAACAAATATCTCCCAAATAATTAAAATTCTTAACTCAAATATCATAACATTTCCCGTAAGGTATTCCTTTCACTTGCACAAACTTATTAATCCTGATTCAATACAGTCCTTATTTCACTTTCACGTATCCCCGTATTATTTCTATACCTTGATTATTATATCAAAATATCAGTACCCAAAATCCAAGAAAATATTCCATATCTCAAATCCCGTCATCATCAAATCTTCCTTTTATCAAGAAAGTAAACGGCGTATAAACTCTTGTTCCCTCTTTTCCATTATTCTATTCCGCGCTTTCTTGCTGGAATCAATATCACGCGGATTCCCTCCGATCCTTAATGCTTTTAAATAGTTCATGCTGGGAAGAGGTTAGATCCATCAAAAACATGGATATCATTCTTACAAACATTCGCAAGTATTATTCCAGTCTTCCAATGAATGATCTGAGGAAAATTTATCGAATAAGACTCGAAAGATTGAGGTTGCTGATGGCTCATGGTGTTTCAGAAGATGTTCGCTGGTTGATCGAAGCAAAGGTTCGACTATCTGGTGAATTACCTATGACATTTCCAAAGCACATGCCTGGTTTAGGCAAAAGCACCTTCGCAAAGAAACGAAGAGCAAAAAGGCTGAATGGTTGCTACAAATGTGCTCGTTGGAACTGTGATACTCGTTGCAAAACAGTAGGATATTCTTCTACTAATCGGGATGATAAAATCAAATTCATAAAGGGTGGACTGAGTAAGGAGTCTTTGGATGATATTCGACTGACTCTTGAGAGGCACCCAAGTGGTTATGTGCAACGTGAACTTCTCTCCTTATACGCTCAGTTTAACGAGGACAAAAATCGTTATAGTCTCCAAAATATAATAGCAAAAGATCCTGTTTGCCAGTCTGTTTTACAAAATGAGGCTTCTGGCAGTTCAACAATGATATAAGGTAAATCTCTTGATACACATTTAAAATATTTTGCTATTTTCTTTCACGCGTTTTGGAAATAAAATATATTTTCCTTTCTCGAGTTTTGATAAAGCTGGAAATAAATCACCGAAAGGTGATATCTTTGGTAAAACAGTCAAAAGTTGGCCGATTTTGACAAAAGTAAATCTTTACTTTTTCATAATCAATCAAAAACAGTAAATTTTTTCGGCTTTAAATAGCCAAACATATTTCATAGTTCAGGCATCCCAAAATCACATCTTCTTCGTAAGTTTTCTCTTCTATACTATCAAAGATGGAAGCACCAAAACTTCGACATATCAAAACTATTTGTGTATTTTGTGGATCAAAAGTGGGGAAAGGCTTCAGTTATCTAGAAGCGGCCGTAGATCTTGGAAAGAAACTGGGGGAAAAAGGTATCACTCTTGTGTGTTCTCCTTACGAGAAAATAATAAATATCTCTGTTATCATCTACTAAATCTCGTTTGTGATGTAAATGAATTTGCATGTCTAACCTCAATTCTCTTAGTGATTGCATACCATACTATGCTCTTAATTCCGAACGATAAAATTCTAAGCAGAGTTTCCTTTGAAATTTGGACTTATTCAAACCGTAAGCATACTTCATAACTCACAATAATAAATAATTCCACATTTGATCACAACGATCTAAAAATTGACCACAATTTCATCAAACTTCAATATCATAAAAAAATATTCCAGAAAATCAATTCATAATTTCTCAACATAGAAATTTCAAATCATAGTCGTCAATATCACAATATCACTTCCTTCAATACCTTAATTGGCTCAAAAGATTACTCATACTTATATTTATAAGTCATAAATCATATTCCCAAAATTTAATCACAAGGCCAAAGTTCATAATAAATTTCTCTTCAATATAGAGGCATAATTCACTTACTCAACATAATATCCATTACTTAATTCCCAATAACCAAATCTTTAAATCTCTAACTTCATAATGCTTCTCATAAAAGTCTCATTAAAATCATATCACTTATAATCTTAACATCTCATAAAAATTCATAAAATTGGCTCGCTATTTCTCATTAAATCTAAATGATAGATAATCTGAACATATTTCTAATCATTTCTGTTGACTTCTCATACTTAATGCCATGTCTAAAATCAATTATGCAAAGTCCATTTAAGGTTTATCATTTCTAAACTCGAGGACAACAATTATTTTGAAAATCATTCTTAAGTCATATTATTCCCATTATGCTCAACACCCGTTCTCTTTCTTTCTTTTCTTTCTGAATTTTTTTTTTTTTTTTTTTTTTTTCAGAATTGAAACTTGAAGAGTGGTACCAATAATCATCCACAGTTTTTCCTTGCTTTTAAGCAAAGGTAGTGATAAAGGGATAAATTATTGAACCGAAAATTGAAACTTGAAGAGGAAGTACTAATAACCATCCACAGTTTTTCCCTTGTTTTTACACAAAGGTAGTGATAAAGGGATAAATTATTGTACGAATTCATTATTAATTTTGTTTGTTTAATATATTATTCCATATATTTTGGGCAAAAGTTACAACCCAACTTAATTTCTAATTGAGTCAATCTTACTAAGCTTAATATGCACCAAAATTCATATAAATATCCTCTCTGTCTCATGATTCTACATTGAAAAGAATAAAAAAATTGAGTCTTCTATCAATTTATATCATACTTGACATGTATATTATGTGTAACACATAAAGATTCATAACATATGAATATTTCATACTTAACATGCTTCAATATAATCATAAATGCCATGTAATTGCTATTATACATAACATACCTGGTTCGAGGAGTCAATACGTGGAGAGTGACATAGTAGAGTGATGAGTTAAAATATTTCATATAATCTTATTTTCCTTTAATCAACAATAATTTAATGTGGTTGTATCCAAATCAACATTTTCTTGAATCATAATTCCTAATTAATCACAGTTTTCAAAACAAATCCAATATCGATATAGTAATTATCTCCCCATCAATAATTAATAACTTAACCCAAATAAAATTTATCGTCAAATCTTATTTTTCCTTTAGTCCCCGAACTTCTAGAAATTTATCAAAGACATCAATATAAACATCATATCACTAACTAATTATATTCCATAAAATTTTCAGGACATTACAAACTCCCTTGCTTAAAATGAATTTTGTCCTTGAAATTCGCACATCAAATTTCATCATGCTTTTCAAAATCATAACCATACTTGACATGTGAAAATTCACCTTTTTTTTTTATAATGAATAGTGATTTCGTTCACTGTTCATCATGAATAGCACGTCGTTTTACTGTTCACGTGAATAGTGATTTTTTTTTTTTTTTTTAAAGAAATAAAATTTCAAAAATCTACAGAATCGTTTTTAAAACTCTTTGCTCTGATACCAACTGTGACGACCCGAATTCTCGACCATTCGAGTGCCACTAAAAGTGACTCATATCATATTATCGAGACTTAAATAGTAATGTAAAATTATTCAAAAGAATAATTAGAATCCCATAATTTTATTTGTGAATAAAAATAGAACATAATTTTCTTACATAAAGTTCAACATAATTATCTCATCAATCTTAACCACTTTTGTCACTTCCATATTGACCGCCTCGAACCTTCAATTATCTGAAAATGGTAAATATCGTGGAGTGAGATTTATAAAATCCCAGTAAGTATACCAAGCATAAATTTTCTTTTGAAAGCATATGGATCATTTTCATCATAACATAGGATAGGATCGAAATACTCATAAACATAGGGAGACACAAGAATTTTACCGAACTTAAATGGCAAGAATTCTTATGTGTAGCGCTACTAAACTCCGGTCCCCTTAGCATAATCATAAACATATCATATGGAACCCATAACAATCTTGTGAGATTGATTTCATAGCAATGATCCAAACATTTTCATAAAAACATAAGATATACTTACTTGTCATAAAAACATACTTACTTTTCATAAAAACATAAGGTGTATTTACCTTTCATAAAAACATACTTACTTTTCATAAAAACATAAGATATACTTACTTGTCATAAAAACATACTTACTTTTCATAAAAACATAAGGTGTATTTACCTTTCATAAAAATATACTTACTTTTCATAAAAACATAAGATATACTTACTTGTCATAAAAACATACTTACTTTTCATAAAAACATAAGGTGTATTTACCTTTCATAAAAACATACTTACTTTTCATAAAAACATAAGATATACTTACTTGTCATAAAAACATACTTACTTTTCATAAAAACATAAGATATACTTACTTGTCATAAAAACATACTTACTTTTCATAAAAACATAAGGTGTATTTACCTTTCATAAAAACATACTTACTTTTCATAAAAACATAAGATATACTTACTTGTCATAAAAACATACTTACTTTTCATAAAAACATAAGATATACTTACCTTTTAAAAGATTAAAATGAAGTGTAGTAGTAAATGGACCAAAACTTTCTTGACCACCTTGAATTTCTCTTACTTGTGGATTTTGTCAAGAGATTGGAAATAAGTGTATATGTGTAGAGTTGTGTGTAAAAGAGATGTGTTTAAATAGATGTATAAAGTTGGCATATTGTAAACATAATCATTCAATTCTATTAATTTTAACACATCATTTTCTTAAAGTAAAGCACCATTCATATACTTTTCCATATTTATACAAATAATATGCTCTTCATGATTATATATAATGGAATATATAAATCATTCATATACTTTTCCATATTTATACAAATATTATGCTCTTCATGATTACATATAATGGAGTCTTATCAATCATTCATATACTTTTCCATATTTATACAAATATTATGCTCTTCATGATTATATATAATGGAGTATATAATTCATTCATATACTTTTCCATATTTATACAAATATTATGCTCTTCATGATTACATATAATGGAGTCTTATCAATCATTCATATACTTTTCCATATTTATACAAATATTATGCTCTTCATGATTATATATAATGGAGTATATAATTCATTCATATACTTTTCCATATTTATACAAATATTATGCTCTTCATGATTACATATAATGGAATCTATCAACCATTTATATACTTTTCCATATTTATTAAATTAAGATTCTCATAATTATTATATATAATGGAACCTCTCATGCTTGCATATATTTTCTTAATTTAAATAATAAAAGTAATTTTTGTACAAATAAATATTGGGATAACATTGAATTAAGTACTTAGACTTAATATACTTTAAATCAAGAGAATGGAGATATTTTTAGAAATTCGGAATTTAATTTAAAATCGAACGATCTCGATTATTTCTTGACTTGGCTATACGAATACGTCGTGGCGTTAACTTAATAAAAATGGGTGAAATAGTAGCGACACGATTTTCTATTAAAATAATTATTAATCGCGTAAAAATTCTTGGTCGCTACATTCATGTTTCCAATAGGTTGAGTATCAAGAACGATGAAATCCACTGGAAAATAAAATTTGTCAACTTGGATCAAGACATCTTCTATGATGCCTCTAGGAATTTTGACAGATGTATCAGCAAGTTGAAGTGCCATATTGGTGGGTTTCAATTCTCCTAGACTAAGTTGTGTGTAAATAGAATATGGTAACAAATTGACACTCGCCCCCAAATCCAGTAAAGCTTGATTTATCACATGCTCACCAATGACACAAGAAATTGTTGGACAATTAGGATCTTTATACTTGACAGGTGTTCTATGTTGGATTATAGAACTTAGATGTTCAGTCAAAAATGTCTTTTTGGGGACATTAGATTTTCTTTTAACACTGCATAGATCCTTTAAAAACTTTGAGTAGGCACTTGTTTTATTCCATCAAGGAATGGAATGTTAATGCGAACTTGCCTAAACACCTCCAAAATGTCACTATATGGTACACCTTTCTCTTTTGGAACAAGTCTATGGGGGAAATGGAGCTTTAGGAACAAATGGCAATTGTTTATTATCATTTTATGTCAAGTCTTTGGATTTTGAATTTCTAAGTTGGCTCTCAGGACTTCCTTTTTCTTGTTGAAGTCGGTCATCTGGTTTGACGATGGCTTTTCCAGATCTAAGAGTGGTTATGGATTTAACTTCTTCATTAAAGTTTGATGACCCTACCTCGTATTGACCTTTTGGGTTTGGAACAGGTTGACTTGGAAGTTTTCCATTTTCTCTCTCAGCTACTGCAGTTGCAAGTTGACTTAGTTGTGTTTCAAGTTTTAAAATGGATTTAGAATTGGATTGTAAAACTTGTTGGGTCGATTGCATGAACTGTTGTAAAGTCTTCTCCAAAGAAGTTTTCTTTTGAAATTGTGTAGAAGTTTGAGGAACATTCTGAGGATTTGATGGATTGAAATGGGTAGTTTGTTGATTTGGCATGTTGAACTGTTGCCCTCCTTTGTTTATTTAAGGCTGATTTTGTCTCCATAAAAAAATTGGATGATTCCTCCAATTTGGATTATATGTAGATCCAAAATGGCTATCAAATGATTTTCCATAAGAGTTAAGTGCATTGGCTTGTTCAGAAAAAATGTCTGGAGAGTTTGAAGATGAAAGACATGATTGAGAAGAATTTTGACTCAAAGCACATACCTCATTTTTGTTCATTGTTTGATTCAGGACTAGTGCTTCAACTTTCCTAGTCAAATTGGGTAGAGTGGTTTTCACATCTAAGTCATCCCTCACTTCATAAATTCCCCCTCTCTTAGGTGCATTAGGTTTTCCTCTAGGCTCTAAAAAATTCCATTGTTGAGAATTAACCGATAGTGTTTCAAGTGATTCCCATGCTTCTTGCCCTCTCAAACGCAAAAATTTTCCACAATGCATGGATTGTATCAATTGACAATTCGACGGAGTCAAACCATCATAAAAGTATTTTAGAAGTCTCCAAATTTCAAAACCATGATGGGGACATTTCAAAATGATGTCATTAAATCTTTCCCAACACTCGTGGAATTCCTCACCCTCTTTCTAATAAAACTCCGATATTTCTCTCCTAAGTAGATCAATTTTTGACATGGGAAAAAATTTTGACAAGAATTTTTTAACCATTAGTTCCCAACTAGTGATTGATCTTGCAGGATGAGCATTTAACCAAGCTTTTGCTTTATCCTTCAGATAAAATGGAAAGAGTCTAAGCCTGACTGACTCATCAATGAAGTTTTGAAAACGAAAAGTGGAGCAGATTTCTAGAAATTCCTTAACGTGCATGTATGGACCCTCCCTCTCCAAACCATAGAATGATGGTAAAAGTTGAATTATATATGATTTTAGCTCAAAATGTGTTGCATTAGTTTGGGGGTAAAACTATGCAAGATGGAGAGTTATTTGATATTGGAGAAAAGTATTCAAGAAGGGTTTTCTCTTGTACTTGTAAATCTCCAGGGTTTTCGAGATTTTCACCCATTTTTGTTAATGGTTCAATTTGAATTTCACTTGATAAACTTCTCCTAACCAGACAATTTTGTGAATTTCATTTCCAAGCTCGCATACACAAGATAGCTAATTTTTTTTTTTTTAGATTTTTTTTAAAGATGATCAGGAAAAACTATAAATTAAACCACTAATTAACAATCAAGATAAGAGAAAGAAAGCACCGGTATAAATTTGGATGTTTCATTTTTAGTTCTTCGAGCAGCTTTTCTATCGATCACCACGAAACTTTTCCTACAAAAAGAGCAAAATGTTAATAAAATAATATACAAAAAAAAAAAAAAAAAACGGGTACAATTAAAAATCCTAAATTATAACTAGTCAAGAATAAAATTAACTAAGACTAAACTAACTTTCAAAATCAGTTTCCCGATAATGGCGCCAAAAACTTGTTGTGATGAATTTAAAATGCTCGCAAGCACACAAATCAATTGTATTAAAGAAAAGTGATTGCAAGGTCGAACCCACAGGAACTGAATACTTTTAGAAAGTGTAATTTAAACTTATTTAACTATTACTTTAGCTAGTTGAGGAAAAGAATTAATTTGTTTGAATTGCTTGAAACTAAATAATCATAAATAATACCAGATTGCAATTTTTTAATGAAATACAAATTGCTAAGGTTTTAGAATCCACCACAATTACTTAGTTATCAATTAATTCCCAAATTCAAGCAATAAATAAAAATCAATTTATTGTTTCCTTTAGACTTAGCAATTAAGCCCAATTTAGATTAGCATTTCTGATGTAGATTCTTCTTTCACTTCTTTAGCAAATTATCCAAACATTTGTCATGTCGACCTTTGTAATAAACGAAAACAAGGAATCAGAGATAATTACTTAGCAATTAAAATCCAACCATTAATTAATTAACCATAAGTTTTAACTATCAAAAAGACCTAATATTAATGATGAAATAACGTTTTGTAAAGAACCATAAACGTTTCACATAAAAGGGAGTTAATATCATAACCAAGTAATTATGAAATTAAATGGGTTTCATCATCAACCTTAGTACAAAATACTTAGAACATAATTAATGTAAAACATGAGAAATAGATAAAACCCAGCATTATTTCGAATGAATCTTCAAGCCAAGATGATGGTTTCTCCTCTTCCTTCCTTTCTCTCCTCTCTTGTTGTAGTGTGTAAGAAGTGTATATAAGAGGTCTCCCTTCTCCTTCATTTTCCCTTGCTATTTATAGAGTGAAATAGCATCTCCTTTATGATAAGATAATGTCCATTTGCAAGAATTATTCTCTTCCATCATGAATTATTTCCATCCACTATTGATCTTATCTTATCTTTTCCACCATTTTCTCCATTCATTTTCAACTTTTGTCTCCATTAATTTGTGTCTAGTCTTTGTGCCCATACTTATGCATAATGGATTGCTAAAACAATTGAAATCACGCATAAAATCGGATTTTGAACTCTATTCCTTGGGCGCACAGCAGATTTTTCCTCCGACCAGCAGTCGGTAATTTCATCGTATCTTCTTCGTCTGATGTCCGATCGACGTGATTCAAAATTCTGTGGAAATCTGACTCAAAGTGATACACTTCATATAGTGAAGAAAGTTTCCAATTCGATCGTTTATGGGACAAAACATGAGCCTTAATACTAAGCTGAAAAGTTTGAGCAAAACTTGTTCGGCTAAATTTTTTTCGTTTTCGTCTGTTTGCATTTATTTCACCAAATTTAGCTTCCGACTCTTCCAATTGAATCTTCAATATCATGTGACTGTAGAAAATTGGTTCGAGTCATCTTTTTGAAAGTTTGCATTTCAGTCCCCGAACTTTGAGTTATCTCATTTTAGCTCGATTTCCTGCCATTTTCCTTCGATTCCTTCATTTCGTATCAGATTTCACCTAATACATAAAAATAATAAAATTAAGCTATAATTCATTATAATCAATAAGAAATAATCTAGTTTAACGATTAAGATAAGTGTACAAAATACACTTATCAGCTGTTGAAAACCTGATGGATTTTGGACATGTTGATTGTTTGACCATGAAAAGTTGGGATATTTCCTTCATTTGAGGTTATATGTCTGGGAGCATGTTCCTTTTTTCATTTGATTGTTCCCCAAGTAATTTTCCTGTTCTACAACTATCTGATTTTGAATTGTAGTGGGACACTCATTGACACGATGATTTTCAAAGCAAATATCACAAACCTGATTTGCTTGAACACCCTGAATTGGTTGTTTTCCCAAAATGTCCAATCTCTTCACCAAACATCAACTTTTGCATTCAGCTTAGTGATTCCATCTACTTCAAGAATTCCCATAGTCTTTTTGCATTGATCGATTTGAGTACCACTGGTAAGTATTAGCTGTCATTTTTTCGAAAATTGTTGATGCTTCCTTATAAGTTAGATCTATTAATGATCCACCCGTAGCTGAATCCGAATGCCTCTTAATTTCATGAGACCATTGTAGAACTGTTGAACTAATATCCATTCAGAGATGTCTTGTGTAGGACACTACCTGAGCAATTCATTGAACCTCTCCCAATCTTCAAGTATTGATTCCCCTTGCTGTTGACTGAAGGCCAATATTTTCTTTCTAAGCTTTGACATTCTACTCGATGGAAGAATTTATCCAAAAAAATTTGACTTAGAATTACCCATAAAGGAATTGAGTTAGCTAGAAACGAGTAATACCATGCCTTAGCCTTGTATACAAGAGAGAATGAAAATAGCTTCATTTTTACAACTTCTGCTGGAACTCCATTAATGCATTGCATGTCGTAAATTTCTTGAAACGCTCTTAGATACACATGAGAATCTTCACAAGGTATCCCATGGAATACAACTAACTATTGGATCAATGAAATCAATGTATTTTTGATTTCATAATTGTTTGTTGGTATACCTGGCGGTACCATGTAAGTCATGATATTCCCCATAGGCCGGATCACGTATTCCCTCATTGGTCGTGCTCCTTGAGCTTGAGGCTACTGCTCAAGTACCTCATTAGTCTAATTTTTAGGAATCACGAGGTTATTTGGAACCCCATCTACTGCCATTATCAAATTTAGTTACTGAGTTGCTTCCAACTGCTGTTTACGCCTTTGTCACAAAGTACTCTCAATTTCTGAATCAAAAGGAAGTAAATCACAACTTTTAGATCTTCTTAACATGAACTAAATTAAATAATAAAAATAAAAGTGTGAAAAGTAAAATTCAAGTTAAAGGAAAAATTAAAAGATATTGATATTAATCAATAATCCCCGACAAAAACTCCAAAAACTTGATGTGTGCTAATCGCAAGTATGCGATGTCGCATCCAAGTTATAAACTGGACCAAAAGTCCAGATTATCGTCCCGCAAGGATTATGATTAACTACCGAAAGTATTATAATTCTCATTTTATTTGAATAATTAAAGGGTGAGATTTTGGTAAACTAAATGATTTTACTAGAAGCAAGTAAACAATAAAATAAAATGTGTTTTTAAAATATACGAATGAGAAGTTGGGATTTCACGATTTCACGTAGTTGATACTTTTAATTTCACCGTTCAAGTTTTAATCTACTAATTCCATCGATCGAGTTCACGTATGTATATGAAATCCCTCTCTCGAGTTTAAATCAACTCTACCTAATTAGTCAATCATGTTTTTAGACAGTGTGTTGTAATGATTAGGTGCACTGAACATAAGAACTCAATAAGATTGTAATAATAACAAACGTATATCTCTATCGCTCGTTCAATTACTGTGTTTTATTCCTAGATCAAGATCGTTAGCTCCCCTCTCATATTATGAAAACAAACCACTAAATCAATGAATTAGTGGCCAGTTAATTCACGCATTAATGACAAAATAAAACAATCACATGCAATTAATACGTAAACCTTGAACAATGTAATTAAAAGCGAAAAACTAAGTTACATTGTTAATCCCAACAAAGAGTTTAGTTGTTCAACATGGAAATAATAAAAATGCAGTAAATAAAAAAAAATAAACAACATGAGTTAATCAAATTAACAAAGAAGAGAGCTCTTGCATCAAAAAGTTGTTCCCTGTTGCTAATTTTCTATGCTCACACCTTTGCCTCCAATTATGCCTCTTGAATACGAGTGCAAAGGTCCCCTTTTTTGTGCATGAAAATTCATATATATAGGTTCTCCATGAAACCTAGGTAAAACATGACTTGAAATTGTGCATGGGCTTTTCTCCCGCTGTGCCGGATAACTGCGTGGCTGCGCAGTATGAAAGTTGGTGGCCGCGCAGGTGGCTAAACATAGGATCTACTGGAATGATATACGGTCGTGTGGCCACCTGGTCAAAGGTTCGTGGCCGCTCAATTCAAATTCTTCAGCGCAATTTTCAATTTTTCACTGTGTTTATGTAGGTCCCTGCCTTTATTTGCACGTGAGTCCTTCATCTTCTAATTGTAACAACATAGTCCTTGAACTTCCAAATCACTTCAATTCTTCTTCCAAACTTTGATTCTTCTTCAATTAAGTTCTTAAAATTTTCATTTCTTCTATTTAGCTTCTCTTGGAATTCTCGATAGACATAATCAACATCCTTTTTGTTCACTTTAGCACCAAATGTCAATCAACCATGCATTATTTTATTCCATTGCTTTATTCACATGATTATGGGATTATTTATGTAATGTAAACAAGTAGAAAATAATTAAGTAGAATTTATTCAAGAATGGCAATAAATCGTTCTAATTTAGATATATAAGAAAGCGTATAAAATACTCTTATCAGCATGTAGTGTTGACTGATTCACTATTCTGGTTTGTGATTTGTCCTTATCATAAATAGTTAAAGATTACAATAATAAACTTGGATTGTATTGAATAGACCATATGTTGAGTTTAATTTTATAGCACAACAGAACTGAGAATTAAATTTCACTTGATTGTCTTGTATTTCGTCTATGTCCATTGACAGTGTTATGTCTATCTTTCTGTAACTTTAGTGGTTCTTTGATTCACTAATGGGTGAGATCAATTTGATTGGTCAAATATCTCCATGAGTTTGAAGCCTGAGAATTAACGAAGTAGAGAACATGAATTCTTATTGGGAATTGTCGCCTTGAAAGAGAAACTTAGAAGGCTTGTTTAGTGCTACTTATCAACTCAAAGAAGTAACAAACCTAACTTGATCCATAACTAACCAAGAGAGAGGGGCTGAACAAGTGTTTAGAACTAAATTCAATTTTAATTACCAATTTAGTAAACCTAGATGAATTAATTAAATCAAGAAATTAATTAAGTCAAAAAAAATTTAATTAATCTAGCAATACTAATCCACAATAATTAAATAAAGAAAAAGTAAATATTGTAGGGATTGGTGATGAAGGAAAAACTATTGAACAATAATTCAAGAAAAAAAACCTAGGTGCAAACATGCAAGTAATCAATCCACTTGAAAAGAATCTCCTTACAACTATTTGTTCAGACACACTAACCCTTTGTTGACTCTGACCCCAAATTTTGTAAATCACTAAAGACCCTCTACGGTTATGCTTTACCTACCGGATCTCTACCTGCTCCTTCCCAACTTCAAATCTCTAAAGGCTTTATTGAAAAGGATTTTGGGCTTGGCTTTTAGGAATGACAATCTTGAATAATCAAGAAATTGTTGTAATTGATCTTCGGAACCAAAGATGGAACAAGTGATTGATATAATGTAATCTCTTTAAAATATAATGATCAACCACATTAAAAAAAAATGAAATAAGGCTTTATATAAGATGAAGTATTTGAGATCATATAAGATCGTAAAGAGGTTGAAAATCATGAACTATCGAGTGCACATCGAGTGGAATTTGAGCACCCATAAATTGTTAAATCCATTCGAGCAGAATTCAACCATCCAACCAGCGGTCTTCAATATTTTGAAATAAATTACAATGATTGCGTTAAAAAACATAAATCTAATTAAAGTAATTACTCTAATATAAATATTTGAGTAAATTTTATATATAATGCACTTATTTGATGTTGATTTAAAAAATATATATATATTTGAAGAAACAGTATTTTGAATAGTGATTTTAGGAGAATGTGTGGTTCAAAAATAGGAAATGTTTTATTGATTTTTGTTTAATATTATTCTATTGATAAATGTGTGGTCAGAAATAAGAGAGAAATGTATTTTGTTTTTATAAGGGTCAAACAGTGTCTAGAAAAGTAGTAAAAATTAAAAATTTATTTATAAATTGCAATAATTACGTTAAAGAATATAGGTTTAGTTAAAGTATTTACTAATTATGTGAATATAAAAAATGATGTTTTGAATAATCTTTAGCTTCCTCTTCTATTATATAAAAGAAGCATAGTAGAAGAGTTTTTCAAGCCCAATGTCATGCCCCAAAATCCCACCGAAGGGAAAAAAATTATAATTTATTTATTGTTAATATTATAAATAAAAAATACTATTTTTGTGAGAAATTATATTTATTCCAGTAACAGTTAAAATAAATATATTGTATATAAACGAGTTACATTAGAAATGAAAGAATTGGATTAATATATTTTCAATAAATAAATAAAATTATTGAATTTTTACTTCATAATATGGCAATTAAATGAGTATGTTCTTTATTATGCATATTACAAGAATCATTAATTTGTTGATATCAACTTCTTGTTACTAATGCATAAATTAAATAAAGTTTTTTGTTTTTGTTTTCAAATTCGATAACATTTTGTAATAAAATATTATTTTTCTATGGTTTTTATTTGATATGATTGTATAATAATCATATTTTCATAAATTTTCATCGAAATCATTTTCATTTATAGAAATCTTGTGCATTTCTCGGGGAAAAAACTAGTATTATATTATATTATATTAGTGAATGACAGTTATACCCTTATGGCAGCACCCACGGTTGCTGCTGCGAACCTTCTCCATTTTTTCGTGAATTTACAATGCAAGTTCTTGTGTTTTTGTTGAAGATTAAGAGTGGTCCTTCTTTTCAAATTGTATCAGTAGTCCCTCAAATTAAAAATGCAGATATAGTCCTTCGAATTTGCAACGAAATTCCTTAAATCTAAAAACTGTAGATCCTGTCCTCTAATTTTTACAATTACAACAAGAATTATACAAACTCTTATTCTATTACAAAAATCAAAATCAATAGTGTAGCTCCCCGAGTTCTAAATACCCGGTTCACCACGTCATTATCTGGTCTAAACTTTAAAAATATTATTCTAGCAGAAGAAATAACTTAAATTCCTTTTTTTGGCAACATTAAATAAACTGTAATGGTCGATAAAATTCAAAAACATTTATGAAACAATTCAAAGTAACGAATCGAGCCATTAATAATACAAAACATTCGCCAATGCCATAATTTCTCAAATAATTGAAACCTCAAAAGTAGCCAAAGTTTAGAAATATGGATCATCAAAATAAGATTCTCAATTATTTAACGACTATTGCCACAATCATCCATCACTTCCCACCTTCTCCGAAATTTGCAAATATTGTTAAAATAAACATGAGCATTTCATAGAAATACTCAGTAGACTCATCTCAAATTAATTAATCTACAATATAATTAAACACATAAATGCAGGCTCTTTAGAAATCATATGGTGTGGGTAGTCTATTCTTGTTCATTAAAGCACGTGGGTTCTCTTTGAAAAATCATAGGCTCTTTAAAATCATCGGGTGTGGGTAGTCTCGTCTTGTGCACTTAAGGCATGTAAGTTATGCATAACATCATCATATATCTTGCAAGATATTCTCTTCTTTATTTCTCATGCATAAAAGCATATAAGTTATGACAAGCATAACAATATAAATATTTTCAAAGAAATACATTCTCGTCTCTTTTCATAAAAATGACCTTCACATAAGTCACATAACATACACATTCACATGCAATCATAATTTAAATCAATTAATAGGGGCGAGTCTAACTTAAATTCAATGAGTGCAAAATCGAGCGGGAAATGACTTGTCTTTTGCTTATTGGGACGCCGTTGCGCATTGATGAGGCCACTACTGATTTGAGGAGGCCTAGTGAGGCCAGGGTTTGCATTGAGGTTGAGAAATATCCGGGGTATTGGCAGGCTGTTGTTTATGATCAGAAGCCAACTTTGCAGCTGTTGTAGACATTTGGGGCATAGTGTCGATAAATGTCTGATTGGAAGGCCTTCTTGCCATCAGAGAGGTTCCACGCCCCAGACATCATCCTTCACCTGGTAGTGATCCATAGGACACAGTGGACTACTCGGATTACTATGATCAGGACAGGTATCAGAGCAGGCGCATGACTAGGTCCATGACGCACATGAGGGTACACCCCCGAGAGTGCCCATGATCACACTTATTCTTCATTGTATTTCCTGCTTTTAGTTTCAATTTCTATTTTCATTATCATACATTACATTTGCTGGAGGTCAGGTGTTTGCCTCCCTCCTTTTATTTGTATTTTTGCATTTTATGATATAAAATAAGCCACACGAATGCTATTGCTTAAAAAAAAAAAAAATTTGCTGATTTTTGAAAGTTGAGGAACTTAAATTAATACCTTTAAAGTTGAGGGACTAAAATGAATACTTTGAAATTTGAGGGACTAAAATGAATACTTTAAAAGTTGAGGGACTAAATGAATACTTTGAAAGTTTATGGACTAAAATGAATACTTTAAAAGTTGAGGGACTAAAATGAATACTTTGAAAGTTGAGCGACTAAAATGAATATTAAATTGTAGGGCTTGAAATAATTGATTCTAAAAACGAAGGGGCTGATTAAGATCATTTAAAAACTCAAGGGGCTAAAATGATAAGTTTAAAACTATATGGACTGGTTTAAATCATTTTGGAACTTGGGGACTCAAGTGCAAATTCTGAAAATCAAAATATTAAAAACAAAGATTTCACTCCTCTCTCTCACTCGCTCAGTCTGAACGGAGAAGAAGGAAGAGGGAGAGCGGTGACGATCCAAGCTCGCTCCGGCCTAGCTGCTGCCGTCGTTGTCGCCGCCGTCACATGGCAGCGGGGAAGGCGAGTGTGAGGGTTTGAGAAAAAAAGGTTTTGGGGCTAATTGGGTGCGAGAACTGAGGCTTAAATCACGATTTGGAGTGCGATTTCCTGTATTAAATCTGGAAGCGAAGGGCTTAAGGTCGAGGTAAGTGCTGGGGTTCGTCGATTCTTGGGTTTATGTCTTATTCTTGGTTTATGGGTTTGATTTGGGGTTGATTCTGAGGATGGGCTGTGTGCGGTAGTGGTGATGGTGGTGCCGGTGGTGATGGTGGAAATGGGTTGGGTTTTGGCAGCAGGTTAATGGAGCTCGAACTGTGGAAGTTGCGGTTGGGTGATGAAAGTGGAGGTGTGGGTGGTGTTGGCCGGGTAGTGGTGATTGAGGTGGTGATGATGGAGGTTGGTGGCGTGATGAGGTAGCTGCAGTGGCTGCCATGGAGATGGAGGTGGTGATGATGATGGTGATGATGAAGGAGGTGGCGGTGGTGGTTCTTACCATGAGCTTGGGTGCTGGGAGAACCGGTGGAGTGGCTGCTGAGAGGGAGAGGTTGATTGTTGAAAGTGGTGTTGCTGAAAGAGAGGGTTGGTGGTGTGAAATGGAGTGGGTTGGTGTATAGTATAAGAATTTGATAGGTATGGGATTGATGTGATAGGTGGAGGTTGGTGGTAGTATGAAGTCTTGACAAGCAATGCACGTAAATCGAGGAAAATCGTACGAGAATTCAACTGGGTTGGAAGAATGAACCTGATAACAAGAGCTTGACGTAATTTGGGATTTAAAATGATTTTGAAAATAATAATTTAAATAAATAAATAAAATAATAAAATTTTAGAAATTCGAAATTTAATTTAAAATCGAATGGACATTACATTTCTCGGCTTGGCTAGACGAATATGTCGCGATGTTAACTTAAAAATGGGTGAGATCGCAGCGGCACAGTTTTCATGATTTTAAAATAATTATTTAAATGCGTGAAAATTCTTGGTGGCTACAACCTTACCCCCTTAAAATAATTTCGTCCTCGAAGTTTAAACTTACTTAATCAATGATTTCTGGATACTTGGCTAGGATCTCCTCTTCCTTTTCCCAAGTAGCCTCATCACTATTGTGTCTACCCCACTGGATCTTGACTAAAGGAATCTCTTTATTTTCAAGACATGGACTTTTCTATCTACTATGTACATGAGTGCCTCTTCATAAGACAAATCTTTCTGAACTGCAAGTGACTGGTAATTAACCACATGACTAGGATCATGAACATACTTTCTCAACAGAGAAACATGGAACACATCGTGAACAACTGCAAGTTCTGGTGGCAAAGCCAAATGATAAGCCACGCTCCATACTTGTTCTAATATCTCGAATGGTCCAATAAAACAAGGTCTCAACTTTCCTCTTTTCCCAAATCGAAAAGTGCCCTTCATCGAGGCTATCTTCAAAAATACTCTCTCCAGTTTGAAATTCTAAATCCTTTCTTCTCTGATCTGCACAACTCTTCTGTCTATCCTGCGCTGTCTTAATCCGCAGTTTGATCTTCTCAACAGCGTCAACTGTTCTTTCAATAAGTTCTGGTCCTAATAACTTCTTCTCACCAATTTCATCACAATAGATTGGTGATCGACATCGACGTCCATACCATGCTTCACATGGTGCCATACCAATAGTAGCCTGGAAACTATTATTGTAGGCAAATTCCACCAATGGTAGACGATTCTCCCAACTACCACTCAAGTCTAGTACACAGGCTCTAAGCATATCCACCAGCGTCTTAATAGTGCGTTCAGACTGTCCGTCTGTCTGGGGATGGTAGGCAGTACTAAAATTTAATTTAGTACCCATTACCACAAGTAAACTCTTCCAAATCTCAAGGAAAGATTATCGGATCTCTATCTGAAAAATGGACAAGAGCAATTGATAAGTGTATTTTATACACTTATTTATCTGTCGAAATAAAGATATTATAATGTTTTTCTTGAATAAATTATATTTAGTTGTTATTATTGGTCATTATTTCAGGTTTTATCCCAAGAGTCGAGAAGATGGAAGAATTGAAGCAAATTCATGACAATTGGACGAATATTGAGATAAAACGAAGAAAAAGGACTAAAGTGTACACTCCCAAAAGTTGAAGACCGAATGTGCAATTAACTTAAGGACCAACTTATTTTATTTGGAAGAATTGTGGCCCTAAAACATAAAAATTAAAGTATGATTTAATTGGGCTTTTTTAGGATTGACTTGGAGGTTATATATATTTATATATACTCAAACATAAAAGAAGGAGGAAGAGAACCGTGAGGGGGAATAGAGGGAGCAGCTGTGGGAAGAAAAGAGGGGGAGGTGCTTGGCTGAGTGGAGAGATTTGGGAGGATATATATATATATACACGAGACTTGGGGGAGTGAGAGACTGATTGTGTGGATAGGAATTAATTGAGAAGTGCATTGCTGGGGGAACAAAGAGAAAGCCGAGAAAGAGAGTCCCTAATAAAACAAGAAGTGGTTGGGGGGGGGGGGGTTGTGATTGGAATAAGAGGGAGAGAGGTCGGCTGTTGATTGAACAAAGGAAGGTGGTTGTTGGTGGAAGAAAGCAGGTGCGACTGGTGGGATTAAAACAGGGGGCAGCCGAGTCGGTTGGGAGGAATAAAATAGAGAAGAGGCTGCTGGGATATACCAATATATACACAAAGAATTGTAGTCGGCTGGGAGTTTATCAATTGGCAGTGGTCGGTTTGAAGGAGCTGTTGTTCAACAAAGGTGCCTACTGAGAATATATACAAAAGAAGCCAGCTCTGGGAATTTTCTTGGAATCAAGCCCCCGACTAGGAATCAAAATTAACGCAAAGAGAGGCTGGAATTAAAAAGTGCGAGATGATGTTAATTCTTCGATTCTTCAAACTTCGGGTTTTGCTTCCATTATTTATTGTTTTTTTTTTCTAAGAACATGAGTAACTAATTTAATATTCGGGATTAACGATGTATATTTAATGTTTTTAGTTTGATTTTAATTCTCAAGTTGGTACTTTATTTTTATGTATTTGATTTTATTATTGCGTTAAATGCTTGAGTTGCTTGATCACCAATTCATGAATGAATGGTTGTTTTCATAATCCAAGAGGTGAGTTAACAATTGGATCACGTAATAAAATCCGAAAATTTCAAAAAAAAGATAGAGATATGAATTTGTGTTTGCATGTGGTCACTTAGGAATTCCTAGGAAATTTAATGCATTTAGATAAAGAGAACTCTGACCCGCTATAGAGATACATGGTTGACTTAGTTAAATAGGTCTAATTTGAACTCGAGAGAGGTAAAATTAGATATATGCGTGAATTCGACCAAATACAATTTTAGAAAACAACTTGAGATGAGAAATTAAGCTAGAACGTTATTTCGAAATCGTTAGTCCCGATATTCATCAGTTGCTAGAAATCCCACCACTTTGTTTCTTGCTTTTATTAATTGCTTTTAGTTTAATTGCCTATTTTCATTTTAATTGCATTGTTTATTTAATTGATTTCCAATTACTTGTCATTTTTTATTTTGTTTTTATTATTTTGCAATTTATTTTCTTAATTAGTTTTGTTTCTAGTTTAGGAATTCTATTGAATCGAAGTAAATCGTTAACAAATAAATAGTCCTCGTGGGATCGACAATCCGGACTCAAAAGTCCACTTTTACTACTTGTTAGCGATATCGTACACTTGCGATATTTCACACCAACAGCAATCCACGAAATCGGACAACCTCTCTAACATATATCTGTACCTCATACGAAGCTATGCGAAAAGACGCTGGATATCTATTGTGTAGAACTCAATCAATCATCCGAAATTATCCAACTTATAAACTCATTCATTGGCCTTCTATTTCCAACCTTTCAAGGATCCATATTGATATCAAATCCACGATATAAATATTAATTATTCCAATGCTTAAACTAAAAGGCAAGAAGATTGATCAAGAATAAAACCTTATGATCCAAAATATAGAAACGTGGCATCAATTCCAAAATATTGAGCACAACCCAAACTTGGCAGAATCTTTCTATAAAGATTCACAAACGTAATCATTTCTAAACTCGAATGAAAATTTCCTTTTCAAAATTGGAGAAATTCAAACTTAAATCCTTTAGCCCATACTTCTAAATCATGCATCAAGTACTTGGTATCACATACTCATTTTAGCTGAGGACTAATGTACTAATTTAAAGTATCATCATAAGGATCAGATATGATATTCTCAAACTTAAGAAACCTCACTAACTTCCCAATCTGAAGTTCGAGATACAATTTCTCCTGTTTTCCAACTTCAATTTATGTCACTCTTTGAACAATACTCTGATCAAGTCTATCACCAATGAATAAGACTTATGTGAATCATATAGAATTCCTCATAAAGTTTACTTAACCCACATATACAGTCTCATTATCATAATAAGTAAAAGTCACACAATTGGTCATATCAGGTTTTCCATTGTTGTAATAAAATACTTTACTTACATCACAAGCACAACTGATAATAAGTAATCGAAACTGCATAAAATCTTAAATAAATCCATATATCTTATGACTCAAAATGAAGATTCCCAATCGTAGGTAATATTTCACCATAATTCAATAAACCATCAAGATAGGATCAATTGACTCAATATATTCACACCATTCTTCACGGGTTAACTATAACATCCAGTAACTGTCTACTCACCATATCTTGTAGCAATCGTGTAACATGCCGCTTATTATTGTATCATATAACCTCAATTAAATCATATCAATCTTTTAAACTCAATAAATCTTCGATTCTACCATTTGTCACTCTTTCTGCACACTACTCCATAATGTAATCACTGTGAAGACTTATCCTCATTTTTCAAAAATCCTATCCACATGGACAATTGCATAAAATTTCATTTCTTATTTTCGAACCAAGATACCATTAGTAATAATTTAAACTTTCCTCCGATCAAATGCATTACTTCTGCAATACTTGTACAATTTTAGGACCTAGTAAAATTTCTTTCAAATCATCAATTTCATCCAACGATTTTCTCTCATGATCTTCTAATATCATAAATGAAAACTTAATGTACATTAGTGAATCATTCACATTACGAGGAACCCTGATTCATTTCCATGACTGAGACTCATCTTTCTTCGAATTCCACTTAGGACGAAATACCGCATAACTTATTCATGGAAGGTCAACTTATTTCATAATCGCAATACATCATCACCTTCAGTTCTCACCATAAGAACAATCACATTATTCCTTATAATTATCTCTTGTACCTTTTATATTCAAATGACCTTATGACAATCGTCATAATCTCACATAATCCCAAACATTCAATCATATGTGCCCAATTTCTCACTTTGAATAAATGGTTACTCCTTTAAGGCATCTCACTATAAAATATTTTCAATATCTTCCATTCGTGATAACTGACTTTTCCAAATAATCATATTATATGTAAATACCCAAATCTTTAACACATCATCTACCGATCAACTTCCAAAATAAATCAACAGCATTATCGCATATCCTCATAATTTATAATATTCTCCAATCCAAGTGATCATTTCTTACTAATAATCAATTCGTTCCCAAGAATTAATTAAGTTTCTTCCCAATAACGCCATAATATTTGTCTTCACTCTTCTTTCAAAATATAACTTGACATTTCCCAATGTATGCATCAAGTCATCACATAACTTCATATATACCTTGATATCCCAGTGGTTGTATACATCATCTTGTTTTTGAAATTGTGAAACAAGGATTTCAATATAACTATATCCATTACAAAAATGATTATACTTCGAAGAGGTCAAAAATATCTCAAGAGTCATTACCCCTTTTTATCATTTACTAAATCTTGCTGGTGGTGTAACTGAACTTGCAAGTCTAACCTCATTTCCCTTAGTGGGTTGGTTACCATACAATGCTCTTAACTCAAAATGATAAAATTCTAGGCAGAGTCTCCCTTGTAATTTGGACTTATCTAAACTGTAGGTATACTTCATAACCAACAATAACAACTTGTAGTTACACTCAAAATCTGACCACCACGATTTAAATATTGACAACAATTCGAACAAACTTCAATACCACCAAAAATATCCCAGAAAATCAATTCATAATTCCTCAACATAACAATTTCAAATCATAGTTTCCAATATCAAAATCTCACTTCCTTCAATACATTAATTGGCTCAAAAGACCATTCATTAGTCATACTTATAAATATATGCCACAAATCATAATCCCAAAATTGAATCACAAGACCAAACTACCTTATAAATTTCTCTCGAAAGAGAGGAAGAAATTTACTTACTAAAACACAATATCGAGTCTTTAATTCCCAATAATTAAGAACCAAAACTTTAAACCTCTAATTTCATAATTCCTCTCATAAAAGTCTCAATAAAATCATATTACTTGTAATCCCAAACATCTCATCACATCCTCATAAAACTAGCTTACCATTTCTCGTTAATTTACTGAAAATGTAGACCACAAGCGACTAATGAATTTTCGCAACAGTTGCTCTAAAATCACTAGCAATGGTCTCATAACGCGTGGCATAGTATTCGATACTGTGGTCATGTATCTTTAAATGAGGTGTTGGTCTAAACGACAGATATTCCGAAAATAGTGTCCAATCCTCTCTGTTGACTCCTCGTAAATGGTGCCATGTCTAAAATCAATTATGCAAAGTCCAGCTAGGGTTCATCATTTCTAAGTTCGAGGA
Source organism: Ligustrum vulgare (assembly GCA_963555705.1). Classification (NCBI taxonomy): domain Eukaryota; kingdom Viridiplantae; phylum Streptophyta; class Magnoliopsida; order Lamiales; family Oleaceae; genus Ligustrum; species Ligustrum vulgare. The sequence continues at coordinate 53,905,442 of OY743183.1, forward strand.
CAAAAATTATTATAAAATCATTCTTAAATCATATTATTCCCATTATGCTCAACTGTAACACCCCAAGTTCAAAAGTCAAAAACCTAGGCGTGTTAACTTCCATTCGCATAATATGCGGAATTTAATCGTTTACACAATTAAAATGTTCATTTATCTATTGCAAAATTTTGCAGAAATTTCGACAGAGTCTCCTCTGTAAATTGGACATAGCCAACCTGTAGAGGGACATCAAAACCATTTTACAAATACAATTCTCATCTCATTCAACCCAACAATCCACATCCGACCACAATTCCAAAATTCAACTTCAACATTAATTCCCCAAACTCCTCAACAAAATAACTTGAAGTATAAATTTATAAACTCATGAAAACATGATAAAAACTAATCACAGGGAAATACCATAACTTATTTAAACTAATTTCAACCGAAACAATTATCAAAATAAATGAATTAAGAAATAATTACTTAGAACTTAAATAAATTCTAATTTAACTAAAAATAACTTGAATAAATTTAAATTTATTAATTAATGCGACGATGGGTACTGTCGGAGTCAGCCGCCAAGTGTTCTCCTCGGATCATCTAACTTTCATCACCTGAAATATGGGGAGGGATTGGGGTGAGCTAAAGCTCAGTATGTAAACTGTATGCATGAATGCATGCTTATGACATGAATGCTTTAAAAATTCCATATATGTATCCCCATTTACTTTACTTTCCAAAACATTCAAACTTTTCAAACTTTCACTTAACATTTCAAAACTTTCACTTGACATTTCAAAACTTTCACTTCATTTCCATCGTGAGCTCACTTGGTGTAACTTCTAGTCAATCAGAATACAACGGGCAATTACTTATTTGGAACCAAATTACATTCACATTTCCACCGCAAAGCGGTTTAACATTCACTTTCCCACCGCAAAGCGGTTTAACAGTCCACCGTAAACGGTTGAACATTCCGTCGCAAAGCGACTTAATTGGGGTACGCCGGTCCCCCACGCCCCATTTCCCACTCGTAACTTTCATGAACTAGAAGTACACCCATTCTTTCTTTAAAAACTTGGGATACATAACTTTTGAACAAACTTGCACCTTGACACATTTCTTTCATTTAAAAACATTTCACTTCCCAATTTCGATGCCAATGCATTCTTGATGATGCAATGACATGATAATGTGCATGCTTGAACATTCTTCATAATAACATATACTTTCACAAAGTAAATGAAATTCATCAAAGCAATTAAGTTGCAAGACAGTCATTTACACATAACTTTCACATTTACATTCAACTTTGATGAAAATAGGGGGAAATTTACTTACTTGAAATCCTTAGTATTTACCGTTCTGAACTTGCAAGTGGAGAGTCTCGGATACCCGTAACGTCAATGTACCAAAATCCCTAATTATTCACATTCGTCAATAAATATGACTTTTAGTTGACAATTAAATTCGTTATTCATTTTAATACTCAATCAAACATTAACTGAAATTAAAACTTCAATTTAACTCACATGTGATCTTATATCGAGACTAGAGCACATAAAACTAAAGAATTTGCTTTCATACTTTCAAATTCCCAAAACATATACTTTCATGTGACTCATAATATAACAAACACATTTAACACCACATATAATATCATACTCGAAGTAATACATTAAGTTCGAGGAAAAAATTTGAAATCTTACTTATCGACTTCACAATTCAAAGCCAAGCATTCTTATTCAAAAAATGATCTTGAACTAAAATTTATAAATTTGAACATAACTTCAATTTAAACTAACTTGTTCCTAAAATATTAAAGTTTACTCTCCTATACCATTATCCCAAAATTCCAAAAATTACACATGTTTGTTTAAATAGTCATATACATATTCATGATCGTATATACGTACATTCACACCTCAAATTTAATATTATAGCACATCAATTAATCAAAATTTCATGAGTTCCCAGTCTGAGAAATTTTATTTTCACCATAATCAGAATCTGAGTATATACCTATGCCCACAAAAATCCAAACTTTATATATATTTACACACATCTATACATACATAATAATATATACATTCATATACATCAATACTCATACACATAACATCATTAATTCCCAAATTCATGGTTAAACTCGAAATTACACAAAATTTAAAATCTGAAATTAACTGTAAAAATCTGAATTTATACATATAAATTGCATACATACGTTATTTACATACAATATATATATATATATCGAATTATGTACGTGTGTGTGCATGAAATGGTGTGAAACCGTGCGTGTGTGCGCGCGGTCTCGGGTGTGTGTGGGTGTGTGTGTGTAGTGAAGAGAAAAGGGGAGAAAAGGGTGGTCTTAATACCGGTGGGAGGCGGCGGTCGGCGGTAGTTGCCGAGGGAGGAGCGAAGCCGAGAGACGAGACGAGAGGAAGTCGAGACAGATAGAGCGCAGAGACAAGAGAGAGCGAGAGGCGAGACACAGAGAGCGAGAGAGCGGGTGTGGGGGATGAGGGTCAGGTTAGGTTTAGGATTTTAAATGTAAAACTTGTTAATTGAAATTCAGTCCTTCGACTCTCATAAATAGGTAATTTAAGTCCGCATCCCTCAAATAAAATTCAAAGTGCCACTAAACTTTCCCCAATTCCCATTTAACATAATTTAGGCCACTTTCAACTTAAATAAATAGAAAATAACAAGATTAATAAATCGCGTTAATAATCACACATAAAATTGCACATAGACAAGTTATGAACTTTCTATTTGGTACATTGATCATGACGGCGTCCAAGTCCTTCCACTGCAAAAATAATTCCAATTATAAACATTAAAGATTATAACTTTATAATTTATAATAACATTCATAACAATATTACGTGAAATTTAAAGTTGCACGTAGAATGAAAAGCGGCCTTACAATTCCTTACCCCCTAAGAGAAATTTCGTCCTCGAAATTAAAACTTACCAAAACTTGTGGATACTTGGCACGCATATCATCTTCACGTTCCCAAGTAGCCTCTTCTACTGCATGATTCCTCCAAAGGGCTTTAACTAATGTTACCTTCTTTCTCCTGAGTTCCTTATTATCCTTTTCTAAGGTTCTCGCATGTGACTATTCATATGCCAATTTCAATGAAGATCTGATTACTCATAGCTGAGAATATAAGATGAGTCTGGATAATACTTCCTCAGTAATAAGACGTAAAACACCTTTTGTATCCTAGATGGTTTTGGTGGCAATGCAATCAGATAAATTAGGTCACTCATCATTTCTAGCCTCTCAAGGCCAACAAAAGGGCTCAACCTTCTTTTCTTTCTTCCCGAATCTCGTAACTCTTTTCATAGGAGCTACCTTCAAAAAGATCATATCTCCTTCAACAAATTCTAAGGTTTCCTTCTTTTGTCAGCATAGTTCTTCTATCTACTCTTTGCATTTTTCATCCCCTGGCGAATTATTTCAACAACTTCAGTTGTCTGCTGTACTATTACTGGACCCAATAATCTTCTTTCTCCTACTTCATCCCAATGAACCGGAAATCTACATTTTCTATCGTATAGTACTCAATACGGATCGAAGTTTAATAGCTATTGTCGTAGGAGATCATCAACCAACATTATCCCACTTATGAATCCATTCACTAACTTTCCATTTCCAGCCTTTCATAGGATCTATTCTAACGTCTAAACCTTAATATATATATTGATTGATCACATTCTTAAAACTAAAATCAAGATTGACCAAAATAAAACTTTGTAATCCAGAATTAGTGAAACTTGACGTCCATACCGAAATATACAGTAGAAATACTAAAATTTTGACATAATCTTTCTGGAAAGATTTACATACGAAATCCTTTCCGAACATGCTGACATTTCTTTTAAAATCGGAGGATCAACTTAAATCTTGTAACCCATACTTATATATTGTAATCAAGTATTCAGCATCATACACTCATCTTAAAACTAAAGCCAAGGTACTAATTTAAGAATTCATGCTTTCAAAATCATCATAACAACAATACTCTAACCAAGTATTTTATAAATAAATCCTTGACCTATCACCAATGAATAAAACTTTTTTGATTCATATAAAATTGCTCATCAAGTTTACTTAACCCAAAGATACAATCACATTATAAGTAAAAGTCACACAACTGACCTCAAATAATCATATCAATCTCTCTAAGATTACAACATAATAACCATCATATCCTTCACACGAACCTTTTATGTCAATATACTCACTAAGATTTTATATCAGTCTCTCAAACTCAATAAATCCTGGACTCTGCTATTGTCACTATTTCTGCCCACTACTCCATAATAAAAAATCATTGTGAAGTCTTATTTTCATTTTCCACAAATCCTATCCACAAGGACAATTGCCTAAATTTTCATTTCTTATTTTTGAATCAAGATACCATCAATAATAATCTCCACAATTTCATGGTATGTACTATCATAAACTTTCCTCCGATCGGATGCATTACTTCTGTAATACTTGTACAAATCTCGAACCTGATAAAGTTTCTTTCATCAATTTCATCCAACAATCTCTCATATGATATTTTAGTATCATCAATGAAAACTTAACGTACATCAGTGAATCATTCAAATTACGATGAAACCTGATTTATTTTCCATGACTGAGATTCATCTTTCTTCGAATTCCACTTAAAACCAAATATAGCATAACTTATTCATGGAAAGTCAACTTATTTCATAATCTCAATACATCGTCACCTTCAGTTCTCACCATAAGAGCAATCGCATTATTCCTTATAATTATCTCTTGTACCTTTTATATTCAAATGACCTTATGACAATCATCATTATCTCACAAAATCCCAAACCTTCAATCATATGTCCCCAAATTCTCATTTCGAATAAATGGTTACTCCTTTAAGGCATCTCACTATAAAATACTTTCAATATCTCCCAATAATGATAACTGACTTTCCCAAATAATTATATTGCATGTAAATAACCAAATCTTTAACACATCATCTACCAATCAACTTCCAAAATAAATCAACAGTATTATCACTTACCATCATAATTTATAATATTCTCCAATATAATTGATCATTTCTCACTAATAATTAATAAGTTCCTAAGAAAAATTAAAATTCTTTCCAATAATGCCATAACATTTGTCTTCACTCATCTTTTCAAAATATGACTTGACATTTCCCAATATACGCATCAAGTCATCACATAACTTCATGTATGCCTTGATATCCCAGTAAAATAAATTCTTAATTCCTCAACATAACAATTTCAAATCATAGTTTCCAATATCAATATCTCACTTCCTTCAATACATTAATTGGCTCAAATGACCACCCATTAGTCATACTTATAAATATATGACACAAATCAAAATCCCAAAATTTCTTAGTTATAAATCCAAACAACATTATAAATTTCTCTCAAAATAGAGGAATAATTCACTTACTCAAACACAATATCCATTCCTTAATTCCCAATAATTAAGAATCAAATCTTTAAATCTCAAATTTCATAATTTTTCTCATAGAAGTCTCAATAAAATCATATCACTCACAATCTCAACATCTCAACTTCATAAAACTGGTTTCGCCATGTCTAAAATCAATTATGCAAAGTCTCATAAAATCATCTTTCTTCTTCATGTATAGCTCCTGAGCACCCCATGGCAAAAAGCTAGGTCGAACAAAACCTTTGTCCATGAGATTCTATAGTTGCACTTTGAGCTCTTTTAAGTTACAAAGGAGCCATCCGATATTATACCTTGGATACTAGAGTTGCGCACTTAATCGATGACGAATTCAATCTCTCTTTTAGGCGATAAATCACAAAGATCTTCTGAGAAATCTTTAGTCATTCTCGAATAACTGAAATTTGTTCGAGAGAAGTATTCACCTTAGACACTTCAATTATTGCAACTAGGTAGGCCTAATAACTCTTATTCATCAATTGACGAGCCTTCATCACTGATAATATCGATATGAAAAGTTCTACCTTTACCTCAACAAGGCGAAAAGGGGTTTCATTTGAAGGTTCAAATACCACCTTAACGTAGCCAGTGATTAAAACCTTATACCATAATAATCATTCCATTCCTAGTATGACATCAAGTTTGTGGGTATTCAGTGTTATGAAATCCATCGTCTACTCCTTCCCATTCCCCATGAGTGGGGAATTTCTCAACGCATAACTTTAGTTCAACAATTCTTCAAATGGCGTTGACAATATAAACTTTGTCTCCAGCTACTGAAATGGGTAAATCAATTTTCTTATAACTGTTGGACTATCAAATGAGTGGGTAGTCCCGAGATCAAACACGATAAGTGCTTAATACTAAGTTCGATGACTTCTCAACTTCTCGTTTGGACATTGTATACTCTCATGCCGATATACCATTCATATCCATTTCTTATTTCACAAAAAGATCTAATAAACGGCACCAAAATTTTTTAATAACCATTTCTTTCTCACTTCCTCATTTACATAACCAAGATATATTCGTCATATTCACTGACAACATTATTAACCTTTCACTTTCCGAAATTACACATTAGCATGCAAGAATCTACAATAATTGGAACATCAAATAACATTTCATAATTTAAACAAAATTTAACTTACCAGATGATCGAGGGAGAAGCACTTGAGGCGTGACTCAGTACCCGAACCATTTTCAAATAAATTTTAAAAGTCTACAGAATCGCTTTTAAAACTCTTAGCTCTGATACCAAAAATGTAACACCTCAAGTTCAAAAGTCAAAAACCTAGGCGTGTTAACTTCCATTCACATAATATGCGGAATTTAATCGTTTACACAATTAAAATGTTCATTTATCTATTGCAAAATTTTGCAGAAATTTTGACAGAGTCTCCTCTGTAAATTGGACATAGCCAACCTATAGAGGGACATCAAAACCATTTTACAAATACAATTCTCAACTCATTCAACCCAACAATCCACACCGGACCACAATTCCCAAATTCAACTTCAACATTAATTCCCCAAACTCCTCAACAAAATAACTTGAAGTATAAATTTATAAACTCATGAAAACATGATAAAAATTAATCACAGGGAAATACCATAACTTATTTAAACTAATTTCAACCGAAACAATTATCAAAATAAATGAATTAAGAAATAATTACTTAGAACTTAAATAAATTCTAATTTAACTAAAAATAACTTGAATAAATTTAACTTTATTAATTAATGCGACGATGGGTACTGTCGGAGTCAGCCGCCAAGTGTTATCCTCGGATCATCTAACTTTCATCACCTGAAATATGGGGAGGGATTGGGGTGAGCTAAACCTCAGTAAGTAAACTGTATGCATGAATGCATGCTTATGACATGAATGCTTTAAAAATTCCATATATGTATCCCCATTTACTTTACTTTCCAAAGCATTCAAACTTTCACTTAACATTTCAAAACTTTCACTTGACATTTCAAAACTTTCACTTCATTTCCATCGTGAGCTCACTTGGTGTAACTTCTAGTCAATCAGAATACAGTGGGCAATTACTTATTTGGAACCAGATTACATTCACATTTCCACCGCAAAGCGGTTTAACATTCACTTTCCCACCGCAAAGCGGTTTAACATTCACATTCCCACCGCAAAGCGGTTTAACAGTCCACCGTAAACGGTTGAACATTCCGTCGTGAAGCGCTAAAGACTCGGCCAAATGGACTCATTCAAGCAGACTGACTTCTATCTGGAACAGGGATCGGACGAGAGTCTCGTGCAACCAATCATTCTGAGTTCCTGAGCTAAAGAGTTAACAACTCCTTTCTATATCCCTTAAGGCCCTTTAAAGCTTCCCTTAATGTTATGCTATCTTAATTCGGGTACGCCGGTCCCCCGCGTCCCATTTCCCACTCGTAACTTTCATGAACTAGAAGTACACCCATTCTTTCTTTAAAAACTTGGGATACATAACTTTTGAACAAACTTGCACCTTGACACATTTCTTTCATTTAAAAACATTTCACTTCCCAATTTCGATGCCAATGCATGCTTGATGATGCAATGACATGATAATGTGCATGCTTGAACATTCTTCATAATAACATATACTTTCACAAAGTAAATGAAATTCATCAAAGCAATTAAGTTGCAAGACAGTCATTTACACATAACTTTCACATTTACATTCAACTTTGATGAAAATAGGGGGAAGTTTACTTACTTGAAATCCTTAGTATTTACCGTTCTGAACTTGCAAGTGGAGAGTCTCGGATACCCGTAACGTCAATGTACCAAAATCCCTAATTATTCACATTCGTCAATAAATATGACTTTTAGTTGACAATTAAATTCGTTATTCATTTTAATACTCAATCAAACATTAACTGAAATTAAAACTTCAATTTAACTCACATGTGATCTTATATCGAGACTAGAGCACATAAAACTAAAGAATTTGCTTTCATACTTTCAAATTCCCAAAACATATACTTTCATGTGACTCATAATATAACAAACACATTTAACACCACATATAATATCATACTCGAAGTAATACATTAAGTTCGAGGAAAAAATTTGAAATCTTATTTATCGACTTCACAATTCAAAGCCAAGCATTCTTATTCAAAAAATGATCTTGAACTAAAATTTATAACTTTGAACATAACTTCAATTTAAACTAACTTGTTCCTAAAATATTAAAGTTTAATTCAGTCCTTCGACTCTCATAAATAGGTAATTTAAGTCCGCATCCCTCAAATAAAATTCAAAGTGCCACTAAACTTTCCCCAATTCCCATTTAACATAATTTAGGCCACTTTCAACTTAAATAAATAGAAAATAACAAGATTAATAAATCACGTTAATAATCACACATAAAACTGCACATAGACAAGTTATGAACTTTCTATTTGGTACATTGATCATGACGGCGTCCAAGTCCTTCCACTGCAAAAAATAATTCCAATTATAAACATTAAAAATTATAACTTTATAATTTATAACAACATTCATAACAATATTACGTGAAATTTAAAGTTGCACGTAGAATCGAGGCTTAAATCGCGATTTGGAGTGCGATTTTCGGCATTAAATATGGTAGCGAAGAGCTTAAGGTCGAGGTAAGTACTGGGGTTCGTCTATTATTGGATTTTTGTCTTATTCTTGGTTTATGGGTTTGATTTGGGGTTGATTCTGAGGATGGGCTGTGTTTAGGTGGTGATGGTGGAAATGGGTTGGGTTTGGCAACAGGGTAATGGAGCTCGAACTGTGGAAGTTGCGGTTAGGTGATGAAAGTGGAGGTGTGGGTGGTGTTGGCCGGGCAGTGGTGATTGAGGTGGTGATGATGGAGGTTGGTGGCGTGATGAGGCAGCTGCAGTGGCTAGGATGGAGATGGAGATGGAGCTGCTGATGATGATGGTGATGATGAAGGAGGTTGCGGTGGTGGTTCTTACCGTGAGCTTGGGTGCTGGGAGAACCGGTGGAGTGGCTGCTGAGAGGGAGAGGTTGATTGTTGAAAATGGTGTTGCTGAAAGAGAGGGTTGGTGTATAGTATAAGAATTTGATAGGTATAGGATTGATGTGATAGGTGGAGGTTGGTGGTAGTATGAAGTCTTGACAAGCAATGCACGTAATTCGAGGAAAATCATACGCGAATTCAACTGGGTCGAAAGAATGAACCTGATAACAAGGGCTTGACGTAATTTGGGATTTAAAATGATTTTGAAATTAATAATTAAAATAAATAAATAAAATAATAAAATTTTAGAAATTCGGAATTTAATTTAAAATCGAATGGACATTACATTTCTCGACTTGGCTAGACGAATGCGTCGCGATCTTAACTTAAAAATGGGTGAGATATCAGCGGCACAATTTTCATGATTTTAAAATAATTATTTAAATGCGTGAAAATACTTGGTCGCTACAAATAGGGGAAACCATGGATTCGTAATCCACTCCCTTTGATACATGGCTCGATAATATAAATACAAGAATCTACCACAAAAATTCTAGGCCCATACATTTTTTCAATCAAGAATATCGTTCAGCCAATAAAAAATAAACCGCATACTCCTAACACTACCCTTTACTAACGTATGCATAAACTAAATTTATTTATTCCTAAATACACAAAACAATATCAAAAACTTGATGCTCTGATAGCAATTGTTGGTCAATATCTCGATACAGGGAATTAAAGTGAACTAACGAGGAAGGTATGTTTGTATTATTTAATATGTCACATTTAAGGTATGATCATAATCATATCGGTTCTTCTATTGGACAGTTGAGGATGAGCATAGTAACGGGACCATGTGAAATTAATTTGTGATATTGACCATACTAATTTTATTTCACTTGACTATCGTATGTGGGACCATAATCCTGATCAGGTAATGAACTTTGATTATTAGCTTGAAGTTCTTTGAGATATCAATGGGTGAGATATGAATGTCTAGAAAATAGGCAGTCATTTATAAGTTCTTCACGTCTAATTGTTGGTACCAACTACTATTTAACAAAAATAATGTTACATATAATTAGAGTGCATTTACATAAATACTGGTAAAAATCGCCTCATCTTTTTTTATACACAAGTACACTTAAGAAACATCAAGAGTTTGATCAAGACCATTTATCATAATGGTTAGATCAAATTCTATATTCCATGCCATGAACAATCATTCAAATCTAAATTTTGACACTTAAAAGTCGTGAACTTTATTTTCAAGGTCTTTAATATGAACCCCTCAGGTTACACTTGTAGATTATTTCCTCGGGATGCATTCAAGAAACAATGTCTTGACGTCCACCTGTCATACCTTATTTTCACAATGAACGAAAATGGATAAAAGATACTGGTAAACGTTTGCATGGCGATTGGCGAGAAGGGCTTCACAAACCCTTAGCCATAAGCTTTACGCTGAAGGCATAAACCTTCCCATCTACCCCTCTCTTATCATTTAAAGACTCATCATACCCTATAGGTTTGAACCCATCAGGTGCGTCTACAAATATCCAAACATTGTTGAGTACAAGGAATCCAATTCCGAGTTCACGTTTACTTTCCATTCAAGTCCTTAACCTCTATCACTTCCCTAAATGAGGAAGAGTCCTCTTATTTCAGTGTAGAATGTCTAAAAGGGCTCTCCGTAGAATAAGTGTCTAGAATGTGCTCTTACGACCCTCTCACTCCAATTAGTCACTGGAAGTGTATTTTCATTATGTCCAAATAGAGTTACTTTCTCTCCTCTCACTGCTTGGTTATATCCCTTATTGGGATCAACCTCTCCACTACCTTTCTATGAACATAAAGAGGAGGTGGAAAAATGAGATCCTCTTTGTAGCGATCGAGAATTTTCTTGACTGATTTAAATAAATATTTTTTTTTTAAAAAAAAGTGTCGTTATGACTTTGTTCATTTATTTTAAAAACACACGTTCGTCTAGCCATATAAGTGAAATTAAATTTATTTAAAAACCTTAGTCCAGTTTCAATTTTATTAAAAGTATCTAATTTTCATTATTTATTTTTAAAGTCCATGTTTTAATTATTTTTAGATCCAAACTTGTAAGTCCAAACTTCTAATCTTTTTTTTTTTCTCAATGTCCAATCCAATCCAACCCAATCAATCCCTCCTTGGCCCAATTTAGAGGCCCAACTAAGTGGCTAAATCCTTATCTCAAGTTTATTCCTTTCATGCAAAAATTTGAATCCCCAAAATTGCTCCACAACTTTCCTTGCATGAAGAAATCACGAATTGTTTATTTCCCATAATCAACCCCCAATCAGCGACAATCCTCTTACAAAAATCTCAAAATATTCCCAAAACCAAATTTTGACACAAAATTTACCAAAATCAACACAAACACAGACACAACGAATCTCTGCAGAATTCTTAGTATTTATCCCCACTCAAATCTTAGTCAAACCATACTTCCACATTCTGAAAACATATTCCGTCCACACAGCACACACCCAAAACCATAACCGGATGCCACTAGCCGAATCTCATACATTACTACCTCTAATCAAATGTATAGAATCGTCGCCTCGATTCGTTTAATGAATTGAAGGAGACATGGCATCCATGGTGTCACGAAACTCGGGGAGTTACAGCTTCCTTTAATTCTGCAACGCTGTAATGCCCCGAGTTCCATGAAAGTCAGGACGCCACGTCTCCTTCAATTCATTAATCCAATTGAGGCGATGATTCTCAACATTGGATTAGAGATAGTAAGGTATAAGATTAGGTTAGTGGCATTCGGTTATGATTTTGGGTGTGTGCTGTGCGAATTCAATATGTTTGCAGAATTTAGAAGTGTGGGTTGACTAAGATTTGAGAGGGGATGCATACCAAGAATTCTGGAGAGATTCGCTGTGAATGATTTTGTGTTTGTTGATAAGTACATTTTATACACTTATTTATATATCTAAATTAGAATAAATTGTTGATGTTCTTGGATAATTATTGCATAATTACTTTAAAATTGTGTATATTGTAGGAATTTACCGAAAGTAGGAAGAATGAAGCAATACAAAAAATAAAGCACATTTGGAGGCCAATTGGAGCTAAAATGGAGCAAAATAGACGATGGTGTTGTCAATCGGGATTTCCAAGAAAAGATAAGTGGAGAAAATAAATGTTCAAGAGCTACATTGAAGATTTATTGAAGTTTGGAAAAAGATTTGAAGCATTTGGAAAGTTTAGGGACTCAATTGAGACAATTAGAAGATGAAGGACTCATGTGCAAATAAACTCCAAGGACCCACTTACACGTACTGGAAAAGTTGGAAATCACACAGTGGCTTTACCTGCGTGGCCAATCTTTTCGGCCTTGTTGGCCGCATCAAATTCTTTAAATTAATAGAACCTAGGCCACCACAATTATGCTTGCGCAGCCACGCAGTTGTCCAAGGCCCAGCGGGGAAAAGCCCATGCGTGATTTTTAACCCTTGTTTTCCTAGGTTTTGGGGAGAATCTATAAAAGCAACTTCATGCAAGAGAATAGCACCTTTGCATAGCCTTCCAACCACATAATTCATTGCTCTATCATTAAATTCTTAGAGGCAAAGATCATGACAAAGGCTTGGGGTGAAGATTATCAACCGAGAGTGAATTCTTGGTGCAAGTCCTCCTTTTCTCTTGTTAATTTGATAAACTCAACATGTGTACTATTTACTTTTACTGCATATTTATTTCTTTATTGATGAATTGTTAATTTCAAAGTTGGGATATTTGATGTAGCTAGTTTTACGATTTTAATGTTATAATTCTAGTTTTGCACTTTATGATTGCATATGTTGGTTTTATTTCGTGTTTAATGCGTGAATGAATTGATCACTTCTTCATGATTTAATGGGTTTTTTCGTCATCCGAGGGGTGAGCTAACACTTTGATCTAGGAATAAAATCCGGTAATTGGATGAACAATAGAGATATACTTTCGTTATTATTGTGATCGCTACATGAATTCTTGTATTCCATGCAGTTAGTCATTATGACCTGTTGTTCTTTAACATAGCCGACTAACTAAGTAGAGTTGATTTAAACATGAGAGGAAAATTTTATTTGCATAAATGAATTAGATCGAGCACTATAATAGGAATAAAACTGGACAATTGGAATTAAGAGTATTAACTAAGTGAAATCGGATGTCCCAATGCTTATAAACATCAATTTAGAATCCTTACATGTCTTTTCTTTTCTTTTTCTTTTTAGTTTAGTTCGATTCAAAATCTCCAAATTCTACCGTTCAAATAAGGCGAGAACTAACAATTTTAATATTTAATTACAATCTCTGTGGAACGATAACTCGGACTCAAAAAGTCCATTATATTACTTGCCACGACCTGTACATTTGCGGTGTTAATTCAGTGATCATTTGTGTTGTGATTGTGAGGGGGAGGAAGGGAGAGTATATTCTAGCAATTGTGTGTCAATTTTGGCAAATCATGTCAAAATTTGGTTTTAGGAATATTTTGAGATTTTTGCAAGAGGATTGTGACTGATTGGGTGTTGATTATGGGAAAGAAACAATTCCTGATTGTTTATGCATGGAAAGTTGTGGAGAAATTTGGGGATTCAGATTTCTGCATGAAAGGAATAAACGTGAGATAAGGATTCAACCACTTAATTGAGCCTCTAGATTGGGCCAAGGAGGGATTGATTGGGTTGGATTGGATTGGACATTGAGAAAAAATAAGATCAGAAGTTTGGGCTTACCAGTTTGGATCTAAAAATAATTAAAACTTGGACTTTAAAAATAAATAATGAAAATAAGATACTTTTAATAAAATTGAAATTGGCCTACAGTTTTTAAATAAACTCAATTTCATTACAATGGCTAGACAAACAAGTGTTTTAAAAATAAATGGACAAAGTTGTAGCGATGCATTTTTTAAAAATAATATTTATTTAAATAAATCATGAAAAATCTCGATCGCTACAACTCTACACCATTAAAATAATTTCATCCTCGAAATTTAAACTTACTTGGTCTAAAATATCTGGATACTAGGCCAGAATTTCTTCTTCCTTTTCCCAAGTAGCATCATCATTGCCATGTCTACCCCATTAGACTTTGAATAAAGGAATTTTTTGGTTTCTGAAGACATAGACTTCTCTCTCTAGGGTGCACACATGTGCTACATCATGTTTTAAGTATTTTTGAGTGCTAAAAGGTTGAAAACTCATTACATGGTTCGGGCTAAATAATAATTCAACTTCTCGGTTCCTTCTAGTATCTCGAATGGACCAATAAATATGTTTGCAAAGCTAAATCATCAAGGTCAAGCTGCTAACAGTCACCAGTTACGATCTAGCTAGGCATCGAAGTTGATTAAAGCACATATAATAATGCTAGAGATAGCATACAGATGTTCCCAATAGAATCTCGATTGGCGTCCTCAAGTATCATGACGAAAATTTAGGCATTTCCTTTCTTATCTTGATCGTTCTACCTGGACAGCTCATTGCTAGAGCGATAATCATTTACCATGTGACCCGGCTTTTCGCATCTATAGCAGACACACTTTCTCTAGAGGCTCTCTCCACGGTGAGGCTTATGACACTTAGGACACAGAGGGTTGTTACTGGACATGTGTGCTCTAGTATGCCTGTTGTTGGGTTTCTTGTGGGGTGCATTGTTCTCGTCCAGGTTCTGATTCCGACTTTGGTTTTACCATTTTCTTTTTCCTTGTTCATTTTGAGAACCATTTCCTTCATATCCCACCCCGAAATATGCCATGGCCTGAGATTTCTTCACTACCTTCCGATAGGTAGGGAGTTCATGGGAGCTAACAATCTGACGAATATCCGAGTACAACCCTCGCTCGAAGCGATGAGCATTCTTCTCTTCCATTTAACCAGATGACTCCGAAATCTCCAATTCTCGTTGACAAAGGCGAAGAAATTTTGTATCCTTAGTATCCCGAAGAGCTTAGGGAAAGAACTTGTCTCTAATCTCTTCTTGAGATTTGGCCCATGTTAAGGACTCATGTTGAGTTGGAGTCTAGGTTCGCGACGCTGACTCCCACCAGTAACTGACTCTACCCACCAGCATAAATTCGTCATAAGAAACAATCTTTTCTTCCAGGTAGGAGATCTTCCAGAAGATCTTCTCGATGGCTTGAAGCCACTCTTCTACTACCAGTGGACCATCTCTTCCATCAAATGTAGGTGGGCGGTATCTCCTGAACTATTCTATCATTGGCATCGTAGAGTTAACTAGCTTTGGGGCTTGTTTCATCTCTTGCACTTACCTAAGAAATTCCCTGATGATGTCGGCTTGTGTTGGTGGCAACGTAACCCTTACAAAAATTAAAAAAATATTTAGGAATGGTTGAATTATGCGTACCAATAATGTATAAATATAATAGATAGCTAGAAAATTACAAATTGGAAACCAAAACATCATTTTATTAATTACTCAACCTCTCTTGATGAGAGTACATGAATAAGAAGGCATGAATGCTGAACAATTTCGAATAAAACAAAATTTCAAAACTACTCTCAACTTCATCTCTCTACTCTCCTTCGGTGACACATGACACAACATCCGAGATCTCTCTTATTGCTAGATCAGCGTCTTCCTCCGGTTCTTCTTCTTATGGGTTTTCTTCTTGGCCTTCTTCAGGATCACCCTTGGATACCAACTCATCCTCTTGCCCAGGCTCAGGCTCCAGTGTTGGCGCCTCACCAAATGCAAACCCAAGGATTTCCTTGTGGTAAATGGGCCAATACGCCACAAGTCTCCTGCAAAAGGAGTCATAGTCGAGGTACACATAAATGGACGTATTCCCATCCATGTATACCATGCAAGCCATGTCTCAGGTATCATTTGGAAAGCAAGAGAGATCAGATGGTGGATTGACTAGGAATTGTTGGTCACATAGCCATGTTGTAAGGCTCGTTCACGTAAATAGTTCAACTCCCAACATGTTGGGCTATAGTAAATTCAAGTCTAGGCTTGAAGTGGTCATAATCTCTAAAGGCTTGTTCTGTGTCACTAAGTGCATTTCTATGAATGGGTGCCATTTCCTATACCAATTATGCAAAGTCCAATTAGGTGGGGTTTCTCCATCTCTATTAGTTAAAATTACGAGGACGTAAAAAAATTAAAAACTTTTTCAAATAATGCTCAAACTCGTTACCTTTCTCCTTATTTCGGATACAAACTTTCTCATTGTTACTCGTCTAAGTCTCAAAACATTTCTTTACTCATGATAAAATTATTAATCTTCAGAGTTGGCAGAGCAAATGATGGCAGTGGAAAAAGTCGTCAAAATATTATTTATTATTATTTTCGAAAAGTCTCTTGTTTGAAAAAAAATTGCAAGTTTACAGAAACGTAGACCCGCTCTGACACCACACTGTAACGCCTTGAGTTCCGTGAAACCCGGGATGCCATGTCGTACTTTAAAACTAATTTTTGAATAAATTTTTTTTTTCTTAAGAACTGAATTCTAAACATCACATTTATAATTTTAAAACTACAGCAAAAACTAATGAACACTTATAGTTCACAAATAAAACTATAATTCAAGAGGATACCTTCTCATTTGAACATTGTAGAAAAATAGAATTTATGCCCACTAACCTTAAGGAGATTGAATGTGTGAAGAGTAACATATCAAACATTCACCTATAAAATCACTATCCTAATGGGAATATGATTATCATATAAATTCATTATGTATAGTACACATGAGTTATTGGATCTAGTGGGAGTATGTCAATGTTATGCTCTAAATTCAATCTTTGAGGTAGCATAACACATATTATCATTACTTCAATAAATGCATATCTATTATTGCATTTAGTTTAACTCATTATTTAAATAATAGAGTCCGTAGAATAAGTTTAAGTAACTTGTAAGTCACAAGGTATTGTGACTGTGAGATAAAAGTAATTAATAACTTATTCTAAAATTGTCCCTAGTCAAAGTAACAATAAGATGCATATATTGTTGTTGCAGTTAGACTAGCATGTGTTGCATTTCTCGAACAGATGGATGCATTGTTGGACGAACAAAGCGTTAGATGATTTAGAAATTCTACATGGATAACTATCCAAGCGTCAGTGGTGAATCTCTAATGCGTAGTTGTGAATTTTGTCCTTTGACTTGAATACGTCATAGAATCTTTTATGAGGATTTCTATGCTTTAGAGAGCATTGATGTTGGCTCTTGAGAGGGAGTCATCAGGATGACATCATACAGGTATAGTGAAAGTCATATGAAGGTTGTGTATGTCCAACATGAGGGTTTTTCACTCTTGTTAGTAGGAGATTATAACCTATATTTCCCCACTTAAGTTGATGTAAATTCCTCGGTCGGGGTAAAGTCATGAGTTGAAAAGGTGTTTTCAATCATAACAAGATCAACTAAGAGATGAGATTAATAACATAATTGGTTGAAATGAGATTGACGCGGTCCATATCTCTTAACCAATTGGGTTATATTGATGAAGGGATTATTATTCCATGGTAACCGCACATATACTATTGTGTCATAACCATATGACATTTTCATTCACATGGATTTCCTTGATAAATTGCTAGACGTTAGTGTAATACCGCCTTTCATTTTCGTGCCCTTTAAAATTTCACATCATATTTATGTTAATGTTATTTGAAATTTGAAATTTAATTAATATTACGTCAATGATTTGAATTATTTTGCAGTGGAAGGACTTGGACACCGTCTTGATCAATGTGCCAATTAGAAAATTATAAATTTATTTACTTACAATTTATGTGAATAATTGTTTTATTGCTTAAGCTTGTTATTTTCTATCTTATTCTGTTAAATTGAAAGTTAGGGGGTAGTTTGGTGGCAATTGGAGAGTAAATAGAACTTATGGACTAAAATAGATACTTAAGGGAAAAGAGGGACCAATTTACAAATTTCAAAAGATTATATCTAAACCTAACCAAACCTCATACCCTCAGACACGTTCCTCTAACTCTCGATCTCTCCCTACACCCCGTCTCTCTCTCTCTCACGCTGAACTCTCTCTCTTGCCTCTCCCTCATCTCACCGGAAACACAACCGCGACCTCCACACATATTCTATCTAAGTGCAAGGTTGGTTCGGGCTTTGGTTTTGAGTCTTTTAATTTTTGATGTACATGTATGACCCGAAACCTTACAGATCGAGGCAAATAAGTTCTCATCTTTGCACTCTAGGAGTTCTTCAATCAAGGTGGATAATGTTAACTATTAAATGGTGTGCATTTTCTAAATTAAACTTTATCATTGATGGAGAAAATGTGCTTTCATACCAGAGGGATTGAGATTCTCATTTTTTACAAGATTGATCCCAGAAGGATTGAGATCCACTATTGGACATAAATTGTAATTCAGAATGTTTATAACCTTAATTCTTGATTATTAGTCCAAGACTAATGCTATTTATCCCGCTGGAAATTATCACCATGTGGATTGACATTGAACGATAAGGTCAATAAAGTGGATCTTACGTCTACACAATTAATCATGATTCGACTGTTGACTTTATTTTTCAATGCAAAATATACCCGCAAGGACTGCTATTAATTACTTAAATTGATTAGTTCTAACCTTGTTTGATATTTTTAACTAAACTAAGAAAATAAACTGAAGAAATATATGACGAAATTGCTTTGCTCTTAAAAACGATTATAAGGTAGTTGGGATTCACGATTGAACCTAGCCAATTAAATTAACTCCAATTCCAGTTTTATTTTCTAAATATGCATTCGGTCGAATTCACTAATTTATATTGAGATTCCTTTCTCAAGTCTAAATTAATTCTACCTAAATAAGTCAACTGTATATCTCTATAGAAGGTCTGGATTATTTCTCATCTAGATGCATAAAATACAAGAATTCACACAAGACCGCAGTAATAACAAAAGTATATTTCTATCTCTTGTGCAATTACCAGATTTTGTTCCTAAGTCTAATTTCTTAGCTCACATCTCGTATTATGAAAACAAACCACGAAATCATGAATTAGTGGTCAATTAACTCATACATTAAACTCGAAATAAAATCAATACATGCAATGAATCATTAAAACAACGGAATTTGGAATTAAAGCAATAAAGCTAGACTAGATCATTCAGTCCAACATAATAATTTAGTTACATATCATAATTAAATAACATAAACAAACAAATAAATTAAAATAAACGTTCATTGAAAATAACATAGAAGAACGGAAAGCATGGATCAAGATTCAATTCTTCATGTGATCTCTAAATCTTGCCCTTTTCTTCTGCGTTGATCCCCTAAAAATCCAATGTAAAAATCTAAATTTTTGGCTATTCTTTGGTGAGGCAAAGGTCTGGAATTCCTGCCTCGCATGTTGTATATATATGTTTTGGAAAAACCAAATGGAAGAAGGAGGAAAATCAGATGAAAATCGCGCAAGAATCCCAACCCTGTAGCCTGTTCAGATAAGCTCGCGATCGAGTGGTTAGGTAAAAATTTGATAGCATCGCGTGAACGCATGGTGTTATGGATGCGCGATCGCTTGGTTATGAAGTCCATTGCAATTTTCAACTTTGAGATCCTTATAAGTAGGTCCCTGGCTTTTATTTACAACTATGTTCCTCCACTTTCAATTGAAGCATTTTGGTCCCCATACTTTAGAATCTTCTCAATTACCTCGTTTCAACTCTCAACTTCTTCAATTAGGTCCTTCAACTCTTTATTTTTTCCTTTTATCACCATGTATCTTTCCCGGTTGACGTCATTTACTTCTCAATTGTCCAATTTAGCTCCAAATGCCATCAATTTTTGCATTATTTTCATCAATTGCTTCATTCTCATGATTTTGGGATATTTTCTAAAATGTAAACTAGTAAACAAAAATTAAGTAGTATTCAAAAAGACAGCATAATGTTTTAATTTTGACATATAAATAAGTGTATAAAATACATATCACCGACCTTAGGGAGTTTTCTCCACTATACACAAAAAGAATCATATACATATGTCTGTTTCCTCCATCTCCTCCTATTTGTTCTTCCCTTTATCACCATTGCCTCTTCTCCTCTCTTATCACCATAGGTAATCCCTAATGTTTGAGATATGAGCTTACTAGACCTAGAGATTTGTATATCATCTTCTCCAGAAGCCACAATGACAACATCGATTCTCTACTAAAGTTTTATATGAAGAAAAGGAGATAAAAAAATGTCGATGAATAGTTAGAAGAAAAAATGGAGTAATTTCTACATCGGATCCCACCGTGGTAATGAGGTATACGAGTACCATATCATGGCCACTTCACTTGCCATATTGACCCTTGATTTCTCAAGTGGGGATAAATAACACTACTCTTTGTGCAAAAAGGGACTTTAAAAAGAGATGTAAGTAAAGGTTGGTTGATGTTATTTACTCCTCTTATATCTATTCTTTCTACTGCATGAATGTAGATCTATCATACCTAGCACGTTTGCTTTAAAATGATGTAAAAATATTATGTAGCACTTTCTTTTTTTCTGGCATATTTAAACATGAGGGGCAGATAATATGTTATTCTTAAGGACTTTTTGGATGAAATTCGACATGAGGAACCAAATGTTTTAATAAAGAGAAAAAAATTGGTGACATAATAAGATAGAGCAAAAATTGAAATCCTTTAGTGCAATCAAAATGATATAAAAAATGAAATTGTAATATGTGTATAACTGTCTGTTGAATTCGTGGGCTGTTGAAACACTGAGCCCAGGCTCAGTCCTCTTCCAAACGAACACCAAACGCACCAAACTCCACCCACAATCGACTCACTCCTTGGTTGCCACAATTTTCTCTAACGCACAATATGATTAATGGTCACGAACACAATATCATTAGGGAGGAAGAAAGTCAAGAAGCTAGCATTGGAAGAAACCAAGAAGCTAGCATTGGAAGAAACAAACTCTCGAAAATCAGATACCTCTCTCCATTTCTCCTTTATTGATTCAAAACACAATGCACAAGATAGAGACAAGTATGGTGTATATATAAATAGGCTAGGTCAACTTAAATGGGACACATAGCTAACCAAGATCTAGATACAAGGCCAATTTAAATTGGCCACACAACTAACCGAGGTCAAGACACAAAACTAGCTAAATGGGCAAAAACTTATTGCTTACCGCAAGTGTACGGATTGTAGAAGTAATAAAGTGGATTTTGAGTCCGAATATTGTTCCTATAGAGATTGAGTTAAATTGTATTTTTAGACTAAATTCCTTAACTTGAACAAATAGATCAAGTAAGAAATTTGATTAACAAAAGCTAAGAATGAAGCTTAAAAATAAATAAATAAATAGAGATAGGATTTTTATGAAAACTATGAAAAACAAGTGCGTTAGAGTAATGGATTCACTTTAACTTCATTATCCATATCTTGACTTAATCATTTAAATGAAATCCATGGAATTTTGAAAATCCGTGGTCTTAATGTTATTCAAGGCCTCTCTCAAACGATACATAAAAACCTTTTTCTAAATGCGACTTAACTATATCCTTTTGACGAATTCAAACATTAGAAAAGCATTTGAACACTTTTAAGGATAATACAAAGCATAGGCATATATTTCTATCCCCTATCGGACTTTGTGGCAATTAAAATACATATAACTAATTCCTACTCCCTCCAACATAAGAAAACACCAAAAAAATTTACAAAAGTTGGCCAAAAATTTGCATAATAATAAAAGCACGATTTAATTGTTCAAAACCATAAATTAAACGAAAAATCAAAACATAGAGTCAATTAATTAAAGCTTCATTACAATCCTAACACTAAACGCCTAGTCTAGATACATGATAGAAAATAAAGCACAGGTAGGATGTCATCCCATTCATATTCTTGATCTTGTATCTTCAATCTTTACTTTGACTTTGTGTGGATCCCTCGATAATTGAAAAATGTTCTAGTATGAATTAGACAAGTTGGGAACCCCTAAAACGTGCACAACAACAGGTATTTATAGGTTTAGTTAAAACCTAGGCGAAAAATGGTGAAAAATCGCTTAAACCCACGGACAGGCCCAGCTGCTGACCCAGTGGAACAAGCGTGCAGCCACGAGGTTCTTCCTTTTTTATTCTTCCTAATTCAATTGAATTCTTGGGTTGGTGAAACACCAAGATCAGTCTCAATCCTTCTCCAAACACACCAAGCTCGAGTCATAGTCAACTTACTCATTGGTTTCACAAATTTTTCAAACACACAATAGGATTAATGGTGATGAACAAAATATCACAAAAGGATGAAGAAAGTCAAGAAACTAGCAATGGTAGAAACAAACTCTCCAGGGTCATTTTCTGTCTCTATTTCTCCCTCTATTGATTCAAAATACCATACTCAAGATTGAGACAAGTATGGTGTGTGCATGTGTGTGTAGGCTAGATCAACTTAAATTGGTCACACAACCAATCAAGATTTAGACACAAGGCCAACTTAAATGGGCCACACAACCAACCAAGATCTAGGAGGAAATTATGTCTAAACCTATCTTATAACAACGCTTTTTAATTTTTGATGCCTAAAATATCATAAAATGATTTCTCCCGCCTCCATAAAAACATATATCAGTTAAATGCCAGCTAAAATAATATCTTAAAAGAATCTTCAGATTTGATAATTAATAGATTACCAAATATAATCGGTTTTAAATTCCCCGATTTCTCTCCCAAATTTAATGGAGCAAATTGCTCATCATGTGCACTCTTCATTTTCAGAATTACAATTTCTTGATTTCTCAAGCTCTCTCAATCTCTCTAACTCAGCCTATGATTTCAACAAAAGTATCAAACAAAAACAGAAACAACCCTTCATCGGAATATATATATATAGACACACACAGACACACATTCATTTGATTCAATTCTCGCAGTGGTGAGCAATGCTTTACTTAATGCTGACTCGGACCTGATTGACGCACTGCCACATTTGCAAATCGTGGCGATTTGAATAAATGTGAAAAAAGATGGGTCAGAGTTACAAACACGCCTGATCTTCTAATTGAAGATGTTGCTTATACAGCCATTGGATTGATATTGGCGACTTAGATGAAAATTTGTGCTTGTGATGGGTTTGTGAGAAATGGATCCTGGAAAAATGGTGATTTTGAATTGACTGCTAAGGTTTGTGAAATGAAAATTCGGATACATTTTGTTAATTTATGAATATTTTATATGAAATTGAAGTCAGATATGATGCTATTTGTTAGTTCATAATTGGGTTAAATTGTGCTCAACGTCTTGGATGACTTTTTGCAAATAATGTATCCAGATGACCACGTCATATGTAATGACTGTAAAAGTCCAGATAATATCCTTTCAAACGAGAATATCTGTTGAAAAGAACTAAAAGCACAAAGGAGATGACTTGTAAACGAATGAATAGGTTCCATCTATAGTTTGTTTAAAGTGTTCGTCCTAGTCAACCCGTCTGTTCTAAAAGTCTCAAGAACATGTCTTTATACAAACATATTTATATTCAAAATGACACATCATGAAGGATAAATTTTCTGTGAAACTTGAACCGTCATAAGACTTCTCAAAAGACAAAATAACTACACCATAATATTGTTGGATGAATTTGTGAATAGTGATGCCAAAAAAGTAGAATGATAGTTTGTAAATCGAAACTTGGACAGAGTAACGGCAAGAAAAGTACAAACAAGAAGAAGAAGAAAAGTAGGGACAAAGCCGAGGTAAGAGTTGGACTCTTTGTCCTTAAGTCGAATTTGCCCCACAACGGTGCCTACGGATTCCGGCAATCGACTCCCAAGATACAACGACTTCACTTGTGTTTGTAGCACTCCAAAACAAAAGTACAACGAACCAAATTTTGGCTTATGTACTCCAAGGATGAAATGAAAGAAAATCAAAACAACAAATGCAACGATTTTATTTTTGGAGAGAAGAGAGGATGATAGATGTTTTGTGTAGCAACCCAGAATTTTCATTTCTTTTTAAATAAAATGTTTTAAAAAACTTTAAATGCGCGCCGCTACGACTTTTCCAATTTAATTTAAAAGAGTTGTCGTCTAGCCAAATTATAAATGAAATTAAATTAATTTCCATCGTAATTAAATTTTCGAAGTTTATTTAAAATATTCCAATGTCACGATATTTTAATCTTAATTCAAAACTTTAACGATTTTAAAGTCCAAATTAATTTATTCCGATATTTTGATCTTTGTCCAATTTAAATTCCTTTAACTCCCAAATTGAATTATTTTCTTTGGACCAAGCACTTGGGCCCAAACACTCAAACCCAAATTCAAGCTTTAAACCCAATTTACAATCCTGTTCACGCTTCTCCCTCACGTTTGCATTTTCAGCAAGATTGTATCAAATTTCTCCAAATCAAGCCGATCAAATTGTTTGGGAAACTGAATCATAGATTTCCTTCCAACTTCACCTCCTCCTTCCATATAGCTTGGATATCACAATCTTTCCATAAACTACAAATTTTGACCTAATCTACCAAAATTAAGTCAGCAACCTATGTTTATTTCTCACAATCCCTCACCCAGCGAGAATCACACAAAGCTTCATCTCGACCCTCTCGACTACTGCACACTAATTCCACAATTCAAAACCATCTCACCAGCCACCATTGCATGAGATCAGCCATAACCATTGCCCAACTCAAATTCAACCAGCCTTACCTGCAGTATCATCACCTCAACCACTGCAACCGGCTCAGCTCCATTGCAGCCTCTTCCAGCAACCCCAGGCTCACCATCACCACCTCAATCACCACTGCCACATTCAGCAGCCGCCACCACTCATCACACCATCATCATCACCAATCCACAGCCACGGCCAACCACCTCCACTGCAATAGCCAAACAGCTGCCAAACCCAACCACTTGCACAACCCCTTCAACGCAGCCAGTCAACCCATCTTCAACACCTCAACTCCAGACACCGCATAATGCCACCGCAACCACACGAACTCCACCACCCAAAATCCGACAGGCACCAGTATTTAGCCAAACCAAACACAGCCTCAAAATCTCCATAGCCACGGCCGAACATCAACCATCGGAACCATCCACTGCCAACTTCTCAATCACCCTCAAATTCACCCCAAATCAAAACACAAAACCAAGAATAAACTTTACCCAAAACTTACCTCGACCCGCGACCACTTTCGACCGCTATTACCGCCGGAAAAATCCCAAATCCAAGACTCGGTTCCAGCCCCAAATCGCCCCAAAACCATCCCTTTTCCTCACACTCGCACCACTCCTACCGCCGCCATGTGTCGGCGGCGCTATTGCCGCCTGAACCGTCGGAGGCACTGCACCGGAGATGGTCTGTCGCCCAGCTCCCTCCGTCTCTCACCGCCCTGCTGCTGCTGCTCTCTCTCATTTAGAGAGAGATATGATATATATGTATATATTTTGTTTATATATTTTAATTTGAAAGTTATACTTTAGTCCCAAAAGTTTTAAAAAGTTTTATTTCAGTCCCTATAGTTTTAAAGTGTTTTAAGTTTAGCCCACGTTTTTAAAAGTTATTTATTTTAGTCCTTATTGATTTAAAAAGATATATCCTCACCCCTAAATTTCAAAAGTTATCTATTTCAGCCCCAAGTTTCAAAGTCTTTCAAATCAGTCCCTACGTTTTTAAAATGTTTTATGTCAGTCCTTTCAGCTTTAAATCTTTTAATTTCAGCCTTAAGTTTTAAATGAGTTTTAATCAGCCCTTTCATTTTTAAGATCTATTATTTTAAGCTCTATAATTTAATATTTCGTTTTGAGTTTCAACTCAACTTTTGAAAATTTACATATTAGTCCCTCAAGTTTGAAAAGTATTCATTTTTGTCCCTCAACTTTCAAATTATTCATTTTAGCCCCTCAACTTTCAAAATCATCAATTTCAGTCCTCAAATTGTAAATTATTATTTTAAACTACAAATTTCTAAAGATTAAGGTAACTTATTGGCTAGACGAGGCGTACGGAGAATTAAAGAATGGAAGTCGTTTCCCGCTCAACTTTGCACTCGTCGGATTTAAGGTAGACTCGCCCCCACTAATTGATTTATATTATAATTGCATGTGTTATGTGGATTTGTGTGATTTTATGCTTAATTGCATGAGAAAAGAATATCTCTTTTGAGATAAAGAATTATGTTATGCTGGGCATAACTTATGTGCTAGCCAAGAAAAGAAAAGAATGTGTTCATTTGCGTTCACTATGTGATGCCTATAAATAAGAAAAGAATGTCACTACATTATTTGCATAATTTCTTGTTCAATTATCTTGTAGATTAATTATTGGCGATGAGTCTACTAAGTATTTCATTTTTGAAATGCTCAACCCGTTATTTTAACAACTTTTGCAGATTTCGGAGACGATGGCGAGTGATGGGCAATGACGGCAAATTACAAATTGATATTTTTTTTAAAAGTCGTGAACTTTGAAATGATTATTTCATTTTATCAAGAATTGTCATTTTTACAAATTTGTACGAAAATACTTATTCCATTTGAATTATCGCTAAACCTTTATTCGATAAATGCGATATTTAATATTTAATCATTTTTCCGCAACAAAGTTTATTCAAGAATTTAGAAAAGTGACGTTCCCGCGCTCCTCGGAACTCGGGGCGTTACATTTTGCATATCAAATTGTGAGGAATAGGACACCCAAAGGATCCTATTTATAGACCATGAAAGGGTGTGGACGAAGTGGTTGAGGCCAAACCGTGCACCTTTATGAAAAGGTGTCTTTTCACTGGACAACCGTGCGGCCACATGGTTATAGTCCGTGAGGTCGCACGGTTTTACTCAAAAAACCAGAATTGAATTTGACGTGTGATCGCACGGTTTCCCAACCATGCGGTCGCACGGTCAAATATTTTGACCAGATTTTCGTCCCTTTCGTAATTTCCCATTCATCCGATATCGGTTTTCGAAATGCCAAATATACCCTTCAATACATGCAGAGAAATCAAAATTCTCTTTCGGGGGCGTTGCCCCCGAGCCCCCACAGGTCGATCCCCATTTGTGCACCCCGAAGCGGCGAAGTGACAAACAATTTTGCCTAAACGGATTGAGTCGAGCTTTTGAGTATTTGGCCGAAGTCGACAAAAAGTCACTTTAGTCAGTTTTTTGATACTTAATCAATTTCTTGATTTATTGATTTATTAACCAATATCCAACAAATATCACATTCTGTTTTCATGATTATTTAACCACGAGTCAACAATTCACTGGAGAATAATCTATGTCAAATTAATTACACATTTCCAATTTCATTACCAAATTCACATCATTGAGCATAAGTTTCAGCCTGTCTAGAAAATAGCCAAAAAAGTATAGAAAACGAAATACCTCCAAGTGTTTTTCTATCACTCGAATAACTCTACCCCCCAGTTTGATTCTATTGACTTTTGCATCCCAATACTATATCCCAAATAATCCACCTTTCCTTGGGCCATTGCCTCATCAATCCCACCTTGAGACAAAGTCCAAATATAATCTGAGGCCTCAGATTATATTCACAGTGCTTGAACACTAATGTATCTCTCTAATAATTTATTTTCCTCTTCCTCCTAAAGTAGGCACTCTATGAGAATTGTAGAATTTCTATAATTGTTAATTACACTAGTACAGAAATATAATCAATTCTACAATTCTCACAGAGTGTTTCACAGAGTGTATGAGAATAATAATTTATTATTCTAATTGTAGAATTTCTATTCCATGTTCGGGCATTAGAATAATGTTTCAGCATTATAAACTATGCTTTTAAGAAAAGGTAACCTAAAATTTTGTATGATCCGACTTTTAACTGACTTTTTCAGGCTTGTTACAATGATATGTTTGCTCACTTAAATCATTACATCGTCCTTTTCATTTTCTTGGATTTAAAATGATATTCCTATTTTGGGTTTCATTTTTGCTGCTTCCTTTTTCAGTTTAGTGGTAAAGCAGTTGGCAAAGAGGATAAGTGTAACTGGAGCACTTCAACACCCATACATGTTTCAGCTTTACTATCCAAGATGTGACCCTCCGGTTAATGTTCCGATCAATCTTGACATAGATGAGGATTTAAGCTTAGATATGATTTGAGAAATGATATGTATGGAAATTCATCATTACCACCCAGAAGCTTATGAAACCAATATGTAGGCATGGACGAATCTAGCCTATTGCGAGGGCAGTCGGCCACTCATGTTGGATCCGTCGAACTTTTTTTTTTTGGCTTATAATTAGGCGTAGAATTTTAATTTTTTCTCCAACTCTTAGGGGACCGCTCGTGCTCAATCATGATCCTAGATTCGTCCCAATAATGGAGGTAAACGTGTAATGTTTAGTTTCTCTATTTCTAATGATGTGACCTTTGTTTGTGTAACATTAGAACTTCATATTTAACTTTGCTTGTCTTTTTATTTATTTCAATAATCTTTGTAAAACAGTGCATTAGTGGTTTTGGCTTTAATGCACTTGTTCTGTTTATGAAAGTTGTTTCACTCCTTGAAAATTTTTATGACAAGTGCCTTCACTATCGTTGATGTTCAAATTCACGCTCATAGAAGAATAATATTGCTATTTTCGGATTATGGAAAATCAAGGATTTCAAATGTAACTTTTTCCTTCTCTGATATTTGATTGTTATTGTGCATCAGAAACTTCACAAACCTCATGGAATACACGCTGCAAAAGTTAATTACGATGGTGCCAACATTTGTGGGATCTGAGATCTCTAACTGCACCACAATCATTGCTGATACTGAAACCAGAAGCATCCTCAACAAGCAAAAACACTGGGGTTTGTTTTGAACAATGTTGTGGGTATGTCGCTGATCCTGATCTGCCTAGCACGAATGTCCATAAAGAAACTCCACCTGATCGTGGATACCAGACCCTCTGTAATCAGGCTACATTATGGCCTTATGGATTTTAGCCAACAAATTTTGAGAAGATTCATATTCAGTGAAACTATGCATGGACTAGATGTCATGCTTGCAATATTCTGTAATCGTAATTGAATAACTAGTCCTTTTACTGTACTCATTTCATTCATCAAAATGAAATGAAAATTTCTAATAAACATTGATTTTTTAGATGCAACTAAACATGAGTATACAAATACAACCCAGTATATATTTTAGTTACAACATTTAAGGGTCCCAACAATGGGTACAAAATATTGTTGAACTACATAACGAGAAACTTAAGTACTTTCTCCTTCGCATTTCCAAATGTTTCTGACTCGTTGGAATTAGTATTTTAGCTTGGTGTGATATTTAACAGAGACAACGGCTTAGAAGAATTATTATGTTGCATACACGAATATGATTTTCAACATACTCATTATCACCTGATCAAAGATTTTTCACGACCCATTGCTGAATTAAATATTTAGGATGGACATGAATATGATATTCAACAGACTCGAATATTCATTTTTAGTAAACTCGTGGAAGGATGGCGAACAAAGGGGAATTTTAAAAAAAATGATTTCTCTGATTGCTTTGCTTCCACTTGTATTGATTTCTGAACTGCTGTGAAGCATTTACACATTCCACCAATTTTTATTTATTTATTTATTTTTGTGTGAGTTAAGAATCCTTAAACTCTTTCTATCATAAAGTTGTTTGGTCAGCACAGAAGTTCCACAAAAGAATATGTGCAAGGAATCAGTTGCATAATTTAAAAAATTCAACTACTTTACCATTAAATTTCTCAATGAAATGATGATAGCCCTTCACTACTTAAACTGTAGAACAAATCTACAGTACAAAGATACAATAATCCTTTACAGTGTACGTGATATTCAACACTAATGATGCTGATCTATTTTTAAGAAACAGAGCCAAAATACTAGCACCTTATTAACTAATCAAAAGCCTCAACTATATGTGACTATAGCTGCTTCACCATAGAAATTTGCAAGAATTGGTTAAGTCCTAGATTGTAGGTGAGTTAATACTGCTCCGAATTCCATCCGATCACTCAGCCATTGACATTTGTTTCAAAGCATCCTCAGGATTTACCGTTTCGGGAACAAAATCTACAAGCATAAAAGAAACAACATGAGATAAATAATAAATATAGGTTGGAAGAAGGCTGAGATAGAAGCAATATATATATTTTAAACAAGAACTGGACAATATTACAGTAGAATTCAATCCTCGAACTTCAGATATTGCACCAAAAATAACACCTGAAAAGCATGGAGAAAATTGCAAAATTGGGATCAGAATGTCAAAGGTTACTTCTACTTGTCCAAAAGCTGTTGCCAGGTCTTGCTGCTTTGGTAAAAATGAAGGATGAAGTTGCGTTGCTTAGTGGGGATCAAGTTGAAATGAAGGGACGAAAATCGTATCCTTTTCTAGTTGGTTCAATGGATTTTTCTGTACAAGCGATTGCTGATACACAGATAAAAAGGATTGACTTTCTTGCTGAGAAGTTGCATGCAGTGGAAGAAGAAAATAGGACTCTCAAGGAAACCCTTTTTGAATTTAGGCTTAGAACGTGTAGTTACGGGTTGTTTTGATTCCATCGTAATTGACATCTTTACTTTTATTTTAAGTAATTAATTCCTTAATTATCTCACATCATATCAATAAGTTTTAAAATTAGTTCCTATAATTTAGGATGATATCTTTGCAATCCATTTACCACAAGATGATATTTCTGAAATTAAGATTTTCAATAAGTCAAATAGCAAAAACGGGTTACATTACGCGGCATCAGAGCAACTTCCCCAAGATCTAGACACAATAGCAACTTAATGGGCCACAGAAACAACCAAGGTCTAGACACAAGACCGACTTCAATGGGCCACACAACCAACCAAGTTCATGACACAAAAGCCGACACAAGTGGTCCTCTGCAAGTGGATCATGAACAACTTAATTAAATTGCTTTCAATGATCAAAGTCGTTATCGGGTCGAGTTATTCAATAATAATTCGATATATTTTCCTTGAAATTGTTGGTATGAATATCACAAGGTCACGATATCGTTAACGAGTAGTATTGTGGACTTTTGAGTCTAAATTGTCGATCCCACGAGGACTAGTTATTTGCTATCGATTTAATTTGATTCAAAATATTCCTAGACTAAGATAAACTAAATAATAAAATAAATTGCAAGAAAATCCGAAAAGACAAATACTAGACATCTAAAACTAAAACTAACAAAAGCAAAAAATAAAGTGGTGGGTTTTCTAACAATTAAATGAATATCGGAACTAAAGACTTAGAAATAATATTCTAGCTTAATTTCTCATCTCAAGTTGTTTTCTAAAATTGTATTTGATCGAATTCACACATGTATCTAATTTACCTCTCTCGAGTTCAAATTAGACCTATTTAACTAAGTCAACCATGTATCTTTTCAGCCGGTCAGAGTTCTCCTTAGCTAAATGCATTAATTCTCATAGAAATTCATAAGTGACCACAAGCAATCACAAATTCATATCTCTATCTTTTTGTTGAAATTGTCGAATTTTATTACGTGATCTAATTGTTAACTCACCTCTTAAATTATGAAAACAATTATAAAATCATGAATTGGTAATCAAGCAAATCAAGCATTAAAATCAATAACAAAATCAATACATGAACATTAAAACACCAACTTGGGAATTAAAATTAAACTAAAAAACATTAAATCTACATTGTCAATCCCGATTTAAAATGTAGCTACTCATGTTCTTCGAAGAAAAAACAATAAATAATATATATATAAAACCCGGAGTTTGAAGAGTTTTAAGTTAGAGGTGGTAGTGGGCTGAGCTGAGCCAGCTCTGGTCGTGGCTCGATGTACTCTGCTCGTCAAATGGACGAGCCGAGCCATGAGCTCGTGTCGAATGATCCGAGCTTAGGCTCGGCTCGTTTGACCAGTGCCGAGCTCGTGGGCCAAGCCAAGCTCGGCTCATCTGGCTCGTGTAATTTTATTTATTTTTTATTTTTAAATCCTCTCTTACGTTGATTAAGTCGACAATCGGTATTTAAAATACTTGAAGTCTTGAATATTAATATTCTTGATATAAATTTTTAATTACACTAGTACAGAAACAGTCTTTCGCATCGGTTATTTAAGAGAATAGGCGTCGGTTTTTTAGGTTACGCGTATGAAGCAGGCACGTAAAGTGAAGACTTTACACGTCGGTTGTAAAACGACGCTTAAAGGCTATCTTTACGCGTCGGTTGTTTATAAACCGACGTGTAAAGTTTAAAAAAAAAAAAATTTTTTTTTAGGCTTTAGGCGTCGGTTTTGGATTACAACCGATGCCTAAAGTTTACACTTTAGGCGTCGGTTTTCCTTAAAACCGACGCGTTTTCAATTTATTTATTTTTTTCTTTTGGGCACGAAATTCATTTGCCTATAGAGTAAAATACAATGACCTAGACATGACATGCAATGACCTGGACGTCGCCTGCAATGACCCAGGCCACTACAGGTCATGGCCTGCAATGACCCAGGCCACTGCAGGCCATGGCTTGCATTGGCCTGGACGTCACCTGCAATGACCCAGGCCACTGCAGGTCATGGCCTGCAATGACCTAGATGTCACATGCAATGACCTGGACGTCACCTGCAATCACCTAAACGTGGACTGAACATTTTCCACATGCACATCACCAAATATGTATATAATCGACATAATTAAAATAATGTTAAATAAATGAGAAATAATTATATTTACAAGATTGTTAATGTCACATGTAATTGAGTAAATAGAAGTTTGAATACACGTCGATTTACACACACCTATCGACGAAGTATTTAGCCCATAAGTTTTGAATTTCAGCAATTTCCTCCGTTGAGTAATACTCTTTAAATGCCTACAAATAATCAAAATGAATTATCAGTTATTTTGTAATAAAATATGAAGGCATAATTAAAAATTATCATGTTCAATAACTTATACCTTTTCCAATGACGGACGCTGAAAGTGTTCAGTAACTATCTCATACATATTTTTCATAACGTAGTAGCCACACTCAGAACCTCCGGGCTGTTGAAGACACTGAAATTTTCACATTGAAAACTAACATTAATAATCACACTAAATAGAATATGAAAATAATTCAAAGATTTGTAATATATTTTAAATATGTGTTTTCATACCTTTATTTTTAGCCACGTTGTATTGGCTCTTGTCCTAATGCCTCATTGTGTCCAATATAGTTTGAAAGCCCTAAAATTGAATTAAATTATTCGAACCAGTTACAAAATAAATAAATACAAAAACTAAGATTTTTATAAAAATTTTGGCAGAGTCTCCCCTATAAATTGAACTTATCCAACCTGTAAATAGACGCATTGCTATTGAATCTATCACAACTTCTCAACAATCACAACATATATTCATCAAAGTGAAACCAAAACTCCACAATCAATTTCCCCACAACTCCACAATTATTTCATGAAAATTATCATAACTTACGTATTCAATAGCGGCTTGATATCTAAGTCACGCTTAAATGCACTAGCTGAATCCAATAAGTACACCGTACTCTTCTAAGGAGAAATCACTAGCAACATCCAGTGGTTCCTACGTATTATGAACATGTAAATACAACTTCAAACATGTGCGATTCAAATTAAAAAAAAAAAAAAAAATTAACTGTTAACAAGAGAGAATGGTCTTACTCCTGAAAATACGGTGCTAGAATGAATTTCTTTGTTTGCATTGCCCTCATGGTCTCGTCCATATAATTTACAACACCATTAGCATTTGTTCTTACCGACACCGACTCAATGTGTGACGGAGACATGAATCCAATTGAATCAATACCGCAATCCTGACATAACTCATGAAGGTACCTAATAATAATGACACCAATAAATAGAGATCGAACAATGATTTAAATTGAAGTTGTAATTTGTGATCAGAAGTCTTACAATGCAAATATTTGTAGGATAGATGTATCCAACCATTGCATTTTAAGAAGATCGGTAAAGTCTGCGACTGTAACAAAAATACCATCCTCAAACGTACAATTGAAGACGGAGGCATCTACGGGCACCTGATAGAAGTCATCACCAACCGGAAATTGAAGGACCAGGGTGTTTAATATTTTGCATTTATCACCCAGACGTAGTAAAGTCTCATCGTCGACTATCGCAGGTCGCTGGGTAGATGACAATTCAAAACTCCGAGGCCTTTTCCCTTTATTAGATTTTTTTACGATCTTTTTTGGGGCCTCTTCCTGCAATAAGACAATTTTTGTCATTATAACACGTCTGATACAAATTTAAAAGAAATTAATATTGACATAAACTTTTATATAACTCGATTTTATTACCTCTCCAAAAATCACCAACTCCTTAGGCCATTGGAAAAAACTTCCAATAGCTTCCCCCACCATGGTGTGGTGCTGAGATGGCGCTGGAAGATAGAACGCTTCTGGACCATCTATAACATGGTCAACGAACACCTTCACATGATCAAGCCAGAGTGGTTGATGATGCACCACAGTCTCGGGTCCGGACGGATAAACCATGTCGCCATCAACAAATACGGCGAGACGACAGGGAATCGGCTTCTATTTTTCAACATATATGTCAGGCCTTTCCATTTAAAAAAAAAAGCAACACTAAAAAAACTAAATACTTTATGGGTAAGTACCTGAAGACCATCAAATGGGTCTGGATTCACAGAGTGGCAACTTGTAATACCGCCTTTCATTTTCATACCTTTAAAATTTCACGTCATATTTATGTTAACGTTATTTGAAATTTAAAATTTAATTAATTTTACGTCAATGGTTTGAAATTTGTTTTGCAGTGGAAGGACTTGGACACCGTATCGCTCAATGTGCCAATTAGAGAATTATAAATTTTTCACGTGCAATGTTATGTAATTAATTAATTTTATTGCCTAGGCATGCTAATTTCTATTTATTGTGTTAAGTTGAAACTTTATTGGCGATTGAAAAGTAAATATGACTTATGGACTAAATTATATCCTTAGAGAGAATTGAGGGACCAATTCGCAAATCATCGAAAGTTTATATCTAACCCTACCCTAATATCCTCTCTCACGCTCTCTCTATTCGGTCTCTCTCTCTCACCGATCCCTCACGCCGCTCTCGCCTCGCTCTCGGACTCGCTCTCCCTCATCTCTCAGTCCCGTCCGTCTCTCACCTCACGCAGCGGCCACCCCAGCCGCCAACAACCTCACACCACCGGTACCTCTCACCCGACGCCTCTCTGTCTCGACTGCCTCTCTCGCCTCACTCTCGGCCGAACCCAACTCCACCGACCACGGCCACCGTCCTCACGGTAAACTCCCCTGAACACACAATCCGCACTCACAATTGGCACCCAACCCGAACACGCGCACACACATATGCTTATATATATATATATATGTTGTAATATATACTGTAATTGTTGATTCTATGTATGTACATGAATGCATATGCTAGTTATGAGTAATTTTCAGATTTCTAAAATATGTAGATTTCGAATTTTAAAGGTTAATTTTGAGATTTGAATAATGTTTATATATATGTATGTATAGATGTATATATGTATGTGTGTTTGTTCAATTTCAGATCGATGGATTTCAAATTTTCGATAATGAAAGATTTACATATATAAATTTCAGATTTTTATATATGTGTATAAATTTCAATCCAAAGTTTTAGTTAAGTTTCAGATTTTGATGTTGTTTAGATTTTTTTTAAAATCATAGATTGTCAAATTGAGAATTTGGTTTAGAACCTTGATGAATTATTGAAATTTTAATTGTAATTGTATAACGTTAAAGCTGTGAAAATTTGAAGTTTAGTTAACGACCTTGTGGTAACGTTTGTAATAATTAGTTATTTTTAGATTTGTGAACTTGTTAAAATCACGATTAAGTAATTTTGTAAATTTATGGAATTTTGAGTTTGGGTTTGAATTTAAAAGATGAGAAGACCTTCTAATGTGCATTGAGATTTCATTCCTTGTCTCGAATATGAGTTTTATGTGTTTGGTCATATCCTAAGGTCACACTTAGGTTAATTTGAGATTTTGATCTCGATTGGGCGTTTTGTTATTATTAAAAAGGATAAGGTGACTTTGTAAGGTTCAGTGAAATTTTATTGTTCGTTTTGAATATGGTATGTTTGGGATTGGTTAGCATTAAAAAGAATTTCAAATGTGTTTGTGAACTAAGAGTCATATTTATTGATGAATGTGGACAATTAGGATATTTTGGTACATTGACGTCACGGGCAGCCGATGTTCCTCCACTTGCAAATCCAGATAACGGTAAATGCTAAGGACGTCAAGTAAGTAAACTTCCCCTATTTTCATAGAAGTTAAAATGTAAATGTGAAATGTGTAAATGACTCTTTGCAACTTACTTGCTTTGATGAATTTCATTTACTTTATGAAAGTATATGTTATTAGGAAGAATGTTCAAGCATGCACATTATCATGTCATTGCATCATCAAGCATGCATTGACATCGAAATTTGGGAAGTCAAATGTTTTTAAATGAAAGAAATGTGTCAAGGTGCAAGTTTGTACAAAAATTATGTATCCCAAGTTTTTTTTTAAGAAAGAATGGGTGTACTTCTAGTTCATGAAAGATGCGAGTGGGAAATGGGGCGCGGGGGACCGGCGTACCCGAATTAAGTCGCTTTGCGACAGAATGTTCAACCGTTTACGGTGGACTGTTAAACCGCTTTGTGGTGGAAAAGTGAATGTTAATCTGGTTCCAAATAAGAAATTTCCCACTGTTATCTGATTGACTAGAAGTTACACCAAGTGAGCTCACGATGGAATGAAGTGAAAGTTTTGAAATGTTAAGTGAAAGTTCGAAAAGTTCGAAAGTTCTGGAAAGTAAAGTAAATGGGGATACATACATGGAATTTTTGAAAAGCATTCATGTCATAAGCATGCATTCATGCATACAGTTTACTTACTGAGCTTTAGCTCACCCCAATCCCTCCCCAACATTTCAGGTGATGAAAGTTAGGTGATCCGAGGAGAGCACTCGGCAGCTGACTCAGGCTATACCCGCATCAACTCTTTTAAAATAAAGTTAGATTAGAATTTATTTCAATTTCTAATTATTAATCCTTTAATTCATGTATTATTGAGGTTAAAATACCTCTTATTTCATTTGCTAAAGTTTATTTACTTGGAATTGTATTGTTGAGGAGTTTGGGACTTATTATAATGGTTTGGATGATGTTTGGGATGGAGTGAGTTGTGATGTGTATTTATAAATGGTTTTGATGCTCCTCTACAGGTTGGCTATGTTCAATTTATAGAGGAGACTCTGCCGAAATTTCGCTAAAATTTTATAATAGATAAATGAACATTTTTGTCGTGTAAACGATTTAAATTCCGCATTTTAATGTTTAAACGATTTATTTCTGCATTAAAAGAAAAAGGGGAGTTAACACCTAGGTTTAAGATTCTTGAACTTGGGGTGTTACATTTTTGGTATCAGAGCTAAGAGTTTTAAAAGCGATTCTGTAGACTTTTAAAATTTATTTGAAAATGGTTCGGGTACTGAGTCACGCCTCAAGTGCTTCTCCCTCGATCATCTGGTAAGTTAATTTTTGTTTAAATTATGAAATGTTAATTGATATGACAATTATTGCAAATTCTTGCATGTTAATGTGTAATGTCGGAAAGTGAAAGGTTAAGAATGTTGTCAGTGATTATGACGAGTATATCTTGGTTATGTAAATGAGGAAGTGAGAAAGTAATGGTTATTAAAAATTTGGGTGCCGTTTATTAGATCTTTTTGTGAAATAAGAAATGGATATGAATAGTATATCGGCACAAGAGTATACAATGTCCAAACGAGAAGTTGAGAAGTCATCGAACTTAGTATTAAGCACTTATCATGTTTGATCTCGGGTCTACCCACTCATTTGATAGTCCAACAGTTATAGGAAAATTGATTTACCCATCTCAGTAGCTGGAGACCAAGCTTATATTGTCAACGCCATTTGAAGAATTGTTGAACTAAAGTTATATGTTGAGAAATGTCCCAATCATGGTGAATGGAAAGGAGTAGATGATGGATTTCATAACCCTGAATACCCACAAACTTGATGTCATACTAGGAATGGAATGATTATTATGGTATAAGGTTTCAATCACTGGCTACGTTAAGGTGGTATTTAAACCTTCAAATGAAACCCTTTTAGTTTTGTTGAAGTAAAGGTGAAACTTCTATTTCGATATTATCAGTGGTGAAGGCTCGTCAATTGATGGATAAGAGTTATTAAGCCTACCTGGTTACAATAATTGAAGTGTTTAAGGTGAATACTTCTCTCGAACAAATTTCTATTATTCGAGAATGACTAAAGATGTTCTCAGAAGATCCTTGTGATTTACCGCCTAAAAGAGAGATTGAATTCGTCGTCGATTAAGTGCGCAACTCTAGTATCCAAGGTATAATATCGGATGGCTCCTTCGTAACTTAAAAGAGCTCAAAGTGCAACTATATAATCTCATGAACAAAGGTTTTGTTCGACCTAGCTTTTTGCCATGGGGTGCTCAGGAGCTATACATGAAGAAGAAAGATGATTTTATGAGACTTTGCATAATTGAATTTAGATATGGCAAAACCAGTTTTATGAAGTTGTGAAGAGATGTTGAGATTAGAAGTGATATGATTTTATTGAGACTTTTATGAGAAGAACTATGAAATTAGAGGTTTAAAGATTTGGTTCTTAGTTATTGGGAATTAAGTAATGGATATTGTGTTGAGTAAGTGAATTATTCCTCGATTTTGAGAGAAATTTATTATGTAGTTTGGTCTTGTGATTAAATTTTGGGAATATGATTTGTGGCATATATTTATAAGTATGAGTAGTCTTTTGAACCAACTAATGTATTGAAGGAAGTGAGATATTGATATTGGAAATTATGATTTGAAATTGTTATGTTGAGGAATTATGGATTGATTTTCTGGGATATCAAGGTATACATGAAGTTATGTAATGATTTGATCCATACATTGGGAAATGATAAGTTATATTTTGAAAAGATGAGTGACGACAAGTATTATGGCGTTATTGGGAAGAATCTTAATTATTCTTGGGAACGGATTGATCACTAGTAAGGAATGATCACTTGTATTGGAGAATATTATAAATTATAAGGATATGAGATAATACTGTTGATTTATTTTGGAATTTGATCGGGAAGATATGTTAAAGATAAGATGATGATATTATGTTGATTTGTGAATAATATGTTATTGGATATACTACATAGAGAGAATATTCAGGTAATTTCTATCGTTTTAATTATTTTGGTGATATTTGGTGATAAAGAAGTTTTAGAGATGACAAATTATTATGGTTTGGTATGTTTTTTAAAGAAATAGTAAAGATTTATTGAAATTTGGAGAGAATTTTTCCATGGGCTTACAAAGATTAGTGAAGAGACGTGATGTCATTTGGGTTATTGAATAATGACTTAAGTAATCAGCAAATATTTCTTTATACAGAGTTTAGAGGCTATGTTGAGAGCTTGCATTTTAGACCTTTGTGATGGTTAGGAAAACCATTTACCGTCTGTTGAATTTACATGTAATATGATTATTGGGATTAGTCAGTTACCATGAATGGGAGATATTGAAAATATTTTATGGTGAGATGTCTTAAAGGAGTAACCATTTATTCAAAGTGAGAAATTGGGGACATGCGATTGAATGTTTGGGATTATGTGAGATAATGATTGTCATAAGGTCCATTGTATATAAAAGGTATAATAGATGATTGTAAGGAACAATGTGACGATGAGAACTGAAGGTGATAATGTATTGAGATTATGAAATAAGTTGACTTTCCATGAATAAGTTATCCTATATTTGGTTTTAAGTGGAATTCGAAGAAAGATGAATCTCAGTCATGGAAAAATAAATCAGGTTTCATCGTAATTTGAATTATTCACTGAGGTACGTTAAGTTTTCATTGATGATACTAAAATATCATATGAGAGATTGTTGGATGAAATTGATGAAAGAAACTTTATCAGGTCCTAGATTTGTACAAGTATTGCAGAAGTAATGTATCTAATCGGAGGAAAGTTTATGATAGTATATTCCATGAAATTGTGGAGATTATTATTGATGGTATCTTGATTCAAAAATAAGGAATGAAGTTTTAGGCAATTGTCCTTGTGGATAGGATTTGTGGTTAATGAGAATAAGACTTCACAATGATTAATTATTATGGAGTAGTGTGCAGAAAGAGCGACAATGGCAGAATCTAAGATTTATTGAGTTTGAGAGATTGATACAATGTCTTAGTGAGTATATTGACGTAAAAGGTTCGTGTGAAGGATATGATGGTTATTATGTTGTAATCTTGGAGAGATTGATATGATTATTTGAGGTCAGTTGTGTGACTCTTACTTATAATGGAATTGTATCTTTGGGTTAAGTAAACTTGATGAGGAATTTTATATGAATCACAAAAGTTTTATTCATTGGCGAGGTCAAGGATTTATTTATAAAATACTTGGTTAGAGTATTGTTATGATGATTTTGAAAGCATGGATTCTTAAATTAGTACCTTGGCTTTAGTTTTAAGATGAGTGTATGATGCTGTATACTTGATTACAATATATAAGTATGGATTATAGGATTTCAGTTGATCCTACGATTTTAAAAGGAATGTCAGCATGTTCAGAAAGGATTTCATTTGTAAATCTTTCCAGAAAGATTCTGTCAAAGTTTTTGTATTTCTACTGTATATTTTGGTATGGATCTGGATTATAAAGTTTTATTTTGGTCAATCTTCTTGATTTTAGTTTTAAGAATGTGATCAATCAATATATATATACTACGTTTAGACGTTAGAATAGACTCTATGAAAGACTGGAAATAGAAAGTTGGTGAATGAATTCATAAGTGGGATAATGTCGGTTGATGGTCTCCTACAACAATAGCTATCAAACTTCGATCCGTATTGAGTACTATACGATAGGAAATGTAGATTGCCAGTTCATTGGGATGAAGTAAGAGAAAGAAGATTATTGGGTCCAGAAATAGTACAGCAAACAACTGAAGTTGTTGAAAGGAATCGTCAGTGGATGATAACGACACGGAGTAGACAAAAGGGTTATGCGGACAAAAGAAGGAAATCTTTGGAATTCGCCGCAGGCGATACGATCTTTTTGAAGGTAACTCCAATGAAATGAGTTATGAGATTCAGGAAGAAAGGAAAGTTAAGTCCGCGATTTGTTGGTCCCTTTGAGATAATTAAATGGGTAGGTGACTTGACTTATCAGGTTGCATTGCCATCAGCAATATCGGGAGTGCACAATGTTTTTCATGTATCAATGTTGAGAGAGTGTATTTTGAATCCCTCTCATAGACTCAGTTATGAGTCATTGGATCTTTGTGAGGATCTGACTTATGAAGAATCACCTGTGACAATCCTAATGAGAGCACGCAAGAAACTTAGGAGGAAGAAGGTAACATTAGTTAAAGTTCTTTGGAGGAATCATGCAGTAGAAGAGGCTACTTGGAAACGTGAGGACGAAATGCGTACTAAGTATCCACAAGTTTTGGTAAATTTTAATTTCGAGGACGAAATTTCCTTAAGGGGGTAAGGAACTGTAATACCGCCTTTCATTTTCATACCTTTAAAATTTCACGTCATATTTATGTTAACGTTATTTGAAATTTAAAATTTAATTAATTTTACGTCAATGGTTTGAAATTTGTTTTGCAGTGGAAGGACTTGGACACCGTATCGTTCAATGTACCAATTAGAGAATTATAAATTTTTCACGTGCAATGTTATGTAATTAATTAATTTTATTGCCTAGGCATGCTAATTTCTATTTATTGTGTTAAGTTGAAACTTTATTGGCGATTGAAAAGTAAATATGACTTATGGACTAAATTATATCCTTAGAGAGAATTGAGGGACCAATTCGCAAATCATCGAAAGTTTATATCTAACCCTACCCTAATATCCTCTCTCACGCTCTCTCTATTCGGTCTCTCTCTCTCACCGATCCCTCACGCCGCTCTCGCCTCGCTCTCGGACTCGCTCTCCCTCATCTCTCAGTCCCGTCCGTCTCTCACCTCACGCAGCGGCCACCCCAGCCGCCAACAACCTCACACCACCGGTACCTCTCACCCGACGCCTCTCTGTCTCGACTGCCTCTCTCGCCTCACTCTCGGCCGAACCCAACTCCACCGACCACGGCCACCGTCCTCACGGTAAACTCCCCTGAACACACAATCCGCACTCACAATTGGCACCCAACCCGAACACGCGCACACACATATGCTTATATATATATATGTTGTAATATATACTGTAATTGTTGATTCTATGTATGTACATGAATGCATATGCTAGTTATGAGTAATTTTCAGATTTCTAAAATATGTAGATTTCGAATTTTAAAGGTTAATTTTGAGATTTGAATAATGTTTATATATATGTATGTATAGATGTATATATGTATGTGTGTTTGTTCAATTTCAGATCGATGGATTTCAAATTTTCGATAATGAAAGATTTACATATATAAATTTTAGATTTTTATATATGTGTATAAATTTCAATCCAAAGTTTTAGTTAAGTTTCAGATTTTGATGTTGTTTAGATTTTTTTTAAAATCATAGATTGTCAAATTGAGAATTTGGTTTAGAACCTTGATGAATTATTGAAATTTTAATTGTAATTGTATAACGTTAAAGCTGTGAAAATTTGAAGTTTAGTTAACGACCTTGTGGTAAAGTTTGTAATAATTAGTTATTTTTAGATTTGTGAACTTGTTAAAATCACGATTAAGTAATTTTGTAAATTTATGGAATTTTGAGTTTGGGTTTGAATTTAAAAGATGAGAAGACCTTCTAATGTGCATTGAGATTTCATTCCTTGTCTCGAATATGAGTTTTATGTGTTTGGTCATATCCTAAGGTCACACTTAGGTTAATTTGAGATTTTGATCTCGATTGGGCGTTTTGTTATTATTAAAAAGGATAAGGTGACTTTGTAAGGTTCAGTGAAATTTTATTGTTCGTTTTGAATATGGTATGTTTGGGATTGGTTAGCATTAAAAAGAATTTCAAATGTGTTTGTGAACTAAGAGTCATATTTATTGATGAATGTGGACAATTAGGATATTTTGGTACATTGACGTCACGGGCAGCCGATGTTCCTCCACTTGCAAATCCAGATAACGGTAAATGCTAAGGACGTCAAGTAAGTAAACTTCCCCTATTTTCATAGAAGTTAAAATGTAAATGTGAAATGTGTAAATGACTCTTTGCAACTTACTTGCTTTGATGAATTTCATTTACTTTATGAAATTATATGTTATTAGGAAGAATGTTCAAGCATGCACATTATCATGTCATTGCATCATCAAGCATGCATTGACATCGAAATTTGGGAAGTCAAATGTTTTTAAATGAAAGAAATGTGTCAAGGTGCAAGTTTGTACAAAAATTATGTATCCCAAGTTTTTTTTTAAGAAAGAATGGGTGTACTTCTAGTTCATGAAAGATGCGAGTGGGAAATGGGGCGCGGGGGACTGGCGTACCCGAATTAAGTCACTTTGTGACAGAATGTTCAACCGTTTACGGTGGACTGTTAAACCGCTTTACGGTGGAAAAGTGAATGTTAATCTGGTTCCAAATAAGAAATTTCCCACTTTTATCTGATTGACTAGAAGTTACACCAAGTGAGCTCACGATGGAATGAAGTGAAAGTTTTGAAATGTTAAGTGAAAGTTCGAAAAGTTCGAAAGTTCTGGAAAGTAAAGTAAATGGGGATACATACATGGAATTTTTGAAAAGCATTCATGTCATAAGCATGCATTCATGCATACAGTTTACTTACTGAGCTTTAGCTCACCCCAATCCCTCCCCAACATTTCAGGTGATGAAAGTTAGGTGATCCGAGGAGAGCACTCGGCAGCTGACTCAGGCTATACCCGCATCAACTCTTTTAAAATAAAGTTAGATTAGAATTTATTTCAATTTCTAATTATTAATCCTTTAATTCATGTATTATTGAGGTTAAAATACCTCTTATTTCATTTGCTAAAGTTTATTTACTTGGAATTGTATTGTTGAGGAGTTTGGGACTTATTATAATGGTTTGGATGATGTTTGGGATGGAGTGAGTTGTGATGTGTATTTATAAATGGTTTTGATGCTCCTCTACAGGTTGGCTATGTCCAATTTATAGAG
Source organism: Ligustrum vulgare (assembly GCA_963555705.1). Taxonomy (NCBI): domain Eukaryota; kingdom Viridiplantae; phylum Streptophyta; class Magnoliopsida; order Lamiales; family Oleaceae; genus Ligustrum; species Ligustrum vulgare. The sequence goes on from OY743183.1 coordinate 53,950,087, forward strand.
GAGACTCTGCCGAAATTTCGCTAAAATTTTATAATAGATAAATGAACATTTTTGTCGTGTAAACGATTTAAATTCCGCATTTTAATGTTTAAACGATTTATTTCTGCATTAAAAGAAAAAGGGGAGTTAACACCTAGGTTTAAGATTCTTGAACTTGGGGTGTTACACAACTACTTCGAGTTGGTGGTCGGGGCTGTGCAGTTACCTCCACCTCGGCATCAACATTGAGGCCTAAGCGCTGGAGGATGACATTATATTTACTCTGCATACTATGGTACGTGCTCTACATACTGTCAAATTTACTTTGCATCTCCGACATGGTTTGATGCCTGACCCCCTCTGTGATGCTATCCTCCATCTCCTTCCTGATGATATCTTTAATGTCGTCTACTGACACGACCCACACGATCGTCTAAGGTAATCATCGGGCCGGCCGTAAACATCCTGCGTGGTGACATACACGCCATATCCCCTCACCCTACCAGAGTGATCCTCTTTACCAAGGGCTTCACTCAGAATATCATGTTGTCTACTCGACACAAATGTCCCCTGCGTGGCTTGCTCAGCTTTTTCTACCTGTTAAAAAAAATGAAAACTGAATATAAGAATTGAAGTTTCAATTGAATATATGAGAAATTGATAAGATATACTTACAATTTTATCAAACACCCCCCTCATTTTCTCGTTGGGGATGTAATACGTTCCATCTTCTTTCTTCTTCGATCTAGCTCGAACCCAATCTAAGCTGCGATCCTCGCTTACAATTGAGGAGCTAATCATGTCACATGAAGAGCTAGAAGATAGTGGGTCACTTACTAGCCAATGTGGCTTCATCCACGCATATCCGGCTGAGCCCAAATAATGAGGATGCTCGTTCCGCATTTGACTATCCCTCGCCTTCTTACTTTTCTCCTGAAATAAATCACAGGTTTTTAGTTTTCACTCAACAAGACACATGCGTACATTTAAATATACCTTAAATGTTTCCATCTGTCGTTCTTTTTTAAACAACTCCCATTGCTCTTCGGTCAAGAAATCATAAAGCTGCGTAGGAGATGTATATTTTGGGTGGTCATGTGTAATGAAATTATGAACCAGCCTTGTCTTGAAATCTTTCCATCTCATCCCCGCAACCCGCATAACACTTTTTTTTGGACGGTCATCGAGAATGTTGAATTCCCTCTGAAAGACAATGATAACATGTGGTGTTATAAAGAAATTACATTCACTTTTCAATTATTTACCATGTATCAAGTGATAGTACCTTTATCTCTTCCCACATCATGTCCTTAAGGCCTTGATCGACTTTGTGCCAATCACTGATGTTTATGTCAACATGAATGCGGGCTAAAGATCCGACAAAATGTTTGAAGTTCTTCGTGCCTGGTCCGATCGGCCTATGTTTGTCATCGAACTCAATAATATTCACTTGTTGGCCCGCTTTCTTCATGTTTTTGCACATAGTTGGCCCTCTTGTCCTTTTTTTTTGGGCAGTACTATGATCATCTGAAGAATGTGAAGACTCGGCCATTATATTGAAAAAATTGTCTACGTACCTGTACATATAAATAAATGAATATTAACAACGTATAGAGCATATATAAAAAACACAAGAAAGTTATATGCAAGAATATGTAAATGAACTCACACAATTAATATGAACAACGTATAGAGCATATATAAAGAACAAAAGAGAGTTATATGCATGCGAGAATGTATAAATGAACTCACACAATGAATAATCACGAACGACAGTCAATCCATATCCTTCTTCATGATCCCAACGCATGTAAGTGGATTCAATGTTATCTTCCTCTAAAGTTGCACTCCCTTGTATACCAATAGAAAATGGAGGAGTTTCATCAAAGTGATCATAATCTTCTTCATCTACTACATCACCAATGCCAACAATGCATCTCTTGCCTTGAAGGACCACTAACCACTTAGTGTCGGCAGCATCAAGAACATAAAATACCTGTTTGGCTTGTGATGCAAGTATGAATGGCTCGTCAAGATAACCCAACCGTCCAAAATCCACAAAAGTGAAACCTAATTCATCCACCCGAACACCCCGTCGATATCAACCCATTTACATTGGAAGAGAGGAAACTTGAACTCCCTGTAATCAAGTTCCCAAATTTCTTCAATGACACCATAATAGGACATCGAGGCATCTATTGGCATTGTATCTTTAGCACTTGAAAAATCTCTTGATAGTGCTACTTGTGTCACTCCACTGTTTTGCACCGCACTCTTATCATCTTGACGTTTAGTGTAAAATGTATACCCATTAATGTCATATGCTTCATAAGATCTCACAATCGTGCTAGGACCATACGCTAACCACTTTACCATTTCAACAATGGTATTCGACGTTTGTGACAACTCTTTCATGACTCTATCTTTGAACCATTTTGCAAATAAACGATTGTGTTGATTAGTTACCCACCTTTCACCTTTAGAAGGATTCTGCTGCCTGCTCGTCCAAATACGGATGAACTTGAGAAAGGTGTTGTAATACTAGGAGGTGTACTTTATTTCGCAATTCAACACTAGGGACAATTGATTTTCATCCAATCGTCCCTTTACCTTCGAGTCTTCCCTCGTGACGAGATTTAGGAACACCAATAGTCTCAACGTCATCAAGGTAGTCAGTACAAAATTCAATAGCCTCCTCAGCTGCATAACCTTCAATGATACTGCCTTCGGGTCGAAATCGATTTCTGACATATCCTTTCAAAATACCCATGTATCTCTCAAATGGATACATATACCGCAAGAACACCGGACCACATATCTTAATTTCTCTTACCAAGTGAACAAGTAAGTGCACCATAACGTCAAAAAATGATGGCGGGAAATACATTTTAAATTGACATAGAGTGATAACAATATCGGCCTGCAAATCATCCAACGCCTCTGGGTCAACAACTTTACTGCAAATTGCATTGAAGAAAAAACAAAGTTTTATTATGACTTTTCTGACATGTTTTGGAAGTATGCCTCGAATTGCAACTGGTAACAAGTGTTGCATTAACACATGACAATCATGAGACTTCATACCAACCAATTTCAAGTCCTTCATCGACACAAGACTTTTGATGTTTGATGAGTATCCAGATGGAACCTTAATAGCATGCAGGCACTCACAAAAACATGTTTTCTCTTTTCTGGACAAAGTATAGCAAGCTGGAGGTAAATAAGTACGTTTTTCCGACTCTTGTGGTGCTAATTGATCCCGTATCCCCATTTCTACCATGTCCTTCCTGACTTTGATACCATCTTTCGTCTTCCCTTGAACGTTCAACAATGTCCCAATGATGCTATCACAAACATTTTTCTCCACGTGCATTACATCAAGACAATGCCTTACTGATAAATGTTTCCAATAAGGTAGATCCCAGAATATGGACCTCTTCTTCCAAAGACTCTTTTGAGGAGGCTTAAAAGGTTTTCCAAACAAAACATCAATATTTTTAACTCGTTCATATACCTCACCTCCTGTTAACGGCAATCGAGCTGCTCGATCCTCAATTTTTCCATTGAATGCCTTCTTCTTCTTTCAATAAGGGTGATCAGCGGGGAGAAATCTTCTATGACTCATAAAGACATTTTTCTTACATTTTTTCAACCAAAGATCAATCGTGTCTTCTTCACAAACAGGACATGCTTTAGGTCCTTTGTTCGTATAACTTAACAAGTTACCATATGCAGGAAAATCATTTACGGTGCAAAATATCATAGCAGGTAAGGTGAAATTCACCTGGCTATGTGCATCAAACACCGATACACCTTCATCCCACATCAGTCTTAAATCTTCAATTAGTGGGGCAAGATAAACATCTATGTCATTCCCCAGTTGTTTAGGCCCTGATATTAACAAAGACAACATGATATACTTGCGCTTCATACATTACCATGGAGGAAGATTGTAAATCGTTAGAAGAACCGGCCAAGTGCTATCTCGACTACTCATGTTACCGTACGGGTTCATTCCATCTGTACATAGTCCAAGCCTAAGATTCCTATCTTCACCCCCAAAATCAGGAAACAACCTATTAATGTTCCTCCATTGAGGAGAATCGGCCACGTGTCTTAGTTTTCCATCTTGTTTCCTCCCATCAGCATGCCACCGCATGTTCTTTGCATCCTTTGCATTGGCAAACAAACGTTTAAATCTTGGTACTACGGGTAGGTACCACAACACCTTTGCCGGAGGGCTTTTCTTATCCTCAGAATTAGCATTCATGTTCTTTCGCTTATACCGTGATGCCCCACACTTTGGACATAGACACAAGTCCTTATACTCATTTCGATACAGTATACAATCATTTGGACATGCATGTATCCTCTCGATCTCCATTCCCATTGGATACAACAATTTCTTTGCTTCGTAAATTGAACTAGGAAGCTTGTTATCCTTCGGAAGCATCTCTCGTAAGAGTTCCAGTAATGCCGTGAAACTCTTATCACTCCACCTACTATTTGCTTTCAAGTTATACAATTTCAACACAGCAGACAATTTTGTGAATTTTCTAGATCCAGGAAACAAAGTCTTCTCAGAATCATTGAACAAGCTATCGAACACATGAGGCTTTTCAATGAATTCCCCTTGTATATCACGCATCATTTCGTCTATCATATCATTCTCATCAATATTGCCTAAATTATTCTCCTGCAGTCCACCTTCATCGTCACTAGTGCATGTCCTAGGAAGCATACTCTCACCATGCCATATCCATCGTTTATAACCTTCTTTAAACCCACGACGAATCAAATGACTCTTCACTTGCTCAAAACTACGAAACTTTCTCAGATTCTTACAATCACAACAAGGACACAAAATCATTGCTTCACCTTTCTCTCTCATGTGTTCGTCCGCACATTTCATAAACTTTTCAACTCCTTTCACATATTCATGTGTATTACGCCTGCCGTACATCTAATCTCGATCCATATCTAATAACCTATATGCGAAGATATAATTAAAAAAATATTACTTTTGAGTGAATATTTGTAATGATAGTTATATACTTGAACCAAGTATATATTAATAATTGAAATCACATGCATACGATAATTTATTACGTTGAATACTTCATAATTTTACTAGTATATTTTGTTTAGTTATTTATTTAGTATGGTTAATTCTATGATAGTGAAAATCACCTATAATTACTATTATCTTCATTTTTTATTTGTAAAATCCTACAGTAATTTCGGCAGAGTCTCCCCTATAAGTTGGACTTACCCAACCTGTAGGAGGAATCAAAATGCCACAATACAACAAAAATGTTCAACCTCCACATATTCACTACTCAAACACAATAAATCAAACTTCAACATCATCAACCACTCCAAAATTATTCCAAAATCAATTCTTAATTCCTAAAATGCTCAAAGTATGATTTCATAACCTAACATTCCATGCATAATTTCAATATAATTCCAATAATTCAAATTATATCAATTAACTATTTGCAATACCAAAATTATAACATATATATACATATATATATAATAATTCACATTTTTATACATACAAATATATATATACATATATATATAATAATTCACATTTTTATACATCCAAATAATAATTCACATTTATATATATATATATATATAAACACACACATACATACATATATATACACATACTGATATATACATATACATGCACATATACACACATATATATATACACACAAACACATATAGATCTACTTATATATATACATATATATATATATATATATATATATATATATATATATATATATATATATATATACATACATGCACACACACATATCAGACACACATATAAGAGTAAAGTTCTTACGAGATGGAGGCGGGTTTGTGGTGGCGTCGTGGTGTTGGTGGAGGCACGGTGGTGATGGCTTCGCGATGTTGAAGTGTTGAGAGAAAGTGAGTGAGAGATATGCGCGGTTGATCGAATAATTTTGACTCCTACCGCAAGTGTACGGTATCGAACAAGTAATACAATGGATTTGAGTCCGAATGTCGTTCCCACAAGGATTGGTTAGATCTATTTTCTTAAATTATTAACCTTAACCGAAACGAATGAATTTTCAGTGATTTATAAGAGATTCTAAATGATTAGACTAAATTACCAAAGAAACCTAAAATTAATGATCAAATAAATGAGTGAATGGAATTTTCAATATTTGTGTAACAAATGTATGTGAATGAAGTGCTAGGATTTAGAATCCATCTTAGTACTGATATTTCACACTTTGATTCAAATAATCCAAGACAAGGTATATTATTGACGATCAATGTTTCTATAATGCTTAAAACTCTCTTTCGAACAAGAAGTAAGCCTTTTCCTAATTGCAATCCACCTATATTTCTATGATGAATGCTAATATTTAGGAAAGCATTAAACGAGCAAAACATAAAAAAAATCACATAGGACATAGTGGTATATTTCTATCCCTATCGAACCCTATGGCTATTGATTCAAGTCTAGTGAAATTCTACTCTTTCGATCATAAAAATTCACCACATACATCATATAATTCATGCATCAAAATTATAGATGAAAATACATACGAATCAATAACTCAAAATACCAATTGTCATAAGATTAAGTAAACCAAAGCATGAAATAATTTTCTAAGACTTCATCATAATCCTAGCACAATGGAAAGTTAGCCTAAATACATGGTTAATAGCAAATCACAAATATGAAAGAACTTCATCACCTATAATATGAAAATCTCAAGAAAATTAGGATGAATCTTCAAAAATCCGCTCTCCAAAACTTTGATGTGCTTCTTTGTGTATTAGGTCAAGAATGAAATCCAATTTTCGTGTATTCTCTTCTATATATATGCCCCCTTTCTGACCTAGGCGAAAAAGGGGTGAATTAAATCAGAATTCGCGTGAAAAGCCCACCAGTGGCCCAGTTGATACTACCGTGCGACCGCACGGTTCAAAAGTGTGCGATCGCAGCCTTGAAAAGCCAACTTTCAGTCGCCTGTTTTTTTCTTCGTGCGGCCGCATGGCTCATTTAACTGTGCGGCCGCACGGTTAAAATTTTCGGGTGCAATTTTTCTTCTTTTAAATTCTGCAACTTGGTCCTCATCCTTTATTTCCCTTCAAGTCCCCATCTTCTGATTGAAACAATTTGATCCTTAAACTTTTGAAAATCTCTGATTTCATCTTTTCTTCCATGATTCTCCTTCTTTATCCGTGTTCTGCATCCAACACTCTTTCTTTGCTCAATTTTGGTTTAATTTCCTCCCATTTTGCTTATTCTTTCCTCTAATTCCTCCATTCTCTTGATTTCGGAATAAAACTGAAATATGTACAAATGATAGATAAATTAGTAGCCATTATTCTCAAATAACTATATAGAATCCTAATTTAAGCACGTAAATAAGTGCATAAAATGCACTTATCAAACACCCCCAAACTAGAATCATAGTTCGTCCTCGAACAAATAAAACTGAAACATAACTGCAAGAAAATAACTTTAACTCATGATTTGACTTGCTTGGTTTTATGTCCCAGGTTCGGTTTAAAATAAACATTCCAGCAAGAGAAGCAAAACAGCACGTAAAAATATTTGTTACATATTCCACGCTCTACTTTTCATGTGTGTGTGTGAATAGCCAAAGACAACTACAAACTCATGTAAGGTTATACCTAACATTGTGTGACTAGTTATGCATAGATAAACCCAAATCCCATGTGGTCAACAATATTTTCTTTTGATTTTCCTTGCACTCTCATGGATGATCACAACCTTACTGCTTTTCTCTCATGTCCCGAGGTCCTTCCTATTGATGTGGTTTCTAAACATAAATACATTGCATTTTTCCACACAAGGCAGTTAGGATCAGAAAAGTTTACATGACAGACCGAGAATAATATATAAGGTGTTAGGGATTTCAATCAACAAAGCTTATACCATGCATTTATATATAACAATTTATATATATATTTTTTGATGGATGACTTTTTCTTTTAATGTCCTTGTCTTTTACCATCTTTATTCAATACTTTTCATATTGGATTTCTATATGACCCCTGTAGCAGGCTTTCAGATCGGCAACTCCTAGACCAGTTGGCTTTAGGGTACCAGGTTCAAAGAACCCCTCAGACTTACTTACCCGAGTCATAAAGGCTTAAACAGAAAAGTTAAAGATGTTATAATGTCTTATGTGTAAGTCCACTCTCCGTACTTACTTTCTAGTTGACCCCTGTAGCGAGCTTTCAGATCGGCAACTCCCAAACCAGTTGGCTTTAGGGTACCAGGTTCAAAGAACCCCTCAGACTTACTTGCTCGAGTCAAAAAGGCATTTAGAGAGGGGAATAAGGCCTTCAGCATTTTTCTGTTTTTTTTTTTTTTTTTTTTTTTTTTATGGTTTATACCTGTTGATCAAAATCCCTTACACTAAAGACACAAAAATTTAAGTTTCAGATTCTCGATCTACCCTGCCTACTCATACTGACCCTTCCACCCCCAAACTGTTATTTGAACAGTTTGGTTCTACATTTCAGGTCGGGATCTAAATTTCTTAAGGTTTGTGAATTTTTTGTCAATCATATGTCCAAAGTGCACAAATTTACCCCACATGTGTCAAGCATCCCCCTACACGAGCAATTATTTGACTTCGGCTATGTGCTCAAGTTTACAAAGTTTAGCATGAAATAAGTAAAATAGAAAAATGTAGGTTTTCATGCTGTCCCAAGTCTCAACTAAAATATGCAAATAAACCAAACTACATCATAGACAGCAAACAAATCAGCAAACCAATTTTTTTTTTTTTTTTATGGAAATCGAGAGAAAATTTGAGCAAATTCTAAAAGGTTCAGCAAAATGGAGTTATAATAGATATTAGAGCAGTTATACAGATCAATATTAACATCATGAGGTCAGCCGATCAGCCGAATACACCACCCCCAAACAAAATAATACATTGCCCACAATGTAAACAAAAATTATGAAAAATGAAAACGATCAAACACTTCCCTGGTGTATATAGGCTGCTACTAATGTGAGGACCATGCAGAAGTATCTGGTGGGTCACGAGGATCGAGTGCATGTCTGGTCTCTAGGCTCTCGAGTCTGTGCTCCATGGAAGTCAGGCGGGTCATGATATGTGTCTGCTGTCGGCATACCTCCTCCCATGTACATCGGGCCAGTCTCAGCTCAGTAGGAATATCGGCTCGAATCAGACCTTACATCTGAGTTTCCAGCGTGTCAAGCCTCCCATCCTGGTGAGTAAGTATCCCCAAGTGTGTCTAGCAGCCTGCCTCTGCTCCATCAGTGTAAGCTCAGTCATGATCTGTCGTAAGAGCCTGTCATCTGCCGGAGGTACAAGTGGGGCTGGCTGTGCTGGCTCTCCCATAACTGGTCCCGGCATATCTACAGGAGCTGGAGGTGCTCTGGGTCCCTGTACATTTTCCCTGGTCTTCCGGCTAATAGTGGCTTCTAAGGGATCAGGCTCCTCATGAGGGAGTAACTCCACTCCTTCGGCCAGAAAGATGGCACTGATAAGGCTGGGGAATAAAATACCCCGCGTGGTGTCTAGCTGGGACGCAAGAGTAATGATAAAGTCAAATATTTGCTTCCCCAAGTCTATTTTACGCCCTCTGGCCAAGTGGTGTAGCAGTCTGGCCCTCTCAACATTGAAGGTAGTGCGGTGTGATGTGGGATCGATGTTATGACACACAAAGATATGCAAGATTTTCAAGGAGTCAGTAAGCTCTCTGTGCACAAATCGCCCTGGCCTCTCTAGTACCGCATCCCCTCGGCCATATAGGAATCGAGTGATTATGTCGATGTCAATATCCCCTGGCACTGGTTCTATCCCATCCCTAGTCAACCCTTTCTATCACCGCAGGAGAAAAGTTGATCCATTTATCACGCACCCAAGTCCGGCCCCTATATTCTGCTCCCTCGGTATCAACAGAAGGATTAAAATTAGCAAAAAATTCCCTTACCAGCAGTGGATAGACTCTATGTGGTGTGGATGCTAGCTTGTGCCACCCCGCACGCTTGATGAGATGCATCAATTCATAATGTGGGAAATCGGTGAGTATCACCTCCCTTTCCCCCAAAAATCTTTTTTTCTGAAGAATATCCTCAACCAACTTCTGCTCTTCGGGCCCCCTAAATCTATGTATAGATCCTGCATCGAAATCCTCAGAGTCGGAGTCCGAGCTAGATGGGTGTCTCCTCGGCCGTTTTGATGACCCCGCTTTTCCTTTGCCCTTGTTAGGTGGAACTTGGGCTTTTCGTGGCGGCATTGTACCTACAAATGATAAATAGGACATATTAGACTCAATATAGTAGGTATGAAATGTAAACACAATGAGAAACACACCAAAACTTATGAAAATGCAACAAAGGGAATGAAGAAAATATGGGTGAGTGGTGCTTTTGGACCTCGGATATCACCTCGAAAAAATAAATTTTTTCCGGGACATCTTCAGGCATATGAAAGTTCATGATCTCATCTACAACATACTAAAAATTCAAGCCAAACGGAGATCATTTGAGTTAAGAATCAGATGGACGAAAGCGTGCAGCGAGGCTGCAGTGATGCAATGGAGGTGCAGTGAAGGCAAAATTGAAACCTAAGCATTTTATGCATTCCCATGAATCAAAACATGAAATTGTTACATGAAATTAACCCCAAGCATGCAGGGAAGATAATGGCTCAGGCAAAATTCGCAATTGAGGCACGAATCATCACTGTGGCATTTCATCGAGCACTTTGAGTGCATTGACAGAACGTAGTGAAAATCATAACTATACCCATATGCATCACTCCCAAATTTTCCTAACTACAATGCCCATTAACACTTAAGCCATCATCTACCTAATCCCATCCTCCATCAACCATTAAGAAAGATTTTGCAACAATGAGGAAAATTCGAAATTTAGGGCAAAAATGCAAAATTCTTGTGAAACTTACCTTAATTTCGTGATTTGAAGATGTTGGAAATGTTTGGTATAACCAATGTAGTGTAAACAAGGAGATTTTGTCTACACATTGAAGCTTGGCGAATTTTATGTTGAGAGCAGCGTCGGGTTGTGTGTGGAAATGAGGCTGCTGGCCGGTTATTTAATTTGAAACCAGCGCCCAGATTTCAACCGTGCGGCCGCACGGTTTTGAATTCCGTGCGGTCGCACGGTTGAAGTGATGAAAAATGTTTTCCAGTTCTGTTTTTGACTCATGCTCGACTCCAACACATTTTATTATGCATGAAAATGAATTATGAGAATGGATAACATGCTTTAGGTGGGTGATTGTGTGACTGATTAGTAAGAACATTATGTAGCTCATATTCTACCTAACATTCCAAAAATGCAAAATGTAGGATTATGAAGTGTCAAGTAGAAATGCAAAAGTATGAAAATGCAACACTTAAAGTCATTCGCCGTAAAAGACTAAAATAGCATAAAATAAAATAAAAAGAACTAAAGGAAAGCAAATGTAAATAAAAAGGAAGAAATATGGGTTGCCTCCCATAGAGCGCTTCATTTATAGTCTTAAACTCGACTTTCTCGGGGTTTACTCCAGTGAGGCAAGAGTAGTGGTGGTCTTTTCTTTAGAGAAGTCACCACCCCAATAAGGCTTCAAGCGTTGTCCATTCACTCTAAATGTGCCATTCTCCTCATGAGTGATTTCAACTGCCCCGAATGGATAGACCTTGGTAACCGAGTATGGACCCGACCACCTTGATCACAGCTTGCCCGGAAATAATTTCAGGCGAGAATTGTATAGGAGAACCTGTTGACCAACCTCAAAATCCTTTCTTTGAATATGCTTGTCGTGCCACTTTTTGGTGCGTTCCTTATACAATTCTGAACTCTCATATGCTTCCAACCTGAATTCATCCATTTCATTTAATTGCAGCAATCTTTTCTCCCCCGCTACTTGTAAATCAAAATTCAACTTCTTCATAGCCCAAAAAGCCTTGTGCTCAAGCTCAACGGGTAAGTGGCATGCCTTCCCAAATACGAGGCGATATGGGGACATTCCAATGGGAGTTTTGAAAGCTGTCCTGTAAGCCCATAATGCATCGTCCAGCTTCTTGGACCAGTCCTTCCTTGTTGAATTCACTGTGACCTCCAGGATCCTCTTAAGCTCCCTGTTGGAGACTTCCACCTGTCCGCTCGTTTGGGGGTGGTATGGAGTGGCAACCCTGTGTTTTACTCCATATTTGACCAGCAGTTGTTCGAACTGCTTGTTACAGAAATGTTTACCTCCATCACTGATTATAGCTTGTGGAGTGCCATATCTTGCAAAAATGACTTTCTTTAGAAAATCCATCACCACGCGGCCATCGTTAGTAGGTAACGCAACAGCTTCAACCCATTTAGATACATAATCCACTGCTACAAGAATATACTGATTTGAGTAAGAAGGGATGAATGGACCCATGAAATCTATCCCCCAAACATCAAAAATTTCCACTTCTAGAACACTGTTTAGAGGCATTTCATTTCTCCTAGATATGTTTCCGGTCCTTTAACACCTATTACAATTTTTCACCAGTACGTATGCATCCTTGAATATGGTAGGCCAATAGAATCCTGACTGTAGAACTTTTGTAGTCATTTTAGAAGCTCCAAAGTGACCACCATACGTGAAAGAATGACATTTCTCCAATATTTTCACCGTTTCATCTTCTGGCACACACCTCCTAATAATCTGATCCGGGCACCTTCTATAAAGAATAGGATCTTCCCACAAATAATATTTCAAGTCAGAAAAGAATTTCTTCTTCTGATGACTCGAGTATCCAGGTGGAATGATGGTTTTTTCCAGATAGTTCACGATGTCTGCATACCACGGAGCCTCCTCTACACCAAACAACTGCTCATGTGGAAATACTTCACTAATGTCTGCCAAAATTGGCTCCTTTTCTTGTTCAAGGCAAGATAGATGATCTGCTACTACATTCTCGCATCCCTTTTTATCCTTGATTTCCAAATCAAATTCTTGCAACAGCAATATCCATCTAATCAACCTGGGTTTTGCATCCTTTTTACTCAACAGATATTTCAATGCAGAGTAGTCTGTGTAAACTGTCACCTTTGACCCCACCAGATAAGAGCGAAATTTATCAAATGCAAAGACAACAGCAAGTAGCTCCTTCTCAGTAGTGGCGTAATTAAGTTGTGCATCATTGAGAGTCCGGCTAGCATAGTAAATCACGTGAAATACTCTTCCTCTTCGTTGCCCCAGAACTGCTCCTACTGCATAGTCACTTGCATCGCACATTAATTCAAATGGTAATTCCCAATCAGGTGCGATGATCAACGGCGCAGATATCAACCTCTCCTTCAAAGTATTGAAAGCTACCAAACATTCGTCAGAGAAAATAAATGGCACCTCTTTCATCAATAAGTTACACAAAGGTTTTGTGATTTTCAAGAAGTCTTTAATGAAAAGCCTGTAGAATCCTGCATGGCCAAGAAAACTCCGAGCCCCTTTTACTGACGTTGGAGGTGGTAGCTTCTCAATCACTTGAATTTTTGCTTTGTCTACCTCAATGCCCTTTTCGGAAATCCTGTGCCCTAGAACTATTCCTTCTTTCACCATAAAGTGGCACTTCTCCCAGTTTAGCACCAGATTCGTTTCTTCACATCTTTGTAGAACCAGTTTCAAATGTTCCAAGCACTCGTCAAATGAAGATCCAAAAACTGAAAAGTCATCCATGAACACTTCAATGAATTTTTCTACCATATCAGAGAAAATCGCCATCATGCATCGCTGAAACGTGGCTAGAGCATTACATAAACCAAATGGCATCCGGCGATAGGCAAAAGTACCATAGGGGCAGGTAAATGTTGTCTTCTCCTGATCTTCGGGCACGATGGCAATCTGATTATACCCTGAATATCCATCCAGAAAATAGTAATGTGAATGGCCTGCTTATCTTTCCAACATCTGATCAATAAACGGAAGGGGAAAGTGATCCTTCCTTGTTGCATTGTTGAGTTTGCGATAATCTATGCAAACTCTCCATCCAGTAACTGTTCTCGTGGTGATTAGTTCGTTCTTTTCATTTGGCACTACTGTGATTCCCCCTTTCTTTGGCACAACTTGAACTGGGCTGACCCAACCACTATCTGATATGGGATAAATGATTCCTGCATCCAACAGTTTCATCACTTCTGCTCTAACCACCTCTTTCATATTTGGGTTCAGCCTTCTTTGCCCATCCACCGTTGGTTTAAATTTGTCTTCCATCAGTATTTTGTCCATGCAAATTGCTGGACTAATTCCTCTTATGTCAGCAATGGTCCATCCAATAGCCCTTTTGTGATCCCGCAAAACTCCAAGTAGTTTCTCTTCTTCGACTTCTGTAATAGAGCTCGCCACTATGACAGGTAAAGTAGACGACTCACCCAAGCATGCATAACGAAGGTGAGGTGGTAACTGTTTGATTTCTAACTTTGGAGGCTGCTGAATAGATGGAAGTGGCTTTGTAGAACTTACCCCCAATTCCTCAAAATGTGTTCTGCGTCTATATGGAGGGTTAGCCAAAAATTCTTTGCACGCTTCAAGCTCTTGTTTTGATAGCGAATTTATGGAGCTTGAATTCATGATGATTGCTTCAAAGGGGTCAGATGGATCTTTCCAGCTAAATACTTCTTTTACTGCTTCCTGCACTGCTCCATCTATAACATCGACTCGGTAACATGAACTTGATGGGGTAGGATACTTCATTGCTTTATAGACATCGAATTTTATTTCCTCATTTTCGAATTGCAATTTGAGCTGTCCTTTTCCCACATCAATAATCGCACCACCAGTCCGCAAGAATGGTCTCCCCAGTATCAATGGCACATTCTTGTCTTCTTCCATATCCAACACAACAAAATCGGCTGGAAAAATAAATTTCTCCACCTTTACCATGATGTCTTCAATTATTCCTCGTGGATATGTGATTGATCGGTCTGCCAGCTGTAAAGTCACAGTTGTTGGTTTTGGTTCCCCCAGACCTAGTTTCCTGCAAACACAGAATGGCATCAAGTTAATACTTGCTCCTAAATCACATAAAGCATTATCAAAATGACAATTTCCAATTTTACAAGGTATAGTAAAACTCCCTGAATCGTTTAGTTTCGGTGGAAGTTTATTTTGCAACCGAGCACTGCAGCCCTCTGAAAGCATCACTGTCTCATTTTCCTCCAGCTTTCTTTTGTGTGTTAGGATGTCCTTCATGAATTTTGTATAACTCGGCATTTGCGCAAGTGCATCTGCGAAGGGGATGTTGATATGGATCTTTTTGAAGATGCTTTGAAATTTCTCGAACTGTTTGTCTATCTTCTGATTTCTTAACCTCTGTGGAAAAGGAATTGGTGTCTCGTAAGGCTTAATTGGTGATTTCACTTTACTTGACCCATCCTTTGTTTCAGACCTATTTTTCGATGCTCGAATATGCTCTATTTCTTGTTCTACCCCCTTATCCTGGTTAGTAGCTGATTGTTTAACACCGATCTCTGGTAGCTGGGCCCCACTTCTGGTAGTAATGGCTTTCACATGCTCCTTAGGATTTATTTATGTGTTACTAGGTAGAGTACCTTGCTGTCTCCCTGAAATAGCTATCGCCATCTGCCCCACCTGTGTTTCCAGGTTCTTTATGGCTGCATGTTGATTTTGAAGTGTAGTCTCTGTCCTTCTCATAAACTGATCATTTTTTCCCATATACTGCTCTGTTTTCTCGATAAATTTCCCAAGTAGATCCTCAATTGAAGATTTCTTCTCCTCTTGCTGGTACATAGGTTGTTGGGGTCTTCCTGTATTTTGATTGTCCCTCCATCCAAAGTTAGGATGATTTCGCCACCCTGGGTTGTATGTATTTGAATAGGGATTATTTTGTGGATGACCACCTCCTTGAACAAAATCAATTTGCTTTAGTAGCTGAACTAAGATAGGACAATCTAAAGTGTTATGGTCTGCACCACATTCTTCGCAAAGTGTTCTGGCATTCTTCATTGGATTTCCAGCCATTGCTATGCTTTCCACCTTATTTACCAAAGAGTCGATTTTTGCAGATAGGGCTGTATAATTATCCACTTCATACACTCCAGCAGGTCTCTTTTGGATTACTCGGTCCTAGGCCCACATTGCATTTGTGTTAGAAATCCTTTCAAACAGCTCCAATGCTTCATCAATAGTCTTAGTAGAAAGTGACCCATTAGACGATGAGTCTACTAGACTTTTGAATTGAGGTAGCAAACCTGCGTAGAAATACTGTACTTGCACTCCCCTCGAAATCCCATGATGAGGACACTTCCTGAGCATGTTTTTAAATCTGTTCCATGCCTCATCAAATGACTCTGCATCCTGTTGTTGAAATACTGATATGTCGTGCTTGAGCTTTGCAGTTTTTACTGGTGGGAAGAAATTTGTACAGAACTTCTGGGCCAGATCATTCCACGTTGTTATGCTAGCTGTAGGTCGAGAATCTAGCCATTCTAAAGCTCTATCTCTCAGAGTATGTGGAAAAAGACGAAGTCTGATGGCATCATCTGATATCCCTTGAAACTTGAAGTGTTGGCAAAGCTCTAAAAACCTCGACACATGGGTGTGCGGATTCTCTTCGGCTCTTCCATAAAATTGATGTCCATTTTGAAATAAATGGATAACATTTGTTTTTAACTGGAAGTTTGGTTGACCAAATGGAGGGTAAACAATACTTGACTGGTTTTGAATTATCTGCGAAGTCATAAAGTCCCCAACTAGCATGTTCCCTTCATCTTTCACTTGCAATTCTTGATTTCCCAAGTTGTTTGCCATATCTTGCTTTTTTTGTTGTTTTTCTGCTAATTTTGCCTCTCTTAGTTTGCGATGAAAAATGCGTTCGATTTCTGGGTCAACTTCTAGAAGATCTCCGTGTCTCGAACCTCGCATACACAAATCTGCGAGAAACAAATGAAAGAAAATGTATGAACTGAAATAAATAAGAAAAATTTAAATAAATCTAAAAGTTCGAATTAGTGAAAATAACCTAAGAATAAATCTAGACTACAATCCCCGGCAACGGCGCCAAAAACTTGATCAAATAATTTTGACTCTTACCGCAAGTGTACGGTATCGAACAAGTAATACAATGGATTTGAGTCCGAACGTCGTTCCCACAAGGATTGGTTAGATCTATTTTCTTAAATTATTAACCTTAAACGAAACAAATGAATTTTCAGTGATTTATAAGAGATTCTAAATGATTAGACTAAATTACCAAAGAAACCTAAAATTAATGATCAAATAAATGAGTGAATGGAATTTTCAATATTTGTGTAACAAATGTATGTGAATGAAGTGCTAGGATTTAGAATCCATCTTAGTACTGATATTTCACACTTTGATTCAAATAATCCAAGACAAGGTATATTATTGACGATCAATGTTTCTATAATGCCTAAAACTCTCTTTCGAACAAGAAGTAAGCCTTTTCCTAATTGCAATCCACCTATATTTCTATGATGAATGCTAATATTTAGGAAAGCATTAAACGAGCAAAACATAAAAAAATCACATAGGACATAGTGGTATATTTCTATCCCTATCGAACCCTATGGCTATTGATTCAAGTCTAGTGAAATTCTACTCTTTCGATCATGAAAATTCACCACATACATCATATAATTCATGCATCAAAATTATAGATGAAAATACATACGAATCAATAACTCAAAATACCAATTGTCATAAGATTAAGTAAACCAAAGCATGAAATAAATTTCTAATACTTCATCATAATCCTAGCACAATGGAAAGTTAGCCTAAATACATGGTTAATAGCAAATCACAAATATGAAAGAACTTCATCACCTATAATATGAAAATCTCAAGAAAATTAGGATGATTCTTCAAAAATCCGCTCTCCAAAACTTTGATGTGCTTCTTTGTGTATGAGGTCAAGAATGAAATCCAATTTTCGTGTATTCTCTTCTATATATATGCCCCCTTTCTGACCTAGGCGAAAAAGGGGTGAATTAAATCAGAATTCGCGTGAAAAGCCCACCAGTGGCCCAGTCGATACTACTGTGCGACCGCACGGTTCAAAAGTGTGCGATCGCAGCCTCGAAAAGCCAACCTTTAGTCGCTTGTTTTTTTCTTTGTGCGGCCGCATGGCTCATTTAACCGTGCGGTCGCACGGTTAAAATTTTCGGGGGCAATTTTTCTTCTTTTAAATTCTGAAACTTGGTCCTCATCCTTTATTTCCCTTCAAGTCCCCATCTTCTGATTGAAACAATTTGATCCTTAAACTTTTGAAAATCTCCGATTTCATCTTTTCTTCCATGATTCTCCTTCTTTATCCATGTTCTGCATCCAACACTCTTGCTTTGCTCAATTTTGGTTTAATTTCCTCC